>PITA01000871.1:0-25101 GCA_004023965.1 Spilogale gracilis
AAAAAAAAGAAAAAAGCAAAACTCAAACATCTAAAACTACGATTTCCAGAATATGAAAGATATGAAAGGCTATATATACACACATGTGTCCTACATGTAGACTGTAATGTGGAAAATATAAAAAGATGCTAGGATTATTTTATATACTAGGGATGATGTGTTATTCCTTCTTTTTTTAAAGATTTATTTACTTATTTGTCAGAGAGAGATCGAGAGAGAGCACAAGAAGAGAGAGTAGCAGGCAGAGATTAAGAAGCAGGCTCCCTGCTGAGCAAGGAGCCTGATTTGAGACTTGATCCCAGGACCCTGGGATCATGACCTGAGCCAAAGGCAGACACTTAACTGAATGATCCACCCAGGTGCCCCAGGTTGTTTTTAAGACAAAGATTGCACAATGCAATTAACTGATTTTGTCATTTTTTTCTTCAAAATTATGAAGACCATTTTTCTCAATTAACATTTAGGTGCACATTTCATATTCTACACTAACTCCCATACTTGCAAACTGAACTGCTGTTTAGAAAAATCCTAAAGTTAGCTGCTTATTTGACTTGTCTTACATAGCTCACATACAACACTCCTAAAGCATCACTCATAAACCAACATCACTGATAGGAGACCTTGTGGAAAGTCTGTGTGAGCTGGCAAGATTATCCAAAAAACTAATAAAATCTTTGTAATCCTTTTCAAGGATGCAGAAAGGAAAATGGCTGCATTTCAAATTCATGGCATTTCAAAGGCATGAATTAAGCTCTAAGCTCTACATTTGAAAAAAAAATCAACACAAGTTCTCTAATTTATGTTCTAAACTGAGAAAACAAATCATTGCTAAGAAATGAAATTTGCAAAATTCTTAAACACATTTTCTAGTTGATATGCACATACTCAAATCTACAAACTATACCAAAATATAAATTGCAGGAATCACTACATTGAACTTGGTTGCTACAACTTCACCATGAAATCTAGAATTGTTTTTTGATTTCATTAAGTTTATTCCTAGACATTCTGAGTTTTAGGTATGTATAAAACTGATCATGTGTAGATGATGTTGAAATGATACTTCTATGAATACGTATAAGAAAGCTCATGGCTCTTACGAAGGTAAGAGGGCTTCTTTTTAGCTCCCAACATCTTGATTTCTGTGACTCATGTCAGAGGTCTCTGCACCCTATCCCTCTTCCTTACCATCTGTTAACTTCCCACTCACTAAACAGTTGGACACAGGGATACTGGGGTTCCTCTCTCCTTCAAAGCATCCTTTTTTCTGGGAGAACTGCTGATGACCTACAAAACTGCCTTCCAATATTTTCCCATGACAATGCTCTCCAACTCCAGCCATCATGCCAGTGCCCTTGACCAGAGTTCCTCTACCTCTAATCAGCACTGCCTGCCATCCCTGCTCTTCCCTCCCACCCATAACATCTATCTTCTTACTACGCTGAGAACCCCACCCCTCTCATCTGTCCACTCTATCCTGGCTTCACCTCCTCCCCCTGGTGGACCAGTACTTCTACTTCTCATGTGAACATCTCCAACTTCCTTGCTTTCTGGCTTTCCAGCAAAGCCAAGTCCTGGATCAGCCTCACCAATAGCCTTCTCCATGCCTGTCTCAGGGCTGAGAGAAAGCTAATAAAGTACCCCACAAACCCATTGCCTCCAACCTCAGCAGGCCCTCACCACTGCTCTGCAGGGCCTGAGGTTGCTATTAGCTTCCCCTCCTCTTTTCCACAGCAGCTATCTTGAATATTTTCACTCCTTTTTCCAAGCTTTCCATTCCATCCCATTTCCTCCTGCTGAGCAGATACCCTTGTCCATGACATCACATTAGAAGTAATGGTCATCGGGTATGAAATACTTCCATTTCCTGAGCCCACCTCCCAACTATCTACCTACTGACCTACCAACCTACCTGCATCTCCAACTCCTCCTTCCTCTTTCCCTTCCCATATTAAAGGAAAAGTGGCCTAAGACTGCCTCAGACTGACTGGATCCCACCACCTCCCACCCTCTTGCTGACCTCACTCTATCCTTCAACCTTTCTCTTTCCTTTATCCTCAACTGTCCCTCTACTGTCTTTTCTCCATCAGCATTTGTTTTTAAAGATTTTATTTATTTGAGAGACAGAAACACAGTCAGAGAGGGAACACAAGCAGGGGGAGTCAGAGAGGGAGACGCAGGCTTCCCGCTGAGCAGGGAGCCCGCTGTGGGACTCGATCCCGGGTCTCCGGGATCATGACCTGAGCCGAAGGCAGTCGCTTAACCAACTGAGCCACCCAGGCGCCTCTCCATCGGCATTTTTAAATATCCTTAATTTCTCTCAATTTAAAACAAAATTCTCTCAACTCTACATCCTTTCTGGTCTTCTCCTTCCTCCCCTTCAAAACTATTGCCAAGAGTTAGCTACACTTGTATTTCCCAAGGGATTTTGGTTTTCTTATTGACCCTCTCTATGAAGAATTTCATCCATTCCCATAACTTCGATTATGATGTATATGCTCATAACTTGATAACTTAGATTCTTTTTCTGGATTACATCTCTCTAGGATGACAGGCTCTCAGGAACTGTCTTTTTGGTCTTAATTAGTTTTAGGGTAATAGTCCCTCTGGTTAATTCTTCTCTGGTCATGAATTTCCAAGTATTAAGGCATTCTCCCAAGGCAAGGTACAACACCTCCTGGATATCTCATCTGGATGTCTCCCACTCACCACAAACCCACCTGCCCCTTGACTATTCCTCACCTTAAGGGAAAATACCACCATTCATCCACCAAGTTTCCCAAGACAGACACCCGGACATCATCCTTGACTCACCACTCTCCTCTGTGCCCTCAGCTCATTACAAAGTTTTTTGATCATTTACCTCCTTAATACATCTCATATCTGCCCTCTCTTTTCCATCTTCATAGATGCTGTGCTGGGTCACCACAGCAGCTTCTAAACTATAGCCTAGCCTCATCTTCTGTCCATTCTCCACACGGGCCCAGACTTTTTCAAAATGCATGTATCCTTAAAAACCTTTATTATTTTTAGGATAAAGCTATAGTATACTAGCCTAGTACACTAGGCTCTTCAACACCTTGCCCTGGTTAATCACCCCAACCCCACGTCTGAAATTCAACATTCTGGTTAGTGCCCTCATTACCTAATTAGAAGACCTATGGAACTTCATTGCAACCTTTCTTTCCCCTTTAACAAAGTAGGAGACTAGCTTAATGTTCCCCTGGAATCCTTTATAACTCTAGCTTCCAAGCAGCTGGAATTCCATTCTCTTAGGCCTCTCTGCTCTAAAGCCACCCTTTAAAAAATGATGAAACAAATATATTGAGCATATGCCTGACCAAAATCATACAACTAATAAGAGAATGGAAATCTGAAACCACATTTCCCAGGACATTACCTCATGCTTGTTTATTCACATCCAAACCAATTTCTGATAATCCAAGATGAAGAATATTTGTTAAAGTGCCCAGTATTTGTGAAGTGCTTTACATAGGGCACTTCACTTATCTATTACAACCTTGCTAAATAAGCAAACTGCAGATCTGAAAATATACTTTGTGCAAGGTCACACAGCTAGTAAATGGGTTTGGATTCCCCCACCTTTATCTTATTAGCTGCTCCCTAACACCAATAAATAGTATTTTACAACTGAAGAATCAGGTCCAGCCCAGGGTCACACAACTAATCACAGGCAAAGTCAGAATTAGAACCCAGCTTTCCTTATTCTCCTTGGCTGAACCAATGCTATTTTAGTTCTTGCTTTCTGGAAGAATCATAGTACCCTGGCTTTTTCACTATTTGCAACATTAAGTGCTAAGCTGACCCTCACAGTTTCAGCTGTGGCTTCGGGAAGTCTTCTTTGCTAGCCTTCTGTTGATATTCTGCCAATGTTCTGTTAATGCCCCTCTGTGGTCCAGTCTTCCCCCACTTGTTTTCCAACAACCTCTACTATCACTGCATCCACAGAATTAGACACCCTGTGTCAGCACAAATCCCATATTCCCCAGCCTCCTTATAGTTTTCTCATCTTCAGTAATGAGGTCTCATCTGTTTACCCAGCTCTAGTGGCCTTTCCTCATGGTTTAGCCTGGATCAAAGCCCCTTTGCCATGCCTCTTAGAGTTCCTGTTAGTTCTTCCCCAAATATAATCCATTTTACTCATTCCCCTATCCTAGTCTTCCCTCCATGGTTGTCATCAACTCAAGGATGACAGGGTTTCTTTTCCTCAGGATCTGTCTCTTTGGTTTGAATCAGGTTCAGGCTAATAGTCCCCCTGGTCGTTTCTTTGACCATGAATTAATTATACCCATATATTAAGGCATTCTTCCAAGAATGCTTTAGCTGAAATACACCCAGAAGTCTGGATGGGGTGACATATGAAGCAAGTGTGGGATTAATTGGACCATCTGGCCAACACCAGAACCCTGAATGGAAAAAGATCCAGAAAAACAAAACAAAACAAAACAAAACAGAAAACATTAACTAGCAAGGTGGGACATCATCACCCGGGTCCTATGATGCTGAGCAGAGAACTGGAAGAAGGGCAGGGATCTCAGACTGTCATTACTTCATAACTGACAGGGGCAGATGATCTTTCCTAGAAATGGAGTGGGAGGTAGGGAAATTAGGCACAGAAAGGAGAAGGGCAAACAGCTAGAAATAGAGGAACATGAAGAACTGATGACATTTAGGGGAGAATTGACAAGCTTTCTAAGTAATGATTGGCAAGAATCTATCAATCTCTAGTGTCATAGGATTGTAAGGGCTCCCAAAGCAGTCAAGCAAAATTCCAATCCACTGTATGAATGGCATAAACATTTCCTCACTGGGGTGGCATCCCTCTAGTTAAATGTTTTCAGCAATGGGAAATGTGCAATCTTAGGAAATTCAGAGCATGGAGGTGTGTGTAAAATTCAATTACTGTTCAATACCTTTTCAACTCAACAAATATCTAGGAGGTATCTACTATATGCCAGATACTATAGGCCCTGGACTATAAGTATTAATAATATAGACCTCACCCCTGTTCTGCAGATCTTACAATCTAATGTGGAAGATGAATACATAAATACACAAGTAGAATAGGGAGGGTAGAGGGCGCAGCTCACACACAATGTGGGGTACCTAATATGGAGCCGGGCATCTAGGAAGGCTACATGGACCAGACAACGTTTAGGCTGGGGCTTGAAGAGTGTGAAGGCTGACTCTAGTGCAAGGCTGGAAGGAACCACCAGAGCGAGAGAAAACGAGTGGTTAAGGCTTCTCAGCTAACGAGGTTCAGAGTGTTTGGGAAAACAGGGTAGTCACCAGATTCAGACGGGCTTTTAGAACAACGTTGAGAAGAGCGTGGGCTTAATTCCATAGGCAAAGGAAAGCCTGGGTAGCGCCCTCTGGCTACTGAGGGGGAAATGCGAAATGCTGCCGTATCAGGGGTGGTGTACCAAGGCCAAGAGTGCGCGCGGGGTGGGGGTGGGGGGGCACTGAACGAGAAGGCCTCCTTGACGGCTCAAGGGATATGACCTGAAGTAAAGCGCTCCTCTATGATAAATCGAGACAAATATAAAGGGATAAAGTCGGAAGGCCACACTCTGAAGCCACAGGTCTCCTCCGTCCTCGCTCACCTTTGCTGGGCAAACCAAAGCGGCTCGACCTCAGT
Source organism: Spilogale gracilis (assembly GCA_004023965.1). NCBI lineage: Eukaryota > Metazoa > Chordata > Mammalia > Carnivora > Mephitidae > Spilogale > Spilogale gracilis. Next base: position 5,660 of record PITA01000871.1, read on the forward strand.
TTGCCCCATCACCGCGGACTGTGGGGGAAGGAGGACGGATCCACGCCCTTCTTCTCAGATAGGAAAACTGAGGCCCAGATTCCTGTGGTGGGTATCGAGGAGAAAAAAAAAAATCGAAACGCCCTCCCAAGAGGCTGCCCAAAGTCACGCACAATCCGAGGGTACCGCGGCCTGCCCCATTTCTCTGTCAGCCATCCCCAACCAGCCGCCTTTGCTATGGAAACAGTCCTCCCGCCCTCCTCAGCGCATCAGTTTCTTCACGCATCCTGGGAAATGCAGTCCACCTTGGTTACCGGTCCGCGGCCTAAGCCCCCTCCGCGTTCTTAAAGGACTACGAGTTCCAGAGGGCTGTAGAAAAAAACTCCGGCAGTCTCTGGAGGCTGCGGTCTTGACGGAGAACCGGAGGAACCAGCGGGTTGGGCGGAAGAGAGCCAAGAAGGTGCCCCCAATGGGCGGCCTCCTGGGCGGGTCCAGGATCTCCATTGGCTACGGCCGTGCAGGGGAGGCGGAGTCAGCGGAATGAGGCGCGGAGCTGTTCGCCGCTCCAGGTGCTGAGTCCGAGGGAGGCTCCCGACGTGAGAGCCGCGGTTGCCGCCGCCGTCGCTGCCACCACCGCAGCCGCTGCCGCCGCCGCCGCCGCGAGAGCCACCGCGGGAAAGCCGGGGCAGTGAGGAGCCCGGAGGAGCTGGTTGCGCTGCCGAGCGCTGACAGCCCTCCCTCCTCTTTGAGGTCGGTGCTGCTGGGTTCGCTTTTGTTTTATCGGGGGGCGGCGCGGACGAACTGAGATATGAGGGGGCCTGGGGAGTTAATGGGACCTCTCCTCACTGTCCTCAAGACCATCTGTCCCGGGGAGTTGCTGACTCCTCGAGAGCCTCCCTGTGGTCCGGGGCCTGAAGTCAGAGCATCTTGTGTTAGTTTTTGTTTTATGGTGGAGGGGCAGTGGGAGAAAGAGTGTGAGAGGCAAAGGCTGGGGGGACCCCCCCTTCTCTACTGAGAGAGCGCTGAGGAGTCTGGAGCCTTCCCCCACCCCCGTGCCTGAAAACGAGGCTGCTTGGATTATTGAGGATGGGGAGGAGTGTTATGGGATGAAAGGTTCAGAGGCAGAGAGACCCTTCCCCATAACACCTGTACTGCTTGAGGTTACAAAGGAAGTCTGGGTGTGATGGATGAGACCGGGGTCTCCTCCTCCTCCGCTCAGACCTCCTGGGCTTATTGAGGAGGGGCTGTGTGGGATGTCAGAAAGATCCTTTTCGTGCCCACCCCTTTCCTGAAGCCTAGGTTTTTGTGAAGAGGGGAAACGGGATGGGGATGGAGACAGGGTTCCCCCTCCCACTTGGACCCGCCTAGGTTATTGGGGGAGGGGGTTGGGATGTGAGGACCTAAGGCCGGGAGACCCCTCCCCACGGTGCTTGAAGTCGCCGGCACAGGACGGCACTGACGGATTCTTGGGTGTTCTCCATGCTCAGGGACCCTAGCCTACGGTCCGAGTGGCTTGGGTGTGGATGTGCGGTAGCGGAAAGTAAGGGGGGTAGAGGAAATCCTCTCGACCTCTCCCTACCTGAGCTTTACCTCCTAGGCCCTGTCTACCTGGATCCAGGCCAGCGGCCAAAAGTCGAGACCGTCCTCCCTGCCCCGCCCCGTCCCACCCCGCCCGGCGACCCTGCTCCTGTACGGCCCAGCCGGACACGGAAGGGCACGTGCGGGCGGGACCGGGTGGGTCCCTTCTCTAGCAGTCCGAAGCTTGAGGCGGATGCCCCCTGAGCCTCTAGACCTATGGGGCTCCTAGGTTTCACGCGGGGAGCGCCCCAGATCTGGCTGCCGAAACCTGCTTCCAGGGCGCACCGCGGCCGCTTCGGGAACCGTGCTTTTGCGCTCGGCCCAAGCATCCTCGGTAGGACAAAGCGGCGGTCGCTGCACTGGCGGGCCTGCGCCACCCGCTGGGCGGGGGGCGCGGCCAAGGAAGGGGGGGCTCCGGGCGAGACGCAGAGAGCTTCCGCGGAAACATGCCAGGAGCGGGTTAGGAGACAAAGCGCGCTAGCTTGCTCGCTAGCTCGCTCCTCTCGGGCCTGCGCGAGCCGGGATGGAAAATCCCGAGGGAGGAGGCGGCTGCACCCTGGCTGGGTACTGTGCCCCACACCCTTCTTTCTGGCACACCACCCCATACGCCGGCCTGGTACCCCAGGATGCCGTGTGCGCGATGGTAATCAGGGTCCTGCCTGGGGGACATTCAAGACCTGTGACCACGAGGACACAACAGGCCGGGGGGGGGGGGCTCCGCCTGGAGAGGAGGGTCCCAAGATTCAGAAGACCCAAGTGGGCAGGGTCCGGAAGGGCATCCTAACTGGATGATGACCCCAAGCTCCATCAACCATGTTAGGTCAAGTTTGATCCCCGGGTTTGAGTGTGTTTGCATGGGTGATGATGTGGGTCAGAGTGTGTGAATGTGTATGACTGAGTGAATGTGCCAGTGTGGGCCCCAGTGTTCATGTGCGTGTCATTATGAGCTTGTGAATCTGACTGTATGTACCTGTAGAAGAGGAACAACTTACTGCTGACCTTAGATGTTGGGGGTGAGGGCAGGGTCGTAGCCCCTTTCACTCTAAAGCCATGGTAATAACTTAGGGCCCCAGTGGGTGCCCTCAGGGTGAGGGTAGCTTCAGGCTGCCTTGGTCCTAGCCTGCATGCTTGGGTGTGGCCTAGAAGATAGCACCTCACAAGTATGTGGAGCCCTCTTCAGCTTTTCTGAGGTCTCAGGTCTGACCCTAACATCTGTTACCGTTGCCCTGCCCTTCGCATCCCTCAGAAACCTTATCCTGTTGTAATGGGCTGCCCTGGGGCCCAGAATTCCACCCGACCCCTCCACATGGGCTTCCAGGTGGGGCTTGGGGTGCTCATCAACACAGTCCCTTATGATGTGGGTGCAAGATTTTGCGACAAGCCAAATTTTGTCAATTTGGCCTTCATGTCTGGAAGGGCCATAGATCTGGGGTTGCTAGTCAGTGGAGGGTGGGCTCTCAGTAATACTCACAGAGTATACTCACAGAGCACAAGTGAGACACAGAGATACCACTATGAGTGGACACCCCTAGAAGATAAGGATAGCCCTCAATTTCATAGTACTTTTATAGCAAAGGTGTTGTGTGGCTTTGAGATAATCCCGTCCAGATACCCTCTTCCCATAGAATGACGGGCTAGACCATTGTCAGTGGAACCATAGGAAGAGCAGTTACCAGACTGTGGAGCCACCATCAGCCCAACCCTTCCTGGTCCAGTCTCCACAAGCATCCCCTGGCAGTTCTCACAGCGACCTCTACTGGGGAAAGTAGTAATTTTGCAACTAACACTCCCCCATACTGTAGAGGTTCAGGGTGGGTGTGGGCAATGTTAGGTAAAAACCACAAACCCTTTTATTTGGAGGCTCCCTGTCTACCCTTGGAATCCTAGGGTTGATGCTCTTGATGGCAGTTCCTTCAAACTAGTTCAAGCAGTGGAACTTCCCCTGTTCTTACCCATGTAAAAATATCTGGAGGGACACCTGGGTGTCTCAGTTAAGCCTCTGCTTTCAGCTCAGGTCATGATCCCAGGGTCCTGGAATTGAACCCCATGAGGGTAGCCTGCTTCTTCCTCTCCCTCTGCCACTCCCCTGCTTGTGCTCTCTTATTCACATGCTCTCTCTCTTTCTCTCTCTCTGTCAAATAAATAAATAAAATATATTTTTAAAAAAAAAGAGGGAAGAAGTAAAGGGGGCCAAAATGCCTTTGTCCAAGTTTCTGTTCAGGTGTGGACATCAAATCTATGAGGAAAATGTGTGGAAAATACTTATCAAGCTCAATGTGTTTTGGCATCTTTCTTATCTGTCCTCCTCCTACTATGATTCCTACCCCCTTTTCTTATTACACTTTATCCTCTTCTCTTTCTCATTTTCAGTCAATAACATATTTTTTAAGATAAGCCTTCTTTTACTGGTTGACAATGTGGCCCAGAAAATGCTGAACCAGGAGGCTATTACTAAGTGCACAGAACTGGCAAACACTGGCTCTTCCAGACCTAATGATGGGAGTAGGAGAGATGCATGAAACATGGTCTGTCTTAAATCCTCACCTGGTGACGTGTGTCTCTTCTCCCAGAATTCCTCTGAAGGGATTTCACACAGCCACAAAATCTTTAGAGCTCTTCAAAGGAAAGGAGGTATTCAAATACCTGGTATTGTTCCTACTTTGGCATCCATGTGATTTGCATTGAACTATGTGACTCAGTATCAAAAAGTAAAAATAGGACTTAATCTCTTCCTTGCCTGTTCAGAAGGTGACTGCATATGTGTGTTGTGTTCTGCATTAGAGAGTGAAAAGCTAAATTATCTCATAAATTGAACCACCTGCTTATTCTGATTAGAGAGTGGTGCTTAATATCACCTACAGGCAATAACATTATTTTATGTTTCTTTTAATTCATACCTGAATCTTTGTCTTGTAAAACCTTTCTTCATGCTCATACATTATTACTTTCACTTGAAGTTAATCAAGAATGTTTAATCCTTGTTCAGAAGCCAAACAAAGTAAATATCAGCAGATACAGGAAGATGTGGGTGGTGTTTCTGTTCTTGGGCTCAAAAAAATCCTTGGAGTTCACAGGAGAGATGGAAAGGGGGTGAAGATTTAGTAAATCTTAAGGGTGCAGTTAACAGGTTTCTGAGGAGATGCTCCTCAAAATTTTTCCAGGAGAACTAGTTGTGTCGAAGCTGAGGATGCAAGCAAATAGCATGCATGCTAGGAGTGAGAATAAAGCCCTTGGGATTCCTAAATCCAAGCACTAAGGCAGTCTTTCTGAGGAAATCCCCCAAATCCCTCCTATTGGTTTAGGTGGCCACAGGCACAAAGGAGAGGAGCTGTCCAAGGTTCTGGAGCACTGTCTTCAACCCCTATAGTGGGAAGGCAGGATTTGGGTCATGGAGTAGAAGCAAGCTCTGAGGACCACGGCCTCTGTGAGGATTTCCCCAAAGCTCGTCCCAGAAAGAAATAGGAAGAAACAGAGCTATAGAGGCTTTTATTGCATCACTTCAAATGAACCTACCAGCAAAACCTATTTAAAGAATTAAAAGCTAATAATAAGAGGAAACATTTCTGAGTCAAGCTTTTCACATGTGAGAATGTATTTAATCCTCACAGTCCTATGAGGTAGGTGGTGGTGGTGTTTCCACTTTCAAGATGAGGAAATGAAGCTTGGAGAAGAAAGGGGCTTACCCATATTACAGAGATCAGAAGGAACAGAGTTTAGATTCCAACCTGGATCTCTCAAACTCCAGAGCCTCCTCTTACCACTATTTTTTCCTACTGCTATTGTTGAAGCCAAATTGAAGTTTTAAACTGTCCTATGTGAGATTCTAACCAAATTTTTGAGGAATGGATTGGGGACCAACAAAGATTTAGACATAAGCCATAAAGAGTCCTTTCAAATGCATCAAGGATATTACCACAATACTTTACATATTATCCTGACAAAAGGATACCTGTACTTAATTGCCAAGGAGGAGAAAGGGGAACATAATGACCCTCATGGCCAGCATCTCAGGGTTTTCTTTCCAGAATGGAATAATTTCACAAGAAGCCAAGCCTGGATGGCAGCAAAATGTATTTTTAATAATCTGCAAGAATGGGGAAACAATGAGGAGGCTGATATTATTTCACAGAGTACATGTAGAGCCAAAGAAATATGGCTTATCTTTATTTGCTATGGTCCCATTCCAGTGCTAAGGACACTTGGTTTTAAGGGGATCCTTCCCCCTATTTCCACTTTCACATTTTTATAGCAAGGTCTCTAACACCAAAATAAAGGTTTGGATTTTTGTGAGCCGCAGCTGATTTCAGGGATTCATCACATTCTTGCCCTCATGTCATCATAACCATTGTTCTGCCTTCATATGTCGCTTCAGGATTCCTAAAGGTAGGCAGGTTTGGGGCTTTAGGCCACATGTCCTATAGTCCTGCCAGGGTGGCAGTGCCAAGTGCCCTAGTCTTGCCACATCCACAAGAGGCCAGTGCCTGAGAACTCCCCCATTCAGTAGCTGTTGTTTAGGTGTCAAAAGAGAGAGTAATAGACTTTTGCTTTTTCTCCCCTCTCAGTCTCAGTCTGCACAATGCACAGGTAGAGGGCCTCACCTTTTAAGAAAATGCCTCACATCAGGCTGGGTCTCCAATTCATTCTGAGTAATTCCTTCCCCTTCTAGGTTGGGGCTTTGCAGGACTCTGATACATGAAACAAGGCTGCTATTGCTTTTCCCGAGGGCACTTGCAGGCCAAGGACCTGGCTCCCCATCTGGGTCTGCTCTGACTCATATGACCGCAGACAGATTTGATTGTTTTCTTATTTAGAGTCATTAATTAACTCTCTTCAACATCGGAACAGCATGTATTAAGAGGAAAGCTATTTGTAGGGGTCTCTAGGAAGCCATGCCTACGGCTGAGCACCATCTCCTTTGCTAGCAGGATGAGGAAATGGCTTTTAATGCTGGCTTTGACCCTTCAGAAAACTTAGATCATCAAGATTTTATGCCAATATGAGAAAGGAAATACAAGTGTAATTAATTGCTAAGGCTGCTATAGGTATTTTGGCAAAAACTGGGAAACTCATGGGTCCCTCAAAGAAGAACAGGATTTTAATTCATTCAACAAATATTCCTGTGTCTACAATGTGTCAGGCACAGAGCTGGGCATAGCAAATGTACTCCCCAGTTTGGGATAAGCTCTGTCACATAGGAATCTTGAATGGAAGTGGAAACAGATACAGAATCCGACAAGCAGAAAGAGTTTTTAGAAATGGAAAGAAACCTTGATCATCATAAACCATCATCTCTTCTTTAATGTGAGGAAAGAGGCTGATGGAAACTGATGTTTGCCATTGACCACACATAGCTCCAGTAGTGGCAAAGATGAGGATTAAAACCCAGGTTTTAGTAATTCCTAAAGCATCTTCTCTCCACTGTACTCAGCTGATGCTCTGCTCGCCAAATTATTTAAAGGGCATCTTTTTAATAACATAGGCTTCTTGGATATAATCTTAATGCAAAACTTGAAATAGAAACAAATCATAGATGAAATATGAAAAGAAGAATGCCCATTTATATCCATGTTGTCCAAGCCACATGTGGCTATTGAGCACTTGATATGTGGCTAGTCCAAAATGAGATGAACAGTAAGTATAAAATATATATCCAATTTTGAAAAATTAGTATGAAAAAAATATAAAATAGCACATTAATAATGTGAATGTTATAGGTTGAAATAATATTTCGGATATATTGAGTTAAATAAAATATATTGAAATTAATTTCACGTGTTTCTTTTTACTTTTTTATGTGTCTACTAGAAAATATATAATTATTTATGTAGTTTGCCTTTATAGCTCATATCTCTACTGAATGATGCTGTCCTAGAGTGCTTCCACTTAGAAAATGTTCTTTACAAACTAAGGCATTTAGCAAAGTAGGTTCTATAATCCGTCAGCCTGAGATAAATACTAGCTCCTCCACTTGGGCTATGTGACCTTGGACAAGTTGATCAGTCTCTCTGTGCTTCCATCTCCTCACCTGTAAAATGAAGGTGGTAACAGAACCTACCTCCTTGATTGAGTAAAATCACTTAGAAGAGTGGCTGATACATAGTGAATGCTCAATTAATATTAGCTATTGTTATTATCAGAAGGGGCGTATAGAATCTTACAAGACAGACAACAGGAAGGAAAACAAGCAGACAATTTTCAGAAATAAAGGAAAAGATTTACTACTAGTTAAAACATGGGTGAAAATACTTGCTCAAAAAAAGAAAAGAAAATATTTGCTGAGTATAAGCTCATGAATTAATTACCTTGATATGGCCCCAATTTTCTGGCAGATAATGATACTGAGGAAAGATTTCAAGCCATTTAAATAAGCATACAATGGATAAACAAATTAGCTAACTGCATTATGCACAGGTCTTGACCCCTGCTAAATGAGTTGAGGAAGAAGATGATCAAAGTATACTTATGACATATGACCCAAGAGCTCTAAGTCTCTTTGACTCCAAGATTCCTCAGGGAATTATAAGCCTTAAGCTCTAGGAGAAAGATCCTGGATAGTAAGTAGTCAGGTGTATGTGAGGTCAAAGCCATTCTGCCGTTCATTGGCTTGATCGAGACACTGCTGTGGCACCTTTGTGGCTCAGATGGTGGAGTGTGCGACTCTTGATCTCAGGGTTGTGGGTACAAGCCCCACTTTGGGTATAGAAATTACTTGAAAATAAAATCTTAAAAAAAATAAAAAGACTGTCAGTTTTCTCTATAAAATGGAGGTAGCACTATCTCTCTTGTAGGTTGTGGTGAGAACTAAATAAGATAATGCAAATAAAACACCTCATATATAGTAGATGCTCAAAAAATGTCACCTTTCATGAAACGGAATTTCAGATGTTCTAATAGGGAACTTTTGGTTAATGGAGAATTTTCTGTTGAGAATCTCCATGGTCTTTTCTACATTTTCTCTACCACATTCCCCATCTTTTCTTGGTCCCTGAGGAGGTTGAAAGGACAGTTTCATCTGATTGTGTCATATTCTTCTCTCGATCCCATTAACACATTTGAGGTGCCTTTCCTGGGATGGTAAAGCAAGTAGCAAAATGGGCATTGTTGTCCATTATATTTATCCTAAAGTTCTGACATTCTGACCTAGTGTTTAGAGCATTTTACATGCAGCTTTGCTTTAAAAATAAATGGCACATAAATCTAGAAACCATAGCCCCAGGAGAACCATGTTCTCCTGGCTTGTAAAGCAGGCTCTGGGTCTACTTGCTGCACAGTTCTGAGGGACCACATTGCTGCTATCCTTGAATACCTATTTCTCTTCCTAAAATTTGCTTTCTGGACTAAAGAAATGTATGTCAAGCTCAGTGAAGATATATGTTAACAAGTCATGTCGGCCTCTAGAGAAAACACTCTGACTAGTTACACAGCAAATGTGGGGATCCCTGGAAGTATTCTGGGAGGAGAGTAACATAGTCAGATGTCAAGGGTCAAAGGGATTGAGGGATTGAAGTGGGGAAGATCCTGGAGGCAGGCTCACCCATGGTTCTGTTGAGAGACCCATGACTTCCAGGGACCTAAATGCTAGTACTATGTTCTCTTGGAATAAGTTCTGATCTTAAAATGCTTTTTTTCCCATCCAATCCCTCTTAGTTCACTCAACAAATACAGAATGATGCATTTTGAAAAACCTTGCTCTGCCCGAGGCCCGGGTCTGGCTGAGGAGAAAAGAGATGCCAATGGGCAGAGTGAACCAAGGAACAAGGGCTGAAGTAAGCATAAGAGGCCTGATTAAGGCACATTGGCTATGAATCTGAATCTCAGTTTCACCACTAATGTGTGGCCTCAGGCAATTGCTTTAACCTTTCTGAGCCTCATTTTTCTCATCTGGGGCAATAAAACATACTTTCCCTGGGCTGTTATGGCTGTTGCATGATAACTCACAAAAATTCTTAGAGTAACACTAACTTTCATTTATTGAATGCTTACAGTGCATCAGGCATTGTGCTCAGCACTTCATATGCATAAAAGAGATACCATTATTACCTTATTTTATAGCTGACGAAAGCAATGCTCAGGTACTTTAACTTGCCCAAGGTCACATAAGCAGTAACAAGTGGGACCAGGACCCCAACCCAGGCAACTTAACCGCAAAACCTTCTTTTAACACTGTGATCACTACTTCCCTGGTTCAAGGTCAGCAGGAACCCATTAACTGTTATTTTGAATGAGGGCAAGATGATTTGTTGATTAAATTGTGTAGAACTCTTCTGCTTGGTCGTCAAGAGTAGATACAATATGGAGAGGCTCTGAGGGCTGAGTACAGTGAGGAAGGCAGGCAAAAAAAAAAAAAAGCCACGAAGCAATGAACAGGGCTGGGAATGCCGCAATGTGCTCTGGGGGCCCTGAAATAGAGAAGAGGTGTTCAGTAGGAGACAGGTGTTTAGAAAAAAAGGGTTTGGAAGGCCTTGGGCATCAGGCTATCAAGTGTTAAAAAACCAAAAAGTTTATGGGCAAAAGAGGGGATGTGAAATCTGAAAACACCGATTTGGGCAGGTCACTAAATGTGGGCCTACGGTTGCAGTGTAGACCGGGTGACCAAGCATGCCCAAAGCCAGTGTGTGGAGAGCATGGCCAGACAGCACCACGATCCGGCACACATACCATTGCTCTCTGCTTTCCCAACAATATGCATAGCCTTTCCTTTCATTTGGTCTTCACAAAAGCCCCAGGCAGGAGGAGGGTGGGAGGTCTGCCACCAGCATCGCTGCCGGTATCAAGTGGCAGGCAGCATGGGCTGCCAGGAAAACAGATGCCAAGCCCAGCTGCAGTGCCCAAAGTCAGACACAAAGCTTAGGAGGACTTTTTCTGTGGGGAAGTGGGGGGAAGGCTTGTCCACTGGGCTGAGTCCTTTTTTCTGTGCTCTGGGAAGCAGTGTTATCCTTTGGGCCATGTTTTCCCAGGACACCGAGCTGCCTCCCAGGGTGGCTGCTCTGAAGGCCAGAGTCAGGGTCATTGCAAATCCCATATTCCTTTTTGGATGCAGCACCTGCCTGCCAGTGACCCCCACCCCCTCCTTAACAGAGAGCTCATTTCACAAAATGAAATTTATCTGAATTTGCCATCATGAATTCATTGTGCTTATTTCTCTGTGAACTGCAGGGAATAGAAACCAGACCCCATTCTCCTTAAGGGTGGAGGTTAGAAGAAAAAAATCTATCTATTCTAATGGCTGCATTCACTGCTGACCACCAGATTTCTCTCCATGGATACGCTTCTGATAACAATGGAAAACAAAGGCAGGAAGGGAGAGGGGCACAGATGTGTACTCCTTCTGAGAGGCCCCTGCTGTTTTGTGAAGGGTGTGAGGCAATAGGGAGGGAACTTCCTCAGCCACGAGAAGGCCCCTTGATGAGTAAAGGGGTTTTGATGTGCAAGATGATAGAAAATGAAAGAGACCATGACGCTGCACTGTGTTTTCTCTAGGAAGTCATGCTAGGGTTCCAGATGCCCTCCACAGTTCTGGAAAAATAAATAAACAGGTTAGCAAGGCCACAGAGATTTTGACAAGTTATCCAGGAGCAAGCCTAGAGATTTTAAACATATCAATAATGAAAAATAACAAATAACTTGGTAGTAGAATGTTAAAGGCTCCTATGACCACTGCCCCCCATAACAATTAATGTGTATCAAACACTGAACACAATGGGTGGAATAGTGACTTCTGATGGATAAAACCAAATCGGGAAATCAAAATAGCAATAATAGAGGTATGGATGTTTCCAGTAGTTGGGCATTACAAAGTACAGCCGTGTTTATTCAGAATACCTTTACCAGCCAGGTCCCTTTTACCTGATCATTCTGACGCTAAGGGTCAATTTTTAGATGTTCCTGAGATCAGCTGCCAGCTCAGGGCCTAGCATACAGTAGCTGCCCAGCAAGTGTTCACAGCTTGCTCACACACTTAACACTACTGGGTGCTAAGACTTGTGCCAGGCACTGGAGAAATTGAAATGAATGAGACACAAGGTGCCTATCCTTAGGAGGTTAGTCAATTCCAAAATAGAACAAGGAGTGCACTATAGGAAATGTGCAAATGAACATGGGCACCTCATGATGTTCCCTTCTAGGTGCTTCCTCAAGCCTCTGGAATAAGGTAGCCCAGCAGGTGAGCCAAATTAGGATCTTACATTGCCAACCTAATCTCCCATCAAGTCTGAGTAGGTCCAGCTGTAGCGTCTGAGGTAGCAGCATGAAGGTGAAGGAGGCAGGGGCTGGTATACTGCAGAAACATGTTGAGTATACACTCAGTGAAAATATTTCTCCTTTACATGCTTTATTTGTAAGACCCACTCTTGAGGCCCTTTGCCTGCAATTAGAGCATGTGGCCACAAGGAGCATCCATGAAGCAGTGTGGTCCAAGCAGCCAGACTCCCCACGGGCATGGAATGCGGAGCAAAATAGTTTTGCAGTTGCTAACCTTCAGAAGAACCTAATTTTACATTAGTGGATCATAAAAGGATTATACATTTAATTGGACCAAACCACTGTAATGTATGTATAGGGAGTGGAATTAGGAATCCATCAACATCCATTTTACAAAATTCATGTGTTTCCACTGTATACAAAGAGCAGCATGAAGCCCCACCCGCTTAGGTACTGCCTCCTGCGAGGACAACACAGGTCATTGCAGTGCAGCAAAGGAAGTGGTATAATGGGAGGATGAACAGAGAGTACTCGAGACATAGAGGAGGAAAGACTGACAAGGGTACGGGGGGTTGGTAGGTTGGTAACACGTGTGTGCGCGCACACACACACACACGTGCTTGACCCAGATGTTAACACCTGAGTCAGAGGGTTTACACCAACACACGTGGATATTTTGTGACACTGAAGAGAATTGGGATTGGCCTGTAGAGTGGCCTTGGATGTAACACGTACACTGTTGGAGCTCAATTTACCCATCTGGTCCTCGAAGGGCTTGGTAGTGGCCATCCTGGCCATATGGGCCTGGAGTGGCATGGAATTAGAGGGATGATGACCTTAATCTCAGTGGCCGAGGCCTGGACTTCTTCTAGCCCCAAGGCCTCTTGGGAACCTGCTTGTCTAGACCCTCTTGATTCTGGCTGAAATGTTCCAAAGGATTCCAAAGGATCAGCTGAGCTGCTGGTCCTAGAGGAGTAGTGAGGGCTCAGCCTTTAGTGTCCAGCAGAAATGGTCTAGCTCTCCTAAGCCACGGTTTGGCTTCCCCTCCGACCCCAGAAGCCAGGCTGCCCCCCTCACTCTACCCCTGTATGTGCTGCCCTGCCCCTTTCTCACCAGCAGGTCTGAGGCCACCATCTGTAAAGCCTTGGCCTGGTTAGATGCAGGATGAGAGGGGGCAGGCGAGCCCCACCCCTGTCTCCAGGCCCTTCAGGAGACAAAGCCCTGCAGTAATCATTTCACAATATACTCCCATATCAGATCATCATGTTGTACACCTTATACTTGGATGTTATTTGTCAATAATATCTAAATCAAACTGGAAAAAAAGAAAGAAAAGAAAAGCTTGCTCAGCCTGTGTCTCCCTCTGGAGAGCTTCTTCTGCCCTGGTAGGCAGTTCTCCCCAGCCAGCCACACCCTGCCTTTCCCAGGCCCTACCCCTCCCCTGTCGGGGGCTGTGGCAATGTCCTCCCCAGAACTGGCCCCTCTGTTTTGGGGATACAGAGGAGCAACTATTTTGCATAAATGCAAAAAAAAAATTCCAGAGTGTTTAATTTAAGCAAGTCATTTTAAGATTTTAATTGCCCCACAAAGAGAGTTTTAATATACAATACATTAGAGCAATACCTGGTTAAGAGAGTAGACAAATGGAAGCACTGAAAAAGCCCTCACTGAAATCCCTTCTACAAATCTTAAAAAGCCCATTTTCAAATATTTCATGTGTCCAAGAAATTTCATGCATAAGACTGTTAGGCTCTGAGCCACTTCTGTCGATCAGAGGCAAGACCCAGCCAGCTCCAGTCCCCCATCCACTCTCACTCTGGTCCTTTTGCCCTGGGACTCTCTCTCTGCAGAAAGCTCATCCCTGCCAGCTGGGACCATGTCTGCGCAAGCTGCTTTTCTAAACTAAGGGCCAGCAGGCACCTCTTCATGGGGCTTCTGCAGACTGTGGTGAGGACACTCCCTGCCTTGCCCCCTCACCATCCCCAAACACACCTGCCCTCTGGCTGGGGCCTGGATGGTCCCTTCATCTTGCAGGAAACACCAGTGGGCACCTATGCAGGACTCCCCTCCCAGAGTGAGCAAACAATGAAAAAACTACAGAGGGCCTTTAAAACCATTCTGTAGAGGATGTCTCTCCTCCACCAAAGAGAAGAAGGGGCCAGGCTGAGCTAAGCAGAGCTGCTTAGAAACCCAACACAGAGACAAATCAAAATATTCATCGGAGGCAAGAGAATGCAGATCAGTGGAGTGAGAAACAAGATGTCTCCCGTCCAAATCACTGCAGAAGATAAAAGAAATCCTCTGCTACGGTGCAAAAGTCAGAAAAGAAATGCAGAAAACATACAGCGAGATGACAGGAGGCTACCCAAAATGGTTCTGACAATAAATGTAAGTATTTAACATACCCTTCTTATGAGACAAAGCCTCCTAGATTAAATAAATACAAGAGACTCGCATAAAATAAAAGAGCACCAGGGTAGGCAAAGCTATACCAGGTAAATGCAAACAAAAGCAAAAGTGCGAGTGGTTATATCAGACAAAGCACAATTTTAAGGCAGTACATAGTGTCAAGGAGGATAAAAAGGGCAATTTTATATTCATAGGAGCGATTGTGGAAGCGTAACTGTTCTGAACATTTGTACACTTGGGATTTGAGCATCAGGAATCTTGAAGCAAAACCCACTGCCGTTGGAAATACAAGATGAAGACAGTTGGGGGCATAAATTTACATACTACTCTTAGTACCTGACATCTAGTAGCCAGAACATGTATAACAGCAGAAAGGAGTAATATTCTGACGAAGATGGAAGGCGAGTGCTGAACTTTGTACCAGTGTGAATGATGTTTGCTGTGTTTTCAAGAACCATCGGAGATTGATAGTTGGGATATAAATGTTAACTTGAGCACAGATTTATATATACAAAATAATTATAATCACAACTTTAAAAACCCTAAGCTACTGAAAGAAGATATATTGAAAGGTTGATATTTGGTGTGTTTAGAAAGGTTCAAATTTAGGTATTTAAAATTTCTTTCTACTTTTTCTTCCAAATGTTCTTTAATGATCATGTAATATTCTAGCAGTTTAAAAAAAGTAAACTGGAAAAAAATAGTTTTAGATTCATCCCCATCACACAGGACTTATCATTTTAAATATTTGAATAAAATTAACTAGAACAGCAGACAGGAATCCCAGCAGGCTCCACACAGCCTAGCGCTCTTGGCCCCTCTAGACCCCGGCCCCCGGATCACTCCCTCAAAACCCTGGGACACCTGTGTTTCCCCAACTCTGCTCCCATCTCTTCTACTTTGCTTTTATGATGCTTCCAAGACAGCTCAACTGTGATTTCCCTCAAGAGAGACCCTGGTCTCCTTGCTTTTCCCCTCCACCTGGGCCCCTGCTGACCTCACCTACTCTGGGAGAGGGATGCAGTTCCCCTCTGTATGCCAAGGATACATGAATGTAACTCTAGCCCCAATTTCACCACAGACTTTCAAGGATGTGCATCAACCTGCAGACTGAATGTCAGCCCAGATGCTGGGCAGGCATGGTGGACATGCCTGCAGAGGAAACGGTCAGTGAAGCCCCTCTGAGCACAGGGCACAGGGATTGAATGGAAAGGAGGATGCCCCACGGCATAGCGAGTGATGAGAACAGGTAGGGCATCCACAGTCAGAGGGGAAATTTTCCGATGGTTTCCACAAAAGAATTAAGTAAATCACCACCTTGAGCATAGTTCTCCGTATGCCATTTGAAAACAGAGCCTATAGCTCTGATGTATGGGATGATGAATTTGGATTGTAGCAGTAATCAAGAAAAACAACAAAGTCAAATTTAAAAACCAGGCTCAGGGACGCCTGGGTGGCTCAGTTGGTTAAGCGACTGCTTTTGGCTCAGGTCATAATGCTGGAGACCTGGGATGGAGCCCCACATCGGGCTTCCTGCTCAGCGGAAAGCCTGCTTCTCCCTCTCTCAGTCCCTCTGCTGTGTTCCCTCTCTAGCTGTGTTTCTCTCTGTCAAATAAATAAATAAAATCTTTAAAAACAACAACAACAACAACAACAAAAACCCAGGCCCAGACTGCCTTGGCCCTTGCATCGCTCACACAGGACCCCTCAAATTCTCTTCTGCCCATAGCACACATCCAGCTACTGGCTCAGCAGACAGACCCGGCACCGCCACTGAAATTTGCTGGGCAGTAGCTTCTGGTCTGGCCTCCTGACTTTTCAGGGCAGAACAGAAAGTCTGTAAATACCATAAAGTCTTTAATCTACCAGCAGAAAGAGTGAGGATGAGATCAGTTTCTTAGCCCAGTGATGTGGTATGTTAATTTTAAGGTACAATTTCTTTTGAAAATGACCAAAATAAACTTAACTACTAACCCTAACCATATATTCTTATCAATCTCAGCTCTAAGTACATACTCTCAATGGGAAATGAATTGCTTTAAGAGAGCTTTCTAAAATTGGTATATATAATTTCTCTTGCATTCCTAGGTCTGGGTTGCTCTCCTATTACCATTTTGTTTTGCAAGGCAAACATGCAAGAGACCACTCTTTGGAAACAGGGTTTCATGAGATACTGGGCAGCCACCTGGCTCTAGAAAAGAGGTAAGGATAAGTTGTCTCTAGCAGGTCACTTACCTCCCAATTTGCAAACTCCATAAATAAAGTGAAGAGAATCATTCTTACCTTAAAATACTGTTGTAAAGAAAAATCATGCTTCCCAGGGCGCCTGGGTGGTTCAGTCATTAAGCGTCTGCGTTAGGCTCAGATCAGGAGTCCAGGGTCCTGGGATGGAGCCCCGCATCTGGCTCCCTGCTCAGCAGGGAACCTGCTTCTCCCTCTCTCACTCCCCCGGCTTCTGTTTCCTCTTGTTGTGTCTCTCTCTGTCAAATAAATAAATAAAATCTTAAAAAAAAAAAAAGAAAATAGAAAAAGAAAATCATGCTCCCTACGTCAAGTACCTAGTACACTGTGTCTTACAACAGGAGCTCAGTAAACCCAGCAGTTTTTCTCCTATCAAGTAGTGGTTTTTAGCCTCTGTGATCCTGCTGCTGTGCCTGATAAGTCATTCTGGGGAAAACTCCAGCATTTCCCACAGTTTCCAACCATAAAGTTCCACTTCTGCATCTTTTCCCCTCCCACTCAAGAAACATCTGAAGGCACATGACTAAAATTGAAGTGCTAATAGGAAAAGACCCTAGAATCTTTGCTTATTTGCTTTTTAAAGTACAATAGTCCCAAGCTTGACTACTTTATTTTCAGTAACAAATAAACGGGAACGTACCAATGTTTAAAAGACAAGTTCCAACTATTTGAGATCCTAGTTTCTCAGAACCAGACATATCATAACTTCCCTGGGACACACAAACCCTAACATCCCCTCCCACCCTTATCCTATGAGACCTGAAGGCCCATCTCTTGGCCCTAGTCAGATCCTCAAGCAATTGGGTATCATAAGGCCCACATTTTCTTATTCCCCCAACCCCCACTCCCCCACCTCACCCTCTCTCTCGTACAGTTCCTTGCCTTTAGCGGACAAATAATAAATGTTTCATAAATAAATATGTCTGAATTCTGGCCCTACTTTTGTACCTCCCTGCACTGGCACTAGCAAGTGTGCATTATGAGCCAAAATCAGGTCAGGTGACCTGGCTTCCAGCAATAATGTGCACAGAAGGCAAATGATTAAATAATGCATGTCTATCCGCTTGACATGACATTTTGCAGGAAATTTTACTGGAAATGATGCACTCAAAGACTCAAAGCCCACACGGAGACACAGCTAACATTAACTGGATGAACAGACCATAAAGCGAGTGTCCTTGTCCAGCCATCACACACATGGACCCAGATTGAAGGGGAAGGCCGAGAGAATTTATAGCTATGAGAGGGCGGGATTTTGCCTGATGGGTTTCTAAATTCTCTTCTATGTGGCTTGTTTTGACAATGAACAGCAGGAGATGGCAGGGAAAGGCCCCCAAGACTGGACATGAGTCCAGGGCTTCCTCACAGGCACAGGGCCAAACACTGCACTGAACTTAACGAAGGCTGAGTTGCTGAACTGGGGAAAGGATGCAGAAGCCAGAGTCCCTGCAGGAACAAAATGTGGATTTGACCCAAAATAGCTGTCATGCTCACCCTCTGAGTCTGAATTAATCCTCTTCTTAGTTTATTGACATCTATGAAATCAATTCTTGCCACAGAATCACAACCCGTGACTCTGGCACTGCAGTTGATAAAAAGCATGACTGGGGAGTCAGTAGAAAGCATCTGTACCAAATATTCACAGAGGGCCCCATGGTGGGCTCTGCTGAGAATTAAGTGTTCTCTCTGGAAAATGTTCTCAGGCATCCCTGGAAATAATGAGCAAGGGGAAAGGGAGAGGGACAGGTGGGGGAGGAGGAGCTAGGCAGCTTCTGGTGCTCTCAAGTCAGAGTGGACCTGGAGGGTCACCTCCTCTACACTCAAACTGGAAGCATGGCCCCACTTTAGTTCCTTTCCTCAGTGCAGACTGAGACATCATTCCTCTCTCTGAAGACACACCCACTGTTGGTCCAGAAAACAGTTTCCCTGTGTCGGTCCTCAAATGCCTCATTTGGAAAACAGGGAACAGCATATACCAGAAGGCTCATAGAGACTCACTGCCAAGAAGGATAAAAAGGCCAGGCCAATGTCAGCCCCGAGCTCCTCCCCAACTGGGCTAACCCGATTGTGCTACTCTGCAGGCCAGGGAA
Organism: Spilogale gracilis; assembly: GCA_004023965.1. Lineage (NCBI taxonomy): Eukaryota > Metazoa > Chordata > Mammalia > Carnivora > Mephitidae > Spilogale > Spilogale gracilis. The sequence goes on from PITA01000871.1 coordinate 24,157, forward strand.
GGCCCACCAAATGTACCTCCAGCTCCTTTTTCCTACTCTAAGCTCTTATGGATAGTGGAAACTGCTCTTCTCCTAGAATTAATGTAGTAGCCTTGAGACCCAGTGTCCTCCAACCTACCCAAGTCCTTCCCAGGAAATCCAGCCCTATACAAATGTTGCCAGAGCAGCCAAAGATCCCTGGTCACTGGCCACAGAGGCCTCCTTCCTTGTTTTTCAGAACAGCACTGCTCGAGCACAGAGCACTAACCAGCCCTCATACAGCTTTGACTGGCTTTGGAAGCCCTGATTATGGTGAGACTTACTTTGTGTGCAGAAGCGGGCAGGCAGATTGCCTGGGCTGAGCTCGCTGTGTCTGGCAGGAAAGCAGATAGGCCTTGACTTTGTCCACATTTGAATCCAGGTCATCAGTAATCCAGCATTTGAGTTTCCAGGCACCCTACCTCAGAGTACCTGGTAGGCCAGGACCAACTCAGATTCATTACGCAGCAGTGACCTAGACCTTTACCCACGTCTGCCTCACCTAATGTGCAGCCTTCAGAGAGGGCTCATCTCCCACAGGCAGTCAGGTTTGGTTGGATCCCTGAGACTCCTCCCTGGCTCAGCCAGGTTGGCCTGCTCCAGCCACAGTCGCCTTGTGCGATGGCACTTGTAATAGACGACAGTTCCCAGAATCAAGAGCCTGATGGATCATGGCCTCTTCTGGGGTCTCTGCACATTCCACATCGTGGCCATATATGCCTTTCTCTTCCAGGCTGGGACAAAATCTGACACCTTCTTTTCCCAAGTGCAGGGCTCAGGTACAGATGGTGGGCTCTGTGATGTAGGGACTGCAGGAAATGCCTCCTGCAAACCTGCGAAGCTTACTCTTTCTCCTCCTTCCGTAATCAGAACGGAAAAGAAGAGATTAGACACCCCCACTTCACAGCATGACTTCCTGGAAAGGCC
>PITA01000871.1:25201-190117 GCA_004023965.1 Spilogale gracilis
TCCTATTTGAACTATGAACTCCAATGCCCCCACCAGGGACCTGTCCTTAGTCTTTCTGATCACAGTTTATTGCCCTCAGCTTCCAAATGTCTTTTTCCCTGGCCAGATCTTCTCAGGCAATGCTCACAGAAGCAAAGGGGCCTTCAGGCTAGAAAATCATGGGCCGTTAGCCGCTGTAAGTGGAGTCAAGTGGTTTTGTCTCCACGGTGATGTTTGTTTCCCTGCTCCCAGGATGAGGCATAGGCTGCTTGGATGCTCCAAGGCAAACAAGAAGTCAGAAGCAGACAAAAGCGGTCACAAGCTCACAGGATGTCAAGGGCATCCAGCAGAGGGACAGGAAAGTGCTTCCCTTTGGGGCAGACCCATTAACTGGCATTGAGGTCTTTCCCTGAAGACTGCTTTCCTTTGCATTTCTGAGGCTATAGCACAGAGAACTAGGGATGGGGTCCTCGGGTGAACCCGTCTTATACCTGCCCCAATGCTCCCAGTCCCATCTGTCCCCTCTGCCCTACCGAGTCCATCCCTCTTTCCTTTGTCTGATTTCATGTCTCAGCTCCCACATTTAGAGGGGGCTGCAGAGAGTTCATACACTGAGGCCCAAGCGCACAGTGTGTCAGGGTCCCCCAGTTGTCTCGGGCTCCCTGGCCTGTTCCTATGACTCAAAGCAAGAGTTGCACATATCCTGACCCAGAGTCCTCACCTGTTGGTTTCTACCCATAGCGCTAGGTCTGCCGTGGTCCAGTATAGTAGCCACCAGGCACATGTGGCTAAGTAATTTAAGGTCAATAAAATTTGAACTGTAGTTTCTCAGTCACACTAGCCACATACCAAGTTCTCTATAGTCCTGTGTGGCTAGTGGCTACCATACTGGGCAACGGATACAGACCATTTCCATCACTGCAGAGAGTTCTAGTGAACAGTGTGTCCAGGGCCTCAAGGTATTTCAGGGTCCTGATTCCTTCACTGAATGCATTTACTGTTTTTCCAGGCTCTTCTCTGTCACCTCCAAGTTTGATGACCACAGAAAAGCAGGAAGAACATCTTTGTTTAGATCCAACAGACCTGAGGTTAAAACTCTGATTGAAACATAGGAGTTGAGTGTCCCTAGGATGCTCCAGCTTCCTCATTTGTAAAATGGGAATAACCCTATCAACCTAAGCAGATGGATGGAAGGATTCAGTGAGTGAACGGAAAGTTCCTGGCAGAAAGAAAAAAAAAAAAAAAAGAAAGAAAGAAAATTCCTGGCAGAGCAGCAGCCCATAAATGTAGTTATTGGTCTTGTTATAGATAAACTGTCCAACAGCACAGGCCTGAAGCCTGGGTCCATGTGAGAGATTAAATGCACACACATGGTCAGGACTGGAAAATTAGTACAGTGACAGAAATAGCAATGAGGAGTAGAGATTGGCCCCTAGGCCTCTTGGGGATATTTTTGGCACCTTGTTGCCAAACAGATTTTAAATCAATTGTTAAGGGCTTTTCATTGCTTCACAGTTTTATGAAATATGTCTCTCTTTTGGATATTTAGTAACTACACTGGAAACCCCTGTCCATGAGTCACTTCTGTAAGAGCTAAACAGTAGTGGGGAGCTGCTAGGCCAGCTGGGGTCAGCTTGAGGTCACCATCGGGAGACCCAGAGGAAGTGCTTTGTATGGGCAAGAACTGGTTATTAGCATGACCGTGGCCAGCAGGCTTACCACCCTTTGTTTCCTCTTCTTCCAGGGCCCCATCCCCATAATGACATAATGAATGGGGTTGTCAAAGATCAAATGAGGTTATTGAATCAACATTCATTTCCTGTGGGTGCACCTGTGTCTGGCCCTCACGGGGGCCTGGTTCTGCATGAAGCCTTAGTAGACACTCAGCAAACATTGACTGGATGGCTGATCATATAAAAATCCTATTGAGAACTATGCTATGCAGTTTGCAAAACTGGGGCAGGATTATTAATAGTGCAAGCGATCAGATCGTCTAGAATAGAACCTCTACTCTATTTTTCACCTATTTCTACTCTCTGACGTTTATTTTCCTTGAGGAAAACCTGGCCCACAGTCAAGCCTAGGGGTCCCTATTCCCTTTTTGGTCCAACTCACTCACTCCGCACCCCTCAGAGCACCCTTCACCTGCCAGGCTCTGTGCTAAGCATGTGACATCGTCCTCAGGAAACGTGTGTGGCTGGCTTCCCTGCAGCTTAGTGCAGAAGAGGAGGACTGGCAAGCCCGGGGTCCTCCCCCCTGCGTGGTATATAGCTTCCTCTCTCTCCACATGCTTGCTTGCTCTCCAGATCCCTACGACTCAGCCTGAGCCTGGGCTGGGCCTTGGCCAGACACTGAGTATCCACCAGCCTCCCAGTCTCTAGGTTCACCCATCTCATCTTCTTGAGGCTCTTAGAATTGGATGCTTCCCATGGGGCCTCCACCTTTCTGCCTCTGTCCTCCTTTCTTCCCATCCCAGATCTGTTCCAGTAGCCAGGAGAGCCACTCTGGATCCTCCCTGGGAACCTCCTTCTCCCCCATGGCATCCAGTGGAGTTTGCCCCCCACTCACACCATATGCTTCAGGAGCCAAAGACACTCTTGGAGATGAGGAAGCTGGACCCCTTCCCTTTCCCCTGGGTAAACCCAGGCCCTGACTCTTCATATGGTATCTTCTAACCTGGCTGGAGGGACCTTGACAAACAGGGCTCCTGCTACCTCTACCCCAAGGAACCTGCTTCTTTTGAATAGGAGAGGTCCTCTTTCATCAGTTCCTTGGTCCTTAGTCAACTCAACCTCTGCCCAGCTCACTTTGGGCCCTGTCCACCCTCAGCGTGGGCTTCCCACCCCCTTACTGAGGCTTCTAGATGCTCCCTTTCCCTGTACAGCTCTGCTGGGTGGCATTACCCCAGTGGCTCCCGCAGCACCCCCAGAGGCACTGCTGGGCCCTGGAGCCACCCACATCAGCCCCCATGACGTGCTCTTTCTGTGTCAGTCTGTTCTTCCCTACTCAGAGCTGCCCACAGAGCTGGAAGTATACCAAGCTTAGGAAATACTAGCTAGTGGGTGAACAATAGGGTGGGCCAAGGTCCCATGTCCAGGTCTGAAGCAGAGGTATGGAGTGCAGGAAAAAGATCTCTGAAGAGAAAGACCCAACCTGCTGGTGGGCTTCCTGCGGTATACTAAGAAAAGCCCTCGGCCTCACAGAACAAGGTCACAGATCAGGGGTGAACAGGGTGATCTTTGAGCTCCGTTCTGGGTCATAAGCAAGGCTGGGAGGAGGCAGGACAAACTGAGTTAGAATGCTGGCTGACAACTACCTCGACACATCATCTCTCTGAGCCTCGGTTTCCTCAAATGCAAAATGGGGTGCTACTGGTGTCTGTCTCAGGTTGTTGTGAAGTTTCACAAATTGGGGTGCAAATGACCCCGAAGCCCCCTGAGGACTGCGTAACTGTTAACAACCTTAACTAAAATCCTATAAACCAGGGTAGGACTGTGTATATGAATAGTGGTTAAAGAACTGTTCCTTTTCAAGGAGAATTCAACATTTTAACCTGAAAGGGGTCTCACTGTCATGAGGAACCCGTACAGCCCTGCCCCTCCTCACTCCCCTGCCCCTTTCTGTGGCAGATCTGCCCAGAAGAGGCACACCTTCCCCCTGCGGTCCCTGGAGGTTAAACTGAGACCACACAAGGAGCAATCTGCAGTCACCTCAGCTATATGGCTAAGGAGAAAGATCCTCCCCAGATCTTTAGCACCAGCTAAACTAAAACAGAAACCCTCAGGAAGAGGTGGAAAGCCTCACTTCTGGTTGGCCCCTTACCACAGACCCCTAGCAGCTGGGGCTCCCACTTGAGTGACAACAGCAAAATGCTGCTTTTTCTCCTCAGAGCACTTGCCTGTCCTCCGCCTCCCACACCCTTCCAGCCCCTTTCAGCCCCTCTGTCTGGCTGGAGCAACTAGCCCTGGACAGAGCTCTGATGGCCACCGGGCTCAGGGTCTATGGTTTCCCCAGTCTGGGGCAAGGAAAGAGGCTGATCCTGAAACTGTGGGGCTTTTGCAGGATAACATAAACCTTTTCCTCTGCCCCGAAGAAACCATACCTCCTACTGAGGATTTCTGTTGTAGTTGGAGGATGCCTCAGATCACCTTACAGTTACTTATCTCGAGTACCTTGCAGTTTTGGACATCCGGAGTCCAAGACCCATTTCACTCACTAAGCTAAAATCGAAGTGTCACCAGGTTGGCATTCCTCTGGAAGCTCTAGGAGAGAATCCATTTATTTCCTTGCTTTTTCCAACTTCTAGCGGTTGCCTGAATTCCTTGGCTTGTGGTGCTTTCCTCCATCTTCAAAGTATACAATTTCTGCTCTTACTGACTGCAATCCCCTTCGACCACCTTTGGCGTTCTTGCCTCCCTCTTATAAGGACTGCCGGGATTACACTGGCCCACCTGCATCACACAAGATAACGTCCCCAGTTCAGAACCCTTAACTTAATCATATCTGCAGAGCTAACTTTTCCCCCGGGTTCGAGGGAGTAGGGCATTGACCTTAGGTCAGGGGCCACTCTTCAGCCTTCTACTGGCAGGTCACTTAACCCCAAGGCCTTCGTGTCATCAGCCAAGGGGGAATAAGTGCCCACCCCCCAGACTCCAGTGTGGGTCAAACCCAGTGGTACCTTGGAATGTCCATGGCCCAGGAATGGAGGCTCAGCTCTGAGTGTGAGGCGTCACTGCCTGGCCAAGCCCGAAAGGATGGTGCCTGGGAAACGATAGTGAAGTAGGGTCAGGGCTCAGCTGTCCTACCTGACATGGTATCTCTGGGGAGGCTGGTTTACTAACACTCCCAAGTAGGTCACAAGTGTACCAAGCCCAGTGCCAGACAGAGGGCACAAATACCCAATGGAGTGGATCTGATGGCCAGAGCTTCACTCAGGTCTCCTCCTTCTCCCTCATCCTCACCTTTAGGTAGTTCCCCAGCCCTGTCAATCTCCTTTCTAAATGCTCCTCAAGCCCCTTCTCTCCACCCCATTGCCATTGCCAAACGGAGCTCCATCTGTACTCTCCTGGCTCGTTGCCACAGTCAATGGCCCTACAGCCTCCTGCCCCCTATCCCTCACCTCACTTACATATCTCCCTGGATTTTCATCGCAGGACACAAATCTAACCATGTCTTTCTTTGTGTGGTTCCCCCTCATCCCTGGGGGGAAGGCCAAGCTCTTTACTCCCAGTTACGTGGTCTCTTCCTAACACCCCATGAGCTGCAGCCTGTCGGAACCACAGGAAGAGGCGGCAGATGTGTGCGGGCGGAGCTGGGATGGGAGGGAAGCAGATAAGTGACAGGAGCTGGGGAGTAGTGTGCAGATGGGATGGCCGGGACAGGCCTGATCCCAAAGGCCCCATGTACAGGTGCAGTAGGCTCTGATATGCTGACAGGTGCAGGCCTGAGCTATATTAGCTCCTAGTGAGCTTAGGTGGACCAGTGGTTGGCCACAGGCAGGGCCCAGCCACGGAGCTGTTGGCCTGGCCCTAACTTGAATGGGAAATGCCTTCTGAGGACCAGTTATTGTTTTGAGGTCTGGAAAAACAAGTGAGAAAATCTTTTCTTTGCAAATGATTTTGACCAAACTGCCGGGATGAGGAATGCCCACGGGGGCCTGGTAGAGCCACAGGCCATGTGTCTTGCTGGGGGAGTGATTTGGTCTAAGTCTGCATCAGCTAAAGACATGTAAAATGGATTCAGCACCCCCCGAACCTGAGCCACCACCGTGAAGCTTCACTAATGCTTGTGAAGTGTTCTGAGGCCTCGGCTGAGAGCCTTCACACGAACACAAACTATCTCTTATTCCTCACGGCCACCGCGCCAAGTGGGGTGGCCTGCGGGCAGCTGCCTCCATGCAGAGAACAATGAGCACAGCCGAGCAGTTAAAATTGTGCTTTTAAAGAGCGGTCCTGATCGGCCGGTGCCAAAGCAGCTTAGCCGGAGGAGGCAGGCCTGTGCGGGAGCCCCTTAACCCACCTGGCTGTTTTCTTGATGCATTAAGGAGAGCTGATGAAACTCCCACCCCGCCGAGCAGGGATCGTGGGAGGACTGTTAGATAATGGGGCTGTTTGGCCTGGCCAGGGTGAACCAGGTGGAGGAGCATGAGGGCTCTCTATCAGGAGGAGTGTCTTTAGGCTGAATTTTCAAGTCTCTGAGCTTCAGTTTCCTCATCTATACAATAGGATAATAATCATCACACTGTTTGCCTGACAGGATTGTCAGATTCAAATGACATAGCCCATGAAAATGCCTTGGGCCTGATGACAGCAATGAAAGCAAAGGGAAGGACAGTGATAATAACAGCAATAGCTGGTAAGGACACCATGGCGTGGAGGCCGTTCTCCTAATTAGCTACTCGGAGCCCCGTGTTACCGACAAGGGAGAAGCAGCAGCACAAAGCAGTCCAGGGACCTCCCGTTTCCCAGAGTTAGTGAAAAATGGAGCCAGGCTGTGGGCCCAGGGCAGTCTGGCTCCAACATCTGTCCCATCCTCCCTCTCAGACACTGTCTTTATCAGGATAGCCACGATACTCATTTTAGGAACGAGACTGTGTGCTTCGCTATGATCGCCGTCAGCAGCAGCATCCGGGTAAGGGGACCAGTCTGCACTGGCTTGTGTGCTCTCTCGGGCGAGGGGTGCGCAAGTCTCTGGTCTTCTTTGATCCTTTGTCCTCCAGAGGAAGGGGAGAAAATGTTAGGGAGATAGCAGTGAAGTACATGGGTTTCCTCACTCAACAAAACTCTGGCAATGCAAGGAAATATGTAGGCAACAGATTTGTAGGGAGATAGTCAATACATGCTGCGGAAGAGTGGAAAAGGCAGGTTCCCACCCCCTTCCTCAGGTGAGGCACTGAGGGAGACATTGTCTCTACATGCGACAGGCAGTCAGGTGCCTGTGGGTGACAGAGCAGGAGGTCTCTGCTTCCCCAGGCACTGACCATTCCTCTTACACTGGCTGATCCCCCAGAGGAAGGCTCCTGAGGTGCTTAATGGGCTCGAGAGCCACCGCCTGTGAGCCTCTCCCTATCTCCCTGGTGGCCGCAGCCGCCCTCCCAGACTGAACAGTCCAGCCTGACGCTTGCTCTGCCCCCTGACCTCCCTTCACTTCTCTGCTCCTCTCCTCCTTTGCTCAGGCCACCCTTACAGCCTATACCACAGCCTTCTCTGTGCCCACCTTTGCCCTCATGCCAGCCTCCCTCCATCCTGCCTCCATGCTACCCCCCCTACACTCCCCAAAGAAGATGCACTCTGGAGGTCGGTTCTAGAATGGGCACAGGGATGGCTCCCTGTTCTAGACTCTCTTCATGCCCAGGAAAGACAAGGAATTCCGGTTGTACACCCATATTTGGATGAGCTCAAAACTGAAGTTCAAGTCCAGGCAGCACTTGTGAGGGGACAGAGCCAGAGGCAAGTTGACTATAGAAATGGACAAAAGGAAGGCTTTCTAAGCCACCTGGCTTTTGAAATGGGCTTTTCTGCCCCAATATGGGTTCTAAACTGGTGTGCAAGGTAGCGGGTGGTATATGGGATGCTAGTGTAGGCTGAAACGCTGAAAACCTCCTAAGCTGCCTGGAGGGGGAGGCGATGCTAACAGGGGTGCGATTCCTTGCCTTCCCCGCTTGCCTTTGGGGAATGTGGCCCTATCGGGAAAGTGAGTCTCTCACCCTAGGCAAGATCTCAGCTTTAAAAAATTTAGTGCGATTCTTTTTATATCAGATGGTTATATTTAACGTAGCCAAAGGCCTAGATTTACATCGTCTTGGTTAAATTACTCATCACTTATCTCTTGTCTACAACCTTTTTTTCATTTTCGGAAGACTCAGTTTGCATAGAGTTTGAGCTTTCGTTTTCCTCCAGCCAAGCACGTGCTCAGTTATATCACCGGCATCTTAATTGTGTCTCCACCTGCCTGCATTAACCACCAGCAAGCATCTCCACTGGCCCATCCGGTCAGCTGTGAGATGTGGGGGCCTGCGTGGGCCCCTTTCTCCCGTAAGAAAGTAAAATCCAACGAGCCAGAAATGCATCTTGGCTGACAGCCAGAATGTGCCAGGAAGGAAGAAGTTCCGCCTTACCGTGTGGCAGGGCAGATTCAGGAGAGCGAAAGGAATTTATAAAAACATTGTGATTAACATCTACCATTTATTGAGCACCTGATATGCCCTGGCCACGTGCTGTGTATATCTTCAAAATACTTCTGTGATGCAGGCATCAGGCCCACTCCCTCACTGAAAAAACTACAGTTTAGAGAAGTTGTGCCTTGGCAAATGTCCCAGAGCTGGTAACTGGCAGCCGGGTCTCTCTGACAACACACCCCTATGGCTGGCTGCCTGTGTTTACTCATTTGTAGCCCACCTCAGCCCAAACACTCTGAGACAGCTCAGAGGACGCTGGGTGATACAGTGAAACAACATAAATCACAATGGTGAGAAAGGTACTTTAAGAGGACTCAGAAGGCAATAGGGTGTCATGTAACAGATGAACATTACACCAGGTGCTGAGCTTCCTGGCAGCCAAAGCAAAGATAGGCCATTGTCTTCCTAAGTAACTGGTGTTGGTAACATAAGCACAAATCAAACATAGACCAAAGGCCCAACTTTCCAAAGTTCAAGTCCAAAAACAAACAGATGCCTCCCAAGTGACCTCTTAGGGAGGTATGAGGATACCAAAGGAGTGTAACAATAGAAAAAATGAGCAATCTCAGCAGCCCAGGTGCCCAGGGTGGCCCTGGAGGTGGGGGGGGGGCAGGGGAGGGGCCATGGGCCAGCCCAATCTCTCTCTCTGCTAAGTCATGGCAGCTGTCTTAGACTGGGGAATCCAAGTTCTATGCAGATTTGATAGTTCAACGAAAGGAAGAAGGAAGGATTGAGCAGAGAGAGAATGTGAGCCAGACTGTGGCTGTATGAGGCCTTTTAGCATTTCTACAAGGAACTCAGGAGCTGAGATGGCTCCTTAAGGATGCCTCAGATGGAGGCCAAAGGCCAAACCTCGCTGCCTCCTCTCTATCAACCAATCATTTTCTAGGCAGAAACCACAGCAGCCACTACCAGGAACTTTTACGTGCAGTGTTTGTGACCAAGAGCCCCAGCAGTCCCTGGGAGCTTTCCAGCCACAGAGCTTTTTTTTTTTTTGAAAGTGAATGTGAGTGTGTGTGTGTGTGTGTGCATGCGCGCGCGTGCACACACACACACACACAGAGGAAGTGGGGGAGAAGCAAAGAACAGAGGGGAGGGCATCTCAGGCAAAGCCCCACTGAGTGCAGAGTCCAACACTGGGCTCAAACTCCCCACCCAGGAGATTGTGACCTGAGCCAAAAATCACAAGTCACTCAACTAACTGAGCCACGCAGGCAGCCCTTCCAGCCCCCGAGCTCTTGTGCGAGCTGAGGCCTCCTCCAAGGATACAGGCCTCCCACTTGGGCTTGGACAAGGCAGGCACTAGGACCCGCCAACATGGTCTTGGAATAGAGCCCTGGTTGTGACACAGGAGCCCCAGAGGCTGCTCCTGTTAACATGGGCAGCAGTAACCTGGGCCTGGAAACCGTGAACAACCACCTAAGGCGCACCTACCTACACACACACACGCACAGCTTCAGAAACACAAGGTCCATCAGGCACCTGGCTTTAGCAGTGTTATTGCTTCCTGGTGAACCTGCCAAGGGAAAATGTTTGCTAAGCACACAAGGAGGAGGCAGAATGAGGGGACGAGTTGGGTGGTGACTTATAAGAGGAAATCTTCCAGGGTGAGGAGAAAATGGCTGTGGCCTTAGACCCAGACTTTGCGGTTTGCCAGTGACATGCTGGACGAGAGGGTCAGGAGGGACCAGGAGCAAACCCTGCTGGGAAGGCTGCAAGGGCTCGTGGAGGGAAGCGTGGGACCGAGGGTGTAGGCCTGGGACAGCTGGGGCTCTGAGGCCCAGGGATCGCGAGATGGGGAGAAGCTGGCAGTGGAGGGGGTGGGGGGAGAAGTGGGGAGGAAGGAGCAGTCCCATGAGAATTTTCATTCCCCGACTTAGCAGGAAACAGCTGGCAGGGGCCTGCTGACCAGACACAGTGGTGACAACAACCTGTCACTTTTCCTAATGGAGGCCTGGTCTTAGAGCCTCACGGAAGGCAGGATCCCTGGCTCCATTCAGACTCTGTTTGGTTCTGCCTGGCCTCGCCCAGCTGCTGGCAGCGTGGGTGTTGTCAGTTGGAATCTGATGCGATGAACTCTTTAAAGAGCTACCCTAATGGATAATCAATTATTTCAGAGCTTTAATACTAAATCAGGCTGTTGGACACATTTGGGGGCACACCTGCTGTATCTGAGCCAAAAACTGTCCTTTCTCTTTCACTTTGCAAAGCAGCACATGTCACATTAAATCTCTAATGGTCTAAGATAGGTCTCTTGTGACCTAAAAAAGAAAAAAGCTGAAGAGGTAGACTCTCCAAGATTTGTATAGGTAATTTGTAGATCTTTCCGAAGGAGGCTCTTCATCTGAAGAGTATAAAGGACCATAAAATAGAACCTCTTCTGGCCCTTTAAAACAAGTGTCAGCTATAAATATTTCTTCAAGTCAGGTTTAAAATAATATATACGCAGTACCGTGGTCACACTTTGTAGATTACCTAGTTAAAAGGTCCTAGCAGGGAGAAAATTTAAGATGTGGGATAAAGTTTCTGCAGACAGATCTCTCGGAAACCCTGAGAAGCCTGCTCTAAGCCTTCAATCCAGGAAAACAAACCATCTGCAAACCTTCAGGGCTGGCTGAAATCCCAGCTGAACCTCGGTGTTGCCGATCAGGCTGGCTCTCCCTCCGACCTGCACAGGTTAACACTGAAGCGAGCCCAAGCTCAAAAACAACCCTCCCTGCTGCCCCCTCCCCATTACAGACTCCCAGGGTCCCCCTGAGTCCATGCTCTCCCAGACACCTCTCTGGCCACTCCCTTTGCTTCTCCATGGACTCTCTTTCCTCGAACTCGAATGCCAGTGATTCCTAGAACTTCTCTTCCTGCCCCTCTTTGAGTCTCACCTGTACTTGCCCCCTGGGATCTCATGCACTCTTTGGCTTCAGCTACCAGTGTGCTGGCCTCATCCACTTTCCTATCTCTGGCTCCCTAACTGCACTTTTGTGTCCCATGCTCCAATGGACAGGACCACCCGGACATCCCTCCATCAGATCAGTAGCTACCTGCCCAACTCTGACTCCTCACAAGTGGCCAAATCCATGCCACTCTTCCCCCACCTCCTCTCTTCCTGAGACATCACTGTCCACCCAAGTGCCCAAGCCACAGGTGGAGAAGACCTCCTCCCAGAATCCCCTCTCCCCCAGCCCTCATGCACAGAAGTCTGTCCTCTTGATACAGCATGCCTTGTATCCTGCCACCACATCCCTGGGTGGCCAAGGCCACCCCCTGCCCAGCCATGCTGCCTCTTCCGCACCTGCAGCCAGGGGTGATCTTCATAGAAGAGAAATGAGACTGGTCATTCACTGGATCTGATGTCTGCAGGATCTGGCCACTGCTAGCCTCCTTCATCTCCTGCCACATCCCTGCTGGCCAGACCCAAGAGCGGGCGCCTCCCTCTGCAGGTTTTTGCCCATGCGGTGCCTTCTGTTCTACTTGGACACAAATCAAGAAACTAAAGCCAGCTCCCATTTGTAGGGCTTGGAGTCCTCCCAGGCCCAGGGACTGCCACCAGGAAACGTGACTCCATCTCCCAAATCCCCATCTCTCTCCAGTGGGTGGGCTCCTGCAGGAGAGACCGGGCTGCGCCTACCCACCCAACCCCCCAAGCAGGGCTGCACACAATTGAGCATAGATGGAGCGTGGTTTTGATAAAGAGGAGACACAGCCATTCCTTATCTTCCCAAAGACACTTATAAAGACCTTTTCAAAGTTCTGAATTAGTAAAAGGGAAAGTGAGGGTTTGACTGTCCAGGTTGTGTTTGCAAAACTACCATTCTCTGTCATCCTCCAGTTGCTTGCTTAGCTTCACAAAAGCAGTTGAATTACCAAGCGTTCCTTTGAAAATGTCTTCATGTTGGAGATCTCGCAGATAACTTGTTTAGCTTCCTGATGCAAGGACTTCCCAGGTCACCCAAGTCCGTATGCCGCCATCAGAGTCTGGGAACACGCAGGGGCCAGGGGAAGGTGGCCAGCTCAGGGGATCTAGCCCCAAGCCATGGGCCAGCAGCACCCTCCTCAGAAGGCCATGTCTGTCTCCTCAGGTGGAAGTCATGGACAGGATCGCATAAGCTTCTCAATGTCCACCAGCCTGGACGTTGCCAGGCAGCACATTAGACTTCTAGGAGAGCATGGAAATGGGGGACCTTCCCAATTTTGCTGGCGAGGGAACAAAGTCCAGTTTTCACGCTTGGCACATAGCAGACCCCATTCTGCACTGTCCGTGTTCTACCCATTGAAAAATCACTTACTTTATGTCCTTGAACCTGAAAATGGAAACTTAACACACATAGGGAAGAGTCAGGGGGATTATTATGAGCTGTTTCGAAAGGAGGATTAAATCTTTTTTTGGATCCACTTTTAATACACTGCCATGTTTTCATGACTAGCCTGGATTTCTCTGAGTCCACTTATCTTTTTATAGTTTGACCTTTACACAGGAAAAACCTCAATGATTTTCCACTGTTTTGAATAAACTGAAATGGATGTGTTTTTCTGAATGATTACAGAATGAAAAACAGGGCCTGTCACCATCCAAGTCCTTCAGGAGTCATTTCCCCTGGAGGACAGGGCTCACAAAACGACCCCCTCCTGAGGAAGCTCTCATAGCCATTGTTTATCTTTCAGCTTCAAGGACCTCACAACTCATGGCCACCCAAAGAGAGGGGGGCTTTGTCCTGGATTCAGGGCAGGAGCCGGGCTGGGCCCCAACCTACAGCCCCCAGCGTAGCCAAAGTATGGAGGCCAGGACAGGAACACTGGGCCCCAAACTGGGCTGACCTCACAGAGAGCATCACCAGCTCCCTAGAGGGCTTCGCCTGAGCCCAGGCCCATAGGCCACCTGTTGCCAGAGAGCAGGTGGTCTCCACAAGCCTTCTGCCCATAACTGGAAAGAAGTAGAGGACAAGGAGAAAAGCACTCGCAGGGCGGGGGCGGCGCCTGGGCGGCGCCTGGGCGGCTCAGCCAGTTAAGCAGCTGCCTTCAGCTCAGGTCATGATCCCAGGGTCCTGGGATGGGTCCCACATTGGGCTCCTTGCTCAGCGGGGAGCTTACTTCCCCCTCTTTCTCTGCCTGCCTCTCTGCGACTCCCCCTGCTTGTGCTCACTGTCTCTCTCTGATTTAAAAGCAAATATTAAAAAAAAAAAAAAAAGGGAAGAAAAGCATTTGCAGCATGAGCTGGGACGAATCACTTCAGCCTTCTAAGTCTCCTTTCTTTTCCACAAATTGGTAAAAACTGTACTTACTTGTAGAATTGTTAGTAAAGGGACACCTGGGTGGCTCAGTTGGTTAAGCGACTGCCTTTGGCTCAGGTCATGATCCCAGAGACCCGGGATCAAGTCCCACATCGGGCTCTCTGCTCGGCGGGAAGCCTGCTTCTCCCTCTCTCACTCCCACTGCTTGTGTTCCCTCTCTGGCTGTGTTTCTGTCAAATAAATAAAATCTTAAAAAAAAAAAAAAAAAAGAATTGTTAGTAAGTTACCAGATTTAAGCCAGTGAGTACATAGTAGATGCTCAATAAATGTGGCTCCATTTCAAGAGCCGAAATTTTTTAAAGAACAACTTCCTGCCATGTATTACATATGCTGCCCTGTCTTCTTAAGCAATGGAGATGGAACATGATTTCACAATGCCCTCATAACGTGGGGATCCTTTTCACAAAAACAGGAGAATCACAGAGCATCAGCCATGAGTGGGAACTGGGAGCCCATCCAGGCTGATCCCTCACAGTGGTGTCTCACCCAGTTGAGATTTTCTGAGCCACTTACGTTGTACCTTTTCTCTTGATTTTGATTTTTTTTCTTCTTCAGTTGAAACCAGGTAACAATGTTTATCAGAACTGTGTGTCAAATAAAAGCAGGCTGGCTCTGTGTGAGGGCTTCAGGGTGTCTCCTTACAAAGCAGAACTGGCTGGTATTGGAGGTGCTGTGGCAGCCATTTTGACTGGGCAGAAATATTTTCTGTTACTTCCGGATTCACAGCTATGTTTTAGGAGGTAGATATGGCTGGAAATCTGTTGAATTTCTTCATCTTGACTTTTTTTTTTTTTAAGATCTTATTTATTTATTTGACAGAGATCACAAGTAGGCAGAGAGGCAGGCAGAGAGAGAGGAGGAAGCAGGCTCCCTGCTGAGCAGAGAGCCCAATGCGGGCCTTGATCCCAGGACCCTGAGATCATGACCTGAGCTGAAGGCAAAGGTTTTAACCCACCGAGCCATCCAGGCGCCCCATCTTGACCTTTTATATATATTTTGTGTTAAGGAGTTTGATCTCCTGTGGGGCAAGGGGGCTGTCATGTTGACTGTGGCCTCCCCTCTCCCCTACCCTCCCAGCCCTGCTCGCACTCTCTGTGCCTAGCTGCTTCTCTTGGCACTGGGCATTGGGCCAGGAGGCACTCCTGGTTCTTAGCAGGCTGCTGGAAGGTAACTTGACAGTCAGTAAATCTGCCTCGTCCTCACTGTCCACTCATTTCTCATAATCTGTACTTCGTGGCCTCCCTTCCTACTGCTTCCCCAGGAAGGTGTGCAGCTTTCCCCCGAGTCTTGCTCTGGGGCACAACTCTGCCCAGTGGCAACTGTGTCTGCCTCCGGAAACTACATGCACTGCATTTTCCCAGCATCTTCCTACCTCCTCTCCTCTTTCTTGTCTCCTTACTGGTTCTGGGTGCCAGCCCTCCCCCAAGCCTATCTTTGGCTAATCTTCTCGGCAAATGCCCCTTAGCTGCTCACAAACTTCCTGTGGCAGTTGACCTTTACCCACCTTCTGTCTCTGTGGCTCTCCCTGATCCAGGCCCCTGTTCCCAGCTGTCTGCCACCTTCTCAAACTCATCATGTCCCCAAAAACCTTCATTTCCATGCAAGGCATACTGCCCCTTCTCAGCCACCCAGTCTCCAAACCTGAATTTCCATTCCTCGCCCCCAACTCCCACCCTCAGCACTTCCTGATGGCTGCGCCACTGCCTGGGATCTCCAGGGCCTCACAGCCACTTCCCCTGGAAGGGCATTAGAAATCCCAATTCACAGAGTCAAAAACCAAGATAAAGCATGGGGCCTGCTTTAGTGGCACAGGCTAGTTTTTGCACGCATGTTGGCTGCATGGTCCTCCATTGCTGGGCTTGGGCCCCATTTTCTTTGCTCATTACCCATCGTCATTTCCACCTGCCCAACCTCAATTCTGGGGGCAGCCCAGTCTCAGTGCGGCCGCCATCCCTTCCCTACTCCCCACTTCCCCATTTCCACCCTTTACTCCCCACCCCTCCACTCATGCCTGCTGGCAAGTGAGGAGGGACCCCAAGCAGAAAATCAAGACAAGGGTTGGCCTGGGCCCCACAAACCCAGGCTTCCAGCCTGAACTGTAGCGGTCACTTTGGCAGGAGATAGTGGAGGATGTCATCCCCACTCTGAGCCCCTATCTGGCTGGCCAGTATGACGCCCCCGCCTAACTGGAGTTCCCCACTCCAACCCTGCAGCAGGGCCTGAATACTAGGTACCCAAGGACTTTGTGCCTGTCCCTGATCACTGGACTGAGGTGGTGCTGGCAGGAGGACAGGCCTGGGCGCAGGAAGAGGGGGCCTGGGCTGACCCACCCTGTGGGTCTGACCACCCAAGGGCCCACACTAAGGCCGCCCCGCCCTCCTCCGTGGCCACAGGGGCCTTCTGGCCTCCGAGAAGTCCAGCCACATTGTCTGGTCCTGCTGGCTTCTCAAATGTCCTTCCTTTGGGCCCAAGAGCAGCCCCCTCCCATTCTGGCCCAGGGGCAGTCAGGGATGCCAGTCTACGTCCCACTGAGCAGGAACGGGCTTGCCTCTGCTGCAGAGCCCAGGGAGCAGCTCCTGACCTGACGTTTCCGGAGCTGGGCTCCTGCCCTCAGCGGTCTTTGCTCTGCCTTGGCTCTGCGTGGACGACAGGGCCAGGCCCATCAAGCTGCCTCACCTCTATGGCTCTATGTTACCTACACTGCTTGTCACAGGAGTGTTGCAGCTTTCCCCTGGCTTACGTTGTAAGTCCTTCCTCATGCCTGCAAAGCTTCTGAATTAAAAAACAAAAAAACAGGGGTGCCTGGGTGGTGGCTCAGTCATTAAGCATCTGCCTTCAGCTCAGATCATGATCCTGAGGTCCTGGGATCGAGGCATCTGGCTCCTTGCTTGGTGGGGAGCCTGCTTCTCCCTCTGCCTCTGCCACTCCTCCTGCTTCTGCTTGCTTGCTCGCTGTTAAATAAATAAAATCTTAAAAAACAAAAAAGCAAAAACTCAGGATCTACTCAGGATAGCCATCAATGGTGGTAGAGAAACAGGTAAAATGACTCCCTGGAACCCTCAGCAAAGGGGAGGATTTACCCTCAGGCACTCACAGTTTTCTCTGGGTCTCAGGTGTCCAAGAACAGACTGATTTACATCCAGGAGCTTCTCCACTGTTTATTCTTAACCCCTTCACTTAAAGGTGCCACACTTAGTATATAAAAATATAGGACAGTCCTACCCGAGGCCGGGGGTGGCAGTGGTGAGGCGGGGAGAGGAATTCACGCATCATTTGTGCCAGAACCTCAGAGAGGTGTCTGGAGTGACAACACCAGCTGTATTCAGGTTGGTGGGGTGGTCCCAGGTCTATGGATGACAGGGCCCACTCCCTAGCTCTCCCGGTCCCCCTCTCCCCTGAGCCCTTGCTCCCCAAATAACACCATGGCACCGTTTGTAAGACCCAACCAGCACTCGCTGGGCGTCTGTGCTTGCTGGGCACTGAGCTGGGATCTTCTGAGTGCTGTCATCAGTCCTCATGAGCTGGAGCTGGGGGGTGGGGGACATCCTCTCCAGGGTCTTCACGGTGCTTGATTCCCACAGCGTTCAAGGGACAGTCAGGATTCATCCGGATGCTCCACTGCGCGCATAGGGTCAGGGAGGCCATGAGGCGCACCTGAGTGGGGACTGACCTCAGGCCCCTCCGCCATGGACATAAAATCAATGTCAAGAACACAAGACTTGGGGGAGAGAGCTGGTGGGTCCTTCCGCAGCCAGAACAGGATAAGCAGCATAGAACCACAGACACCGCCAGCACAGGCTCTGAGCCAGATGGGGTGACAGGACTTTGTGTTGCATTTTATCCTCAGGACACCTTGATCTGGTGTGAAAGACAGACTATTCAAATCCGCACTTCAGAGTGGAAGAAAAGCAAGGCCTCGGGGAAACCTGCCTTCCCCACAGCCTCCCAGCCAGGGAGACCTGCTGCTGTGCCCAGAGGCAGCACCCTTGCTCACCGCCAGCACCCATGCTCCGGCCCCCAGCACAGACCCAGGGTGGGTAGGACAGGAGGGACCCCAACACCCTGCCTCTGCCATTAGCAACGTCTTACTTGCAGACGCATCCCTCCTCCTGACGGTTTGATGTCCGGCCCAGGAACTTCGGCCCTCCCTGTGCTGCACCTTTCCCCTCTGTTCACATCTCAGACCTCGGGAGCCTCCAGAGACCCTGCCTGCCTGAGCCCCAGACTTCATTTCTCAGGAAAGTCATTCCCTGCTGGGACCAAAATGAGCCCTCTAGGGATTTTTTTTTTTTCCAAACAAAATGGTGAAACACAAAGGATCTTTAGAGCAGCACAGGAATCCACACTGAGGAACTGAGGATGAAAGGTGACTGCAAACCAACTGTAAAATGCAGTGCCTGCTGGAATCCTACCCTGCTGGGAGGACCGCTAGGGACGGGTCAGCATTGTTACTGAGCCCCATCACCACCACCCAGTCCCAACACCTACCTACTGCCAGGGAAGCCTCGTGAGACCCAGGTCTGCCAAGGTAGAGCCCGTCCGTGAGCATCCCTGCACAGGCGCCGCTGCAGATCCTTCTAAAATGAAGCCCAGAACCACAACAGTACCAGCGCCTCTGATGCTTCCAAGTGCCCCCTGCCTCTGGGCCGGTCCATCCAGAAGTTCTCTACTGCAAAAGCAGAAAACTGGAAGATTCCATTGTTGTTACTGAGAGTTGCAAAAATGCTCACACTATGTTGCAAAAGGTGTTTGTCCTTTCATGAATACGTTTCCCATTTTTAGTTTGTGAGCTGTTAGCAGCCAACGCTGAGTGTCTACTAGTAGCCAGCGGATACCCCGGGGAGTGCTGGGAATGGGTCCTTGCCCACCCAGAGTTCTCAACCCAAGGGAGAGGAAGCCACTTTTGAGCTCTTTATGTGCAAAATGTCCCAGGGTTGTCTAGGCAGAGCAGAGAAATCAAACACAGCTTCTTCCTGAGGACGGGCGAGACACGCCGAATGCCAGTGTCCTGGTCCGAAGTGATTCATTCAGCAATGAACTGACTGAATCAGAGCTTATCCCAGGCTCACCCAGACCTTAGTGGGCATGTCTGCCATTGTTGTCAAGCTTTGCCCTCATAAAGAAAATGTCAAAATCCATCTTTTCCCTTTTAAATATTTAAAAAATATCCCATTTCCCCAAAAGTTTCTTCTACCTCTCTTGCTTTTTTTTTTTTTCAATATAAATTCACAAATAATTAGTCAAGAATTGACATGGTTGATCCATTTCCGTGGTGGAACCTACGTAACTGATTATGTTGCCCTTTCCACCTTGGCTTCCAGCAAGCTCAGAGCTAAATGTAGACCTTGGTCACAGAAGTTAAGGTTAGAAAACTTGTATTCTCTTTTCTGAGCGGGTTCTGATTTTCCATTTCAATTTTAATAACCCCACTGTCTCTTGTGTTATAAACCTCTTCAAATCCTTTTTTGATAAGAGGAAAGAATAAATGAAGTCAATTTTTAAAAAGGAATACTCTCAAAGTATTCTTGCAGGAGAGGTTATTGATCATTTAAATTATCCTTTTCCAAGGAAGATAGCCTTGATTTATACCTATGAGCAGGGTTCTCCACACCTCCACGATGCTCAGACATGAATCTGGGTAAGTTGATGGGGGCAGTTCTCCTTGCCTGTGGTCTGTTCTCTCTTAAACACCCTTAGCAACCTATGTGCAAATCAATGTATCTTGCCAAGATACATTTACGGTTAAGCAATAATTAGTCACATGCCTTGGACCTGCACCTCAAACCTTTCACCTCAAGCAGGATCCTCGTCTCTCCTGATCTCCTATCTGAACTTCTGCCCCAGGACTGGCCCCTACACTCCCAATTTCGCTGAGAAGCCATTTGAACACCACAGTAATGAGCCAACAGCCTGGAATACCCACCTGATTTTAGAAGATTCCCTCAGGCGAGCATTAAATCCTCAGTCTCCGCCACCCCACCCCCCTGCCCCAGCCTGCTGCTGAGAGCACTTTTCATTCCCACCCGCTGATTGTGTTCAACAAATGTTTGTAAATTTCAGGGACCGTGTCTCCTCCACGCTAGGGTGAGCTTCCACCCACCCTCCCCAAACTGTGTTTTCTGAGTCTTTGTGTCTCCTAATGGTGCCTGGAACATTTTGCACATGATAAGGAACTCAAATAAAATGAACAATAAGCGTCCCCAACCAGCTAGAGCTTTTTATGAGGCTCTCAATGAAAACACTGAACCGCATCGACGTCTGAGCAAGGCAAACATCTGGAGATGCCAGTGGCAGATGCCCAATTATGCTGAGGCTGATGAATGGGCACGGAGTTCTTTGGGGCCCAGCAGCCTCCCTCAGCTGGACCCGCTGCTGCTTAGGCGACAGGCTTCCCCTCCCCGCACACCACACTGGGCTGGAGGGGGCTGGGAATGCTTGCACAGCCACCCAGCCCACGTGCTGCCCCGCCCACCACCACAGGTCTGCTCCCCTGTCCCCAAGGAAGAGGAGGGCTAGGTTAAATGCATTTTCTCATTGATTTTTCCATTTCACAGAAAATATCTTATTTCTGTACGAAAGTGTTGATTATACCATAGATACCATCAAACGGCACTGAGTGATAACTAGAGGTTCAGGAGGTCCACATATGTATTTTTCAAGTAGCTCTGTGATTTATTATCCAATTTAGGTAAACGGCAAATAGTGCTGTCATAACAGCCCCCTTTTCTTCTGGTTTCCGCCTCATTGTCTCTGGGTTTAGAATAAGAAATGAATCATCAAACGAGTGCAATGGGAAGAATGACGGGTGGCTAAGAGCATAGGCTCTCCGACAGACCCCCGTGGGGATGCCAATCCAGCCTTGCTGCTAGCAGACGGAGGGCCCAAAGCTGTGACCTCTGAGGGCTTCTCAGACTAGGACTGAGTTGAGGATTGAGTGAGATAAGCCGCGGGCACTGTCCCCAAGCCACTGTACCCCAAGCTGCCATGTTCATCTGAGTGTGGCTGGCTGGGCTCCTGATGGGAACAGACCATACAACCTCCCAGACAGAATGCTTCTGTGCATGCTTATCTGCTTTAATGAAGCCTGGCCGGGCAACCAGTGCCCAGGCCAGCAGGACAGAAGATGTAGGGCAGCTGTGAATCCCGAGGCTGTGACCCTAAATCCTCCTCAAAGCACCTGTCTTGGGGAAAGAAACCCTGCTGTCTGCACCCGAAAGCTAGAGATTAAATAAATGATAAGTCCCCAAAGTTAAAAATCAAATCAGCAGAAGAGGAAAATCCCATCTTCTGAAAGTTACCAAATATTGGTTAAAAGCCAGGTTCTACCCCCGTGTGGCCCACAGGGGGACCAGCAAGTGTGCACAGGTGTATCTGGGGTTACAGAGAGGAAACTCACAGCTTCCCCGCTCTGATGTTGCCAAGAACAGGGTCTCCCACAAGGTTCCAGGTCACGAGTGGGCCCATCAAATACCAGTGCCTTTTTGCTTTCCGATCTGGGTGGACAGCTTTCTTTTCTACATTATCTTCCTTGAAACATTGTTTCTTACTGTCAGGATACCCTCAGATTCTGTACTGGGCTGAGCTGCAACACACTAGCTCCGGGGGACTCATGCCAGGGACACAGGGGACTCCCCTCCTCCTCCTCCTTGAGAGACCCCGACTTGACCCTACAGTCCTGTTACCAAAAGTCCTTTGCCAGACCCTCCTTGTTCACCCTCTCCTGCACACCTGTCTTTGTGTTTCCCAAGTGTGGTCAGAGGATTCTAAGAGAAAACACAGCAACCCAGGAAGGGCCTGGAGAGCTGCCAGCCAGGTCTGGGGCTCCCTACAAAATCAAGGGCATGGGCTTTCCAACAGCTCTGCTCCTCAAAGATTGTGGCCCTTCTGACTCCCATGCAACTCTTCTAGTCTAAAGACAGGAGTCTTCTCTTCTCCCTTACAGGAAGTATTCTTCAGGGCGGGATGCCCAGCCCTGGCTTTGAAATGAGCTGGGGTGAATGATCACGTAAGTGATCAGACATCAGCAAATCCATTCTAATTCACTCCATTTAAAACTTTTGTTTTCCATGCAGGATTAGGTTAGAAAAGCACTTAATCACCCCAAACCCACTTCTAAAATGGTTACAGATCCTAAGATCAAGAGTAATGATCAGAGGAAAGACTGAACCCCTGGTATTGAGAGCTCATGTTTGGTACTTACCTGATCAAACCAGCCTTCCTGACCCCAAGCTGCAGCCTTCCTCCAGGCTGCAGGTACGGTCTTCGGCGTTCTCAAGCACCAAAGAAGACGGAGGTAGAGGTGAGATCAGGGCACTTCTTGCTGCAGCAAGTTTGCAATGGTGTCTCCTGTGAGCCACACATGGTTCTGGGAGTCGCAGATCCACTAGTGAACAAAACAGACCTGAGCACTGCCTTCATAGAGCCTTACCTGCTAGTGGAGGAAGAAAAGACAATACGGAAATGCATCTTGGGTTATGTCAGGTGATATTTTGGATAGAAACGTGGAGCAGGGTAGAGGCATAGAGGGTGAGGGAAGGGGACATTAGTTGGCACAGGGTGGCACAGGCTATTCTGAGGGGGTGGCATCTGAGCAGGGACCTGAAGACAGTGAAGAAGGGGAGGCATCTGCAGGCAGGGTATGGCAGTGGGAGGCATGACCTGGGGCCAGACGTAGGCAGACCGTTTGTGCAGCGCCCCACTCCAGCATCCACACATCCGCTCTCCAGCCCATCACCACCATGGGAGCAAGTTGGCAGAACTCTTCTCTGCCCAAGGAGCCATTCTTGCCCTTCTCAGCAGCTTCTTGGAAGCCTCTTAACTCAGCACTCACTGGCTTCCCGGGAGAATGATGTTCTAAATTAGGCTTGCATTCCCGACTGAGAGACCAGTGTCCAATCAGGAAAGGCTCTAACCAGCCATTGCCTTAAACCCTCCATCACGGCACCAATCTTCTGTCATGACCTCATGAAGGCGCTGCTCTGCGGGGCTCCTACAGCTGGTGCCAGGATGAAAAGCCCAATCAAGTCAGGCAGGATTCCTACCTAAAGCCTGTCTGCAGATTATGACGAATGTGCAAGCCAGAGTCAATCCCAGGCTCAGGCCTAGCACCTGGATTCAGCCCCCTTCCTGGAACTGGTAGGTCTCACACCATCCCCATTTTCCAGGAGAGAGAAATGAGGTCTACCTGGAGAGGCGGGATGCTTTATGACTCGGGGTTCCATCAGGGAGACAGAATTCATTGTAAATTACATGGAATAAGGAATTTCTTATAAGAGTTCTGAACAGTTGTGAGAGGAGCTGGGGAAGCAAGAGCCCGAGAGGGGCATGGTGGCTCAGAGAAAGGTCACTAGCCAGCCCGAGTGCGGGTGGAAGGGTGTGGAGAATGGCACACAGGTCTGGAAGGCGGGCCGGTATAGCTAAGGGAGGCTGGGGGGGGCCATCGATGGAACACTGTTGGCTTTCAGTGGCCACTGCCTTGGCAAGTTTGCGGAGAGGGTCTGGTGTGGCGCTAGAATTGCTGTCAGTCGACTGGGCTGGCGTTTGGAGAGGAGGCAGGGACAGAACGCTCCATGGAATGCGGAAGTAACAGATGCCATTGCCATCACCCAAAAATCAGATTATTATTTTAGCCTGTTTCTCCCAAACCACCAGTGAGAAGAGAGATTCTACCCTACTCAGAGCGGCCAGAAGCTGGCCATGTACTTGAGCTCTGCAGCTGTGAGTTTTCAGATTCTCAGACACAGAAGGGGCAGAGATGGCCAGCCCTGCCCACTGGCTTGTCACCTAAGTTCAGTTTTGGACTGGAAGGTGTTCTAGGTGTGTAGGTGCCTTTGTCAGAACTTGAAGGATGAAGCATGGCAGGATGAGGCTGAGGCATGCACATGGCCAGTCTGAAAGATGCCCTTGTGTGTGTCTAGAACACATGAGTGTATGGACCCACTAATGGACAATACTGGAAAAGTTTGTTTCTCCCACATAATCTTTTTAAAACTATCAGCAAATGGATTCCTCTTGTCTGAGTCTAATCCAACCACCACTGTTGTCTAACTCACTGGACCAGCTCCTGTATCTTGATAAATGCTACTTGAGCGCCACCATATTGAATTAGGAGCTGATTATATCTGATTCACCCTGTAACAGGGTTAGGTCCATTTCCTAGGCTGTAGCAGAAGAACCTGATGGTCACCAAGATGATCCATAATTACCTCTTAAGATTGTAGTCCAAATGGGTCAGGTCAACAAGGTCCCCCAACTAAGGGAGCACCCCGGCCGAGCTGGGCAGGGCTGGATAAGCAGCACCATGGCACGGCTCACAACACCCTCCTCCAGGGCCACATCGCATGTATTTGAGGATGCCCCTTCCAGAGGCCACCTGCCAAAGGCAAGAAGTGGGACCAGGAGGTTCTGTGGCAAGATGGACTGAGAAGAGCTGTGGTTTCAGAGTCAGACAGAGCGGGGTTCCAATCCCACCTCCTCCCCAGAGTGATCTTGGGGAGCAGGCTTCACCTCTCTGAGCCCCTCATCTGTAAAGTGGTGACAACAGCAGCTACTCTTCTATGCTGGAGCGTGGGGAAGGTGATGGCATCAGCACTCGGCCTTAGCCCCCCACATCAGGAGCTTTGGGGTCTCCCGGGTACTGCTGACACATCTGAGGTGCTTTTCTCCAGACAAGGTTAGTACAGAAGCCATGCCAATGCCTGGCTGCCAGCTGAGTCCTCAGCCAGTGAGGACAGGCAACGAAGCAGCTAACTGGGCACCCAGTCCTCCAGGAGGACAGGGACCGCCGCGCGTCCCCACATCGTAGTTCATTGCCTCTGAGGGAGCCTGGGCCTTCAAGCTCCTTCTGTGTGGGTGTCCCCAAGATGGGACAGATGGCACACGGCTCTTCTGGACCCATGGAACTAGACGTGATCCCCTCCAGTCCCACTCCCCTCCATCCCAGGTGGCAGACACGTCAGGGACAGGGTGCCCACATGTGCAGTGGGGCATCAGGCCAGGGGGCGGCGAGAGTAGGACGGCAGCCCCTCCTGCCTAACTCCCACCCCGACCCTAAAGCCTGAGTGGGAGCAGCAGAGAGAGGCCCAAAGTCCCCGTCTGGGGGAAGTTAGGCCTCCCCTGAAGCCTCACCAAGCCCGAGTTTGAATCCTGACGTGACCTCCCCACCCCCACCTGGAGGGGCAGATTTCTTCTTTCAGTGTTTGAAAGAGAGTCCCAGCCCCTCAAGGTGCAGGGAGAGGCTCTGTGGCCTGAGGAGCCATGGAGAGTCTGCTTGCTACAGCCACCCTGTTTAAAACCGAGTGAATCAACAGAGGGACTGTTCATCAATATTTTAAAAAGAACTGTAATTAGAGGTTGGTGAACCCCCACAGCTCCTGGCCATGATGTCAAAGGCTTCCTTGACCTGGAACTGCCAGCAGAATGAAAAGCAACCGCAGACATGGTCGGCCCTGGTGTGTTCTGCCACACATCCCGCAGGCCAGGCGCTCCCCGCGGAGGCTCATAAAAGACTCTGTGGCTAACAGAAGCAGCATTTCACATGCATTCACATTCGTTCATTCCTAGGTGGTTTTTCTTTCTAAACTTGGGAATATGGATGTTCTATTTTAAGAATATTAGTTACTGTCCAACTCTCATGTACTAATGTGAACAAAAAAAAATCCCCAAGTTTGAACTGAGGAAAGGAAACAAAAGTAATTTATGGGATGACTTTGTATTCACATCCCTCAAGTTTGCCTGAGAACATTTGTCTAATGCATTTATTTCTGGTTCAGAGAAGTGAAAGGCTAGCTTTTTCGTGGTTTCTGGAGAATGAAGTGAGGGCTGGCCACCTCGGCCCCAGAGATGCCATTCGGGCCACCTCAGGCCAGGAGCCCTGCTCTGGGCTCAAAGAGGTAGTGTCAGGAAGGTAAAAATAGAGTGAGGGGCCCGGCTCCAGCTTTGACACATGGTTTTCTCATCCAGGGACTGCCACATAGGGCCCTCCTTTTCCAGCTATTCCAAGTGAAAAAGAAAAAAAGCAAGATTATCTGAGAACTAAATTTAAAAAAGCAGTGCTACATTTTATCTACCTTTTCTGCATTCTTCCGCCTTCTCTCAAGTGTTCATTTTGGCTCCTCTTTCCTCACCGAGCCAAAAATGGGACGAGTCCCAGGGTTCTGTCCTTGACCCCCTCTTGTCCTCCCCCTGTCCTCATCCGCAGCTGGGGCTTCCGCACAGTGTCCCTGTGGCCAAAGCTCAGGCACGTTCCAAGCAACTAATTGCGTGCCTCTGGGATGGTCCCCTTCCCTCTATAAGACCCCTGACTTCCCAGAACCAGATCTGCCATCTCCCTCTGGGGGGGGGGGGTTGCATTGGGGGCATATTCCTCCCCCAGGTGTCATTCCCAGTGACTCTGTCTGTATGCTGGTGGCCGGGACTGTCTGACACGTGACCCTGGTCCCTGCCCCTTCAGAGGCAGGGAGGGGAGCCATGGGTGCTCCCTATGGGATTCCCTGATAGTAAACATGAAGGGAGAGTAGGAAGGCTTCCCTCAGGCCTGATGGGGAGGAGCAGCCAGTCGGGCCAGCCTGGCAGGGGTTTCCCAGCATGAGGGGACAGTGTGAGGAAAGGCCTGCCTTGAAAGAGACCGGGGACCTCAGGAGGAGAAAGGAGAGCTCTGGACACATGAGCAGGGAGGATAAGATCAGTGAGGAGGGGCACAGTAGAGGATGGTGGACCCAGGGCACGGGTTTTATCCTGGGGGTATTTTCAGCTGGGAGCATGCTTGGGTTTACACAGAGAAAGAGGACTCTGGTTTCTGTGTGGAGAATGAATAGTGGAGGCAAGCCTGAAAGACACAATGAAGATGATGGGGCTTGGCCAGGGTGTCCCCCTGACACGTGGAGGCCCCCAGCAATAGCTCTGCCTGGCTCCTGCTGGCTTACCCCTTCCCAGTACTCCCAGCTCTCTGCCGGGACAGACGTTTAAGAGAACAACTCACAGACTGATTCACACTCAGCTGTTAAGGACAGGGGCACCATCCACCTCGGATCCCTCTGGGACACAGGAGGGTGGCAGCAAAGAGGGGAGGGCAGTGGTTCCTAGCCTTCCCAGACTTCTGGCGGGGGGATTCCTCCCCTGCCTGTGGGTGCCTTCTGAGCACTAGGGACCCATGTGGGGTCAAAATTCAAGCCAGGATGGGGCCATGGATGAGTCTTAGTCCACGTTTAGGCTCTGCCACTCCAGCTACATGATTCTAGAATCTCTCTTTATAAAGGCAGCCTAACTGATGCACTAATTCAAACACTCGGGAAGTTTTCTCAGGGCTCCTGCTGTACCACCTGGCGCATACAGGGGGAATCAAATGTTTTGGTGACTGACATTCTGGCCTGGCTAGAAACCACTGTATTAATCCAACCTCGGCTCCCTGAGTGCCTTTCAGGGACCAGACTCTCTGCTCTAGTGCTCAAGGAGCTCTAGGTCACCAGTCCGATGCTTGGTAGGTGTGTGACTGAGGATGGGGGCCAGCAGCTGCAGAGTTGAGCCACAGAGGATGGGTGCCAGGTGGACCAACAGGGGGCGTCTTGGACACTGGGGTCAGCATGTACAAAGGCGTGCATGTGTGAAACAGCATGCCGTGTTCCAGGAAAGATGGAAGCTAGAGGTCGGAGCCATCAGGATCAATCAGCAGGAGGGAAGGAGAGGCAGAAATGAGGCAGAGGAAGGCTGGGCTCCATCCCCAAAGGCCCTCAGACATTTGTTCTTTGTGCAGAGGGAGATCTGGAGGTGCTAGGCAGAGGAAAGGGCGGAGTGAACTCAGAGCGGCTTGTGCTGGGGGCCCAGGCTGGGACCTGAGCATGGTGGACAGCCCACAGACAGGCAAAAAGTGAGGAGGCCCAAGGAGGGAGAGAAAAGAAGGAGCAGGGACCAGAAATGGACTCCAGACCTGGAATTAACGGGCCTTGACTCTGGATGGGACACTTTGAGGGTGGAGGCAAGGGCCCAGATCAGAGCCTCTGCGCACTTACCGACTGATGGGGGCTGGGACCACTGAGGCTTCCAGGGGGACCAAACTCCACCCTCTGGCTTCTCTCCACTGCTTTCAGTCGCCCTCTGTCTCTCTCTCTCTTCTTTAACTGCCACCAATAGAAAGTCAAATACTTTTTAACTGTTTCATATAGTTCTTTGGTTTTCATTTTTTTAAAAAATGGGTCAGTGGAAAAGTTTTCTATTGCTTTCTCAAATAGAAAAGCAAAGTTACCTGTACATGGTCTCTCATGTGTATAAATGTCTAGAGTCTTATTTTCTCTTGGTATATTAAACAAAAAAAAAGCCATTTCAGGCATCAGGATGAGATTTGGCAACACACTTTTGGTGCCCAACTGCCCCTCAGGTCCTCCACCCCCAATCCCTAGCCCCCAAGAGAGCCTCAGGCTGGGCCGCACATCCCAGGCTCACTCTGAAGGGCTAAAGGAAAACCCAGACATGGCAGCTCTTCCCCTTCAGGTCGGTAGATCTCTCCTAGCCAGAGGTACAACCCCAGGACGATGACATTTTGATAAAGTTTTAAAAAACGATTTCACTTTGCAAGACAAATAGCTAATAAAATAGATTCGTTTTTGGTAACCACCCATACACCAATCAATCTGTCACTCGGAAAACTGTTTCCTGAGAGGTGTGAAATGAGGCCACTCTGGAGTTCTGTGGGAACAGAGAGACCCCGAGAAGCCTTCCACTCCCAGATTACACTTGCCACCCCAAAACAGGGAAGCTCTCTGATTCAGAGCGCAGGAAATACACAGCTGATTAATTGCTCAAGCAACACCAACTTTTTGAAAGACGAACAGTTGGAATCTGTCCCACTGTTTACATGCAGCCTGCCCACAATGTCACGTGTGTCTCTTGCCTCTGTCTCTTTCCAATTCCATCCTTATTGGGAAAACAATTTTAAGTAAGTGTTCCCCACCTAGGGGACTTGCAGAGTGAGTCACACCAAGGGAGCCTCTTCTGTGCTACAGACTTTCAAATAAGAAATTGAAACAAAAGGTCATTTCAATACCATCAGCAGATATCAAAAGGAGAAGCCTTGGTCATAAGACCCAACCCCTCTGTGCTCACCGAGGCCACAAACAGAATACAGAGGCACCTACCCCCTGCACACTCTCTCTGTATCTCGGCTTGGCTGCTACTTGCTTTTTCTACCTTTATTTTCCCTTAGCTCTAATTCCCTCACTACTTAAAAAAAAATCTATTATATTGTACATAGGACACAGTTTGAGTCTTTTTTGGAACAAGACGCAATAAATTTTAGTTAACCAGAACCTTCCTCAAAAGCAGCTCTAACTGCAGAATTCTGCTGTACCAAACCTACAGCTCCTACAAGTGCTAAATGCAGATAGTGTCTGCACACAGTAGGCCCTTAATGTGTCAACTTGTTTGTTTCTTAAATGATGGGCTCTGAAAGGCCCCAGGAACCAAGACGATGAACTGGGTAATAACTACTGTGAAAGAAATGTGGCAAAAACAACACTAACAGGAACAGGTCAGAACCTTCCCCACCTAGCTCACCCCCCCCCCAAAAAAGGCTGTCATTCCATGGTGGAAACGATACAATAACTGAAAGACGTCTAGAAGTAGACGTTGCGATAACTGAAATAATAAAGCAAAGAAAACAATGATGTTGAGGCTAAAGTAAGACATCAAACCAGAAATGCAGACAAAGAAGACAATCAGAGGTACAAATAATCCATTTGGAAATGAGAGATGGTGTCACAGCCCTACAGCAGGGCAGAGAAAGAGAAACAGAGCAAGGCACATGATGAGGGCAATGTCAGAAAAGAAACAATACAGGAAAAGTTTCGAGAGATGAAAAAAACAGCTCAGCCTAGAAAAAGAGAATGCATACTGTGCCTTTCAAGTTTAACTCCGAGAGAAAGAAATCAGCATTTGCTAGTTACAATTTGGAATGATAAATGATCTGGCAAGCTGAAGGGAGGTATGTTCTTTTGAATTTGGATAAGAATGACAAGAGGACTGACATCACAAATAGTGAAGACAAGATGAATTTCAGGAAGAAATGTGCCATTTGAACCACACAGGAGTGCCCTAACCACATGGCAGTTAAGCTCTTAAGTAAGACTTGCTCTGTTTAAGTAGAAAAAAGCAGACTCATTAAAAAGTAGTGGTGGGGCAGGGAGAGAGGGGGAGTTTGTGCACAATTATTCTTAAAAAGAGGAAATTTCTACCTTTTTACAAAAATATGAAAGACAAAATCTGATATAACTAGACGCTAGAATTAGAATGGACCAGTTGAAAAAGAAAGAGTAAGTTTTGACAAAATTCAGCCACTCCTAAGATTTAACCTACACTCTAATAATTCCCAAATCCTACTCCACCTGAGACTTCTCTGCTGAGCTGTGGGTCTGAATATTCCACTGCCACCTGGACAGATCCGTGCAAATGTCCCCCAACACCACAACCCCCCCTTGACCCACCCTGGCCAGTGAGCCTCTTCAGCCCCCATTCAGTTGCCTGAACTGGAGGTCCTTTTCCACACTGTCATCTACTTGTGTAAATGTGCTGGGCCCGCCATAACCAAAGATCAGACTGGGTGGCTTAAACAACAGAAATGCCTTTTCTCCCAATTCCAGAGGCTAAAAGACCAAGATCAAGGTTCTGGCTGATTGGGTCTCTGGTGAGCACTCTCTTCCTGGCTTTGCAATCACATGGCCTTCCCTCCATGCAGGAAGCTCAGATGCATTTTTTTTTTTTAAGATGAAGTCGTTTTCTCTGTTGCATTTTATTTTATTTAAAATCTTTGTTTATTTTAAATCTTTACTTTAAAGATTTTATTTCTTTATTTGACAGAGAGAGAAAGATCACAGGTAGGCAGAGAGACAGGCAGAGAGGAGGAAGCAGGCTCCTTGATGAGCAGAGAGCCCGACGTGGGCCTCAATCCCAGGAACCTGAGATCATGACCTGAGCCAAAGGCAGAGGCTTTAACCCATTGAGCCACCCAGGTGCCCTCTGATGCATTTTATTTTATTTATTTTTTAAGATTTTATTTATTTGAAAAAAGATTTTACATTTTTATTTGACAGAGAGCAAGAGCAGGAACACAAGCAGGGGAAGTGGGAGAGGGAGAAGCAAGACTCCCGCTGATCAGAGATCCTGACACAGGGCTGATCTTAGGACCCTGGGATCATGACCCAAGCCAAAGGCAGACACTTAATGACTGAGCCACCCAGGCGCCCCTCAGATGTCTTTTTTATAAGGACACTAATCTGATTGGATCATGGTCTCACCCTTATGACATCATTTAACCTTAATTACTTCCTTAGAGGTCCCATCTCGAATACAGCCACACTGGGTGGTAAGGCTGTAATATATGCATTTGGGGGGGGGAAGGTCCTCTCATCAGCCATTTCAGTGACTCTGGGGTACTTCTGCACCCCCCCAATAAGGTCTCAACCAAACACACAGGCAGGCCTCTGTCCAGGCCATGCTCCTCCCCTTGCCTTGGTATTAGAGACTTCACCAGAGTCCAGTCAAGACCTTTCCCCAAAGACAGCAGCTGCTTCTCACCCTCACCCTAAGGGGCTTCCAGCAGCCCAGCCTAGTCCCAGGTCTGCAGGGCTTCTGACCCTAACACTCAGCTGGAGGGCTGTGTGACTTGACATTCGTTTCCAAACATCTCTGGGCTTGAACCCCGTCAAAGGGACCTGGTCCCAGCATTACCATACGGATAGATAAATCAACCTGGTAGGTGCCAAGCCCTTTACATACACTATCTCTGGGCCTATGAAGTCAGAAAGAAAGTAGAAACTGTAGAAAGGAAGTAGAAACTGAGGCTTAGAGAGCTGCCTTGCTTGAGGCCACTACTTACTGGTCTAGGGAGCAGGTCCATCCAGCTCCACAGCTGGTTCTGCTGACAGGGCTGTGTCTCAGGGGAGGTAGAGGTATCCAGGAACCTGGACCAAGCACCCAGGGACATGGGCTCGCTTGGAGCTGCACGTCCATCAGAGGTCACCCCAGGTGCTGGTCTGCGGTCTTGGATGCAGCGGGCTTGAGGCTTCTGGTGGACAAGCAGGCAGGCGCATGCCCAGGACCACTGCTGGATCCGTAGACACTGCTTTGCTGTGCTGGGTAAACAGCCCACTTTCCATGCCCGCCCCCCAGACCCGCCCTTCCCTACTGCCTATTTAAGCAAGAGGCCCTGATTCCACTCAGCCCAGGCACCGCTGGCTTCCGGAGCTAGGATAGCAGCCCTGCAGGCTTCACTCACTCGGGGATGAAAGATCCTTCTGTTTCACCATTTCCTACCGGTGCGTTTTGAATGATGGTGCTGAGCTGGGTTGTAGCAGCGGGAGCTGATACTGCTGGCCTAGGAGTGTATTGAGATGTGTAGCAGGCCTGAGGGAGGCTCTGATTGCATTTTACCCATTTCTAATTCCTAACTTGATG
This sequence comes from Spilogale gracilis, assembly GCA_004023965.1. NCBI lineage: Eukaryota > Metazoa > Chordata > Mammalia > Carnivora > Mephitidae > Spilogale > Spilogale gracilis. Next base: position 57,083 of record PITA01000871.1, read on the forward strand.
TGATCTTATTTTCAAAGAGGGAGAAAGCCTGTAGTTTGTGAAAGGACAGAGGGGAACATATTTCAAAACAAGGTCTGACTGAGAATATCAATGATCGGATGAGTTTTTCTTTTGAGGAAAAAAAAGTCCCATAATTTCAAGGTTGTAGAGATCCCATTTCCTCTCAGGAACCCCTCCCTATAGTCAGTTCCTGTCATTTAATTCTATTTTGAAAAAATGTGCAGAGAATTTTTTAGAAGAGTTTGGTGGGGGAGAGAGGTTGTGCAGCTGGAGGGGGACAGTTTGGGGAAGGTCTGAGGACAAAGGGCCTCCTTGAGAAACTTCTCATTGAGAGATGAGGAGTGAGCTCCTCTCCACTCCAGGGTGGTGAGGCCTGAGAGTCATGTAAAGCTGGGATGGCTCAGGAGAGGCATGCCTCCTTCATGTCCACTTCTAGATGCTTGCCAGCCTGTGGCCTAGGGTCAGGTTGGCCCATGAAGAGTGTGAAGGATGGAGATGCACACAGGTCATCAGCCTATGGAGGGCAAAGGTACAGGGGAAAGGACCTCCCCTGGAGATCAGAACAGGAGACCCCCTCTGAACTCCTGGCTATGAGCTGGAGGTTGAACTCCCCAGGCTATGGGTGGGAAGGGATGCCTACCAGGTGGTTAATTCAGAGGAAATAAGTTAGGATGTCCACATGGAAAAAGGGGTTCCTAGGGGAACATAGGTCCTAGGAGCCAAGGCTTCCTTCTTCCCACCCTAATGTGGCAACATCAAGTACCCATGCTCATTTGGTTCTGGTCACCACTGTCCAAGATGCTGGAATGACCCCCTGCGTGATAGGGAAGGGGGCACCTAAGGCTCAGATGGATAGCAGACCCAGGCCTCGAACCCAGATCTCCCTGGAGCTTCTCTATGGGGATTCCTAAGAAAGAAAGAGCCAGTTGTTTGCCAAGCAAAGAAACACTCCTGCCAGCCCTTCTGCAACATCTTTGGCTTGTGGACTGAGGGACTGGGACTTAATTTCAGATTCCTCTGAAGCACAGTTTGAGTGATTTGCAAAATAAGTGTATATAAATAACGGGAGCTAGTCCACAGGAGAGCACTGGAGAGTAACGGCTGCGTCGATGTGATGTGACGGTAGTGAGGAGGGTCGTGCCAGCAGGCCTGGCTTGAAAATGCGGAGGGCCCAGGAGCACCACACGGAGCGCCGCAGGGGTGGGGTGGGGGGTGGGGTTCGAACTTCCTGGGCTTTGGGCCAGGAGGCCGGGCACCGAGTCAAGAATAAGGCCAGGAAGTTGAGAGCGCGGCTTGGGGCTAGAAGGCTGGGCTAAAGAGCCGAACGCCTGAAATCGGGGTGGTACACGGTCGGAGAGCTGCGCAGGACTGGGACCAGAGGGCAGAGCCAGAGTGTCCCGGGAGAGGTCAGTAGCAGAGGCCAGGGGCGGGGTTAGAAGGGGAGGGCAGGGCCAGGGAGCGAGACCCAGCCCACCAATCCCACTGAGGGGCGTGTCTGGACCTGCTAATATTGGAACTGAGCCAGCAAGGGATGCAGGGAGCGGGTGGCATCGTATCCAAGGCGTCCGCTCACAGGAGTGTCCTCCCTATCCCATAAGTAGATCCCATTGAAGTCACGAAGTGTCTCTAATGAGCGTCCCCTAGGCAACCTATCTTTACCCTTAATCTGCCGTGAAAGCCCCCTATTTCTTTCTCTCCTTGCGGCTTCCTCTCCCTCTCCCTTCCCGTCCCCCTTCCTGCCCCCGTCCTTGGCCTGGGTGGCTGTGGCCCATCTTTTAAGACCAGGGTTCAGCTCTCTCTTATCCCCAGGTATCTTGGCGAGGCTGAGATTACACAAAGCTCCTTGGGGAAAGCTTTGATTGTTCTAACTTCGCCTATCAGATCAAACCCAGGCCCTGAGGCTGGAGCCCTGAATTGGCTCCTCTGGCCCCCATCTCACACATCCTCAGCCTGGCCCGGGTCCAGCTGTCCACGTGGCGCTCTCACCCCTCCCACCGGTCAGGCGGAGTCCTCCCCACCTGTCAACCCTCCTACCTCCCCCAGGCCCGGGTAGGCTCCTTGCTTAAACCTCTGCCCCCACCCCCTCCGGCTGCACTTCTGCCCTGGGGACAGCCGGGCCCACACCCTCTCCTTGGCGACGTGGAGGGTGTGGTGCTGCCTCTGGCGAGGGTGGGGCCCCTTGGTCTTTGTACCTGGCGCGCCTGTCGTGGGTTGCGGCTGTAGGTAGAATTCCCGACACCCCTGTGAACCACTCATCTCCTTTCAGGTCCTGACTGCGGTTGGCGCCCCCTCTTCAGACGAAGATCAAGAGGGTCCCAGAGGCCCCTCCTCAGGTAAGACCGGGGCTCCTGGAGGGGAAGTGCTGCTCCAGGTCTCCCCTCATAGGAGAATTATTCATGTTTTATGTGAAGAGGTGCTGTGTGAAATTAAGAAAAAGTTCTGCTGTTTGGTTAAAAAGTTTAGAAACAGAGCTCTGGGGTATGGGGTAAGCTATCTGGGGGCTGGCAGTCTGGGCCCATCCCAAATTTGCCTGGTGGAGAGCAAAGCCAGGGGAGGGGTGTGTCTCACCCACCTAAATCTTTGGAGAAAATACAAACTGCTTCAATACATAGGGAAGACTTGAGGCAGCACTTCACGAAAGTGAAGGAATACAATTTAAGTATCCTGGGAAATGTAACCAGGTATCATTAACCCTAAACTATTTTAAAAAGTTCTTTCAATTGTTTAAAACCCAGAGCTGGTAAGGATGCTATGAAACAAGCACTGTCAAACAACTGGTAGAAAGCATTGGGGGGGGGGATGGGGTTGCTGACACTTTTCAGTCATCAGGGGTTCCTGTTAATCTGGCTACTATGTGCCCGACGAAGTGTTTGCAGGGGGATGCAGGCCCCACAGAACACGAAACCTGCATTCTTTGGGACTGCAGGCAGAGGTGGGGGTGGGAATGAGCAGCTGAGGGGCTGCTGGCATCAGCCACAAGAGCACGGTCCCTGGTCTGCACAGACAATCCATAGGCCACCTATGACCCTTCCTCCTTTTGCTTTGAGGAATGGAATTTGTCACCATTGCTCAGCTTCCCCTCTCAGTTCTGCTTCTAGCTTACTAAATCTGAAGATATGAGGGGCTGGTCCCCCCCCACACCTGGTGTGCAGACTTCAAATAGGACAATAAATGCACAGAAACCACCAGTCAGGTTAAAGGTCCCCTTGTTATCTCTGGGGCCCGAGAGAAGGGGACTGGCTGGGGCTTGGTGAAGGGAATGTCACTGTGACTTTTGAACCCTGAGCCCCCCCCCCGCTGAGGCCTTATCCCAGCACAGGAGGCTATGAGGGCACAGCCCCAGCAAAGGCAGGGAGGCCTAGAAGAGTGTGGTGGGGAACCACACAGAGGCCTTGGGACTTCACATAGGAGGCAATACGGAGCGATCCTGGAGATCAGGATGCTGGGCCTAGTGTGCCCTTCCCTGCCAGGTGCTTGGGCATCTTCCTGGGGTCAGCAGGGTTCACTGAAGAGTTTAACAGGGGAGTAGTGCGGTCTGTTGTGTAAAGATCCCAGTAGCTGCCATGTGGACCAGAGGAGGGAAGACCAGGTGCCAGGAGACAGGTGGTGGCCGGGCAGTGTCTAGCCAGGTCAGGGCGGGGTCTGAGCTGGCTGTGACCGTGGGAATGGATAGGAGGCATTAGGGAGGCAGAACCGGGGGCTGGTGGGAAGAGGCAGGGTAAGGAGGATGTCCAGAGCCTCAGGGACTACTCAGGAGACAGAACTGGGGGGGGGGGCACAGTGGACAAAGAAGCCAGCTATCGGGAGAGACACCTGGGAACAGGGGACACCGAGGGATCAAGGAAGGAAGGAGGGAAGAGGCAGAGGAAGGTCTAGCGCCTCAGGTGGGCAGGGGAGGAGGGGAGCAACCCAGGGCTTGGAGAAGGAGCAGCCCCAGGGGCAGGAAGGGAATGAGAAGGAAGGTGGCCCTAGGATGGAGGGTAGAGGGCTACAGAACAGATGAGGATCACACAGCTCAATCTCCTGCTGGACCTGATTTTAGAAGCACAATCAGGTTGAAACTATAGACTATTTTCATTGGTGCTGACCTCTGTTCTGGCAATTTTCTAAAACTTTATCAGAAAGCCTGGTGGAACCCCACTTGCCTTTTGTCTAGTGGTGAGAGGGGTGCAGGAAGCCTCAAGCTGGGGGTGCTGCTCAAACCCTCAGCCAGCCAGGGCTCACTCAGGCATTCCAGAGTACCGGACAGAGGCCTGGCCAGCAAGGCTCCACTCTGCCTGCTCAGAGAGGAAGGATGATTGGAGGCTAGGCTGGTCCATGTGGTATAGGTGGAAAGCTACTCAGACATTCTAAGCATTTAAGTTAAACAAGCCCAGCTCAAGACAAACTGTCAATGAACGTGTTGGATCTTCTTTTCAAGACCATTTTCCATAGCTGTTCCTCCCTGGCGTCCTGGGACCCGGTGGGTCATTGTGGTCAGGGCGTGGCCTGCCAGGCAGGACTTCCAGAGTGGCTCTGCCTCCTACATGCCAGCTCTCAGCTCTCCCGGACTCTCTGCTCTATCTCCCTCCCTGCTCACTGCTCGCTCCACCCACCACCCAACCCCTTCCTGTCTCCATGCCCTCCAGGAGGACACCCCTACACACCGTGAAAGCAAAGGCTCTGCAGAATACCCCAAGCAGTCACAGTGCTGCATTGGACTCATAGGAGCTGGATGCCAGGCGCCCCCAGCCTCCTAGCCCGCCCCCCTCCTCTCGCCAACCTGGGCATTCACCCCTCGGCCAGCCCAGCCTGGCCATGCCTGACCCCAGCCCTTAAGCACAGGCTGTTGCATCCATCTCTATCTGTGCCACTCACTCCTGCCTGGCCACTGTGGTCTTGGCTTGGTCCCTGGAACCTGTGTGTATGGATTTATTTTGCTTCTGCTATCACTAGCAGTGGCCTCTTCTCTGAGCAGAAGTGGTTTCCACTAAAAATGAAAAGATTCAGGCTCAGCCCCCCTGGATGCCTCATGGTCCAGAGTGGGAATGAACTGTTCAGTACATACACTGAGGGAATGGAAAGGAGTGAGCCCCCAACCTGGTCTGGGTTTAGGGCAGAGGAACATCATTATTACCACTGAAAATGAAAACCTTTCTTGAAGAGAGTCCAGTTTGAGGCATCAGTCTACCTATATGCCTGGGAAACTGAGGGTTGTTGATCAGTAAGGCTTGTTTTTAGTCAATGGATTAAAGAAACCAGTAGCTGGGGGTCCCTAGGTGGCAGAGTCAGTTAAGTGTCTACTCTTGGTTTCAATCTTACGGTTGTGAGATGGAGCCCTACTGCGGGCTCTGTGCTCAGCTTGGAGTTGGCTTGGGATTCTCTCTCCCTCTGCCCCTCTCACTCGTGCTTGCTCTCTCTCAAATAAATAAATATATATTTAAAAAAAAAAAAGAAAGAAAGACATCAGAAGCCTTCCTCTGTTGGTCAGGCTGGGAGGGGTTATGCTGTGGCTTATAATCAGTTTTTTGTCTTTGCTCATATGGCATGTGGGGAACAGGGTTAGCTGGGGCCCTGCTCCATGCATCCTCATCCCAGGACCCAGTCTGATGGAGCAGCCACCATCATGAACACTACAGGTAGATGTGGCAAAGAGAGAGAACTCTGAAAAGTCTCACACCTGTGTTAAGTACTCTAGCCCAGCAGTGACACATTCCACCTGCACTCACAGCTAGTGGGTCAGAGCTGGTTACATGATTCCACCCAACCACCAGGGGACCTGGAAGTGTAATCCTGCCTCACATCTGGAGAGCAGGCTTGGAGTATCAGAGGAAGTGAGGCAACGGTCCTATCCTAGGCTTGAGCAGAGGTAGAGACAAAAAAGAAACTGTGTACCCAGATGTGCACAAAGATAAAGCGTGCTTATCTTTTAAGTTGTTATCCCTGTCCCTGTCTATACCAGCAATCTGGGGACATGGCCTGCATGACCCAGCACCAAGGGTTCTTGATTCTCTTTTCAGAAGTGCAGGACTCAAGAGCCAAGAACAGGGAAGCATAGAGACAGCAACCGCTACCAGAACAGCAGGGGTGAGTGGGAGCCCAGAGCCGCGGAAGACCCTTGGAAGGCAAGTTTGATAGCAGCAGTGAGAGGGAACTTGGGGAACTACAGATCCCTGTGATCTCTTCCTCACTGGCCTTTGCTGTGGACAAATGACTAGTTCACGGTCTTATGCAAATGAAGCTGCACATCTCACTCCCAGGGAACTCCAACAGCCCCCAGTCCCCTCCCAGTTATATGCTCTGGAGTAGGCTCTGAGATCCTACTGGCGGGTCAGAGGCCTCCCGCAGCAAGCAGCCCTGGGTTTAGCCTGAGTGGGGTTTCCTTTCCCAGGGTAGGGAGTTTTTGCTCGTTCTCTCAGAGCCAAAGGCTCAGTGGTACTATGTGTGAGGGCGTACCCAAGGATAGCCTCTGAGAGGGCCCCGGATAGGGGCCTGAGTGCTCAGTGGTGAGTGAGACCCAGCCGGTATCCAGAAAGCCCTGGCCTCAGGCCCAGCTGTCCAGGGCTGCGGGGAGGCTTGGGGAGATGCTGATGCCTGATCTTATTTACTCACACCAATTTGCTTTTTAATCTCTGCATAAATTCTCCTCTAGGACTTGGTTTGCTAAATGTTCTTTGCACAGAAAACTTTAGGCTGAATGTGAAATGATTCCCTTCAGAAGAATTTTAGCAAGTCTGTTCTGTTTTAGGAAGGTTTGTTGTCTTCATCTGTGTTCTCTGGTGCCTTGAAATGCCTACACACTGCTCAGTCGGCCAATCCATTCCAGGAGGAAATGCTGTACTTGAAATGCAGCTGAACACTGGGTCTGCAGAAATCCTGCCATTTGTGTGGACTTGTATTTAAAGTTCTACTCCCACAGAAAGTATGTTGTCATTTCTCCTTAAGCAAAGGATGTTCCAAGCCTTGTTCAGCTCATGAACCATTAACATCAGCAGGGAAGCAGGGACTTTGTGGGGACAGCAGCCTCCGGAGCAGAGCCCAAGAAAAGTGAGATCCTCCCTGGTCTCCATCCCCAGGGAGGGCCTTTCCTGCAGGGAGAGGGAGGGCAGGCCAGCTGGAAGCATGCTGCGTGCTGGCCCTGAGCCAGGCACAAGGCCAACATAGCTGAGCTCGCCTGAGGCAGGTGACGTGACCTCCTGGGGAGTGCCAGGACCCTCTGCTCACGCATATGTGTGAGGACCAACTCAGGCACAGACCTCAGCAGGCACGCAGACTCAAACCACTGGAGCAGGAGGCCTGTGCCAGTCTAGGTTCTCAGTGGTGGGTCTGTGGCCTCAGCAAGGTGATCTGGACCTTGCTTAAGGACGTCAAAGGCTCCTCTTTTGTAGTTACAACTGTCTGCCCCAGTCCTGCCTTGGAGCTGCCCTGTTAGTGCCCAGAAGGAGGAGACTTGGGAACAGAGTGATCTCAGACCCAATTTGCATTATGGTGGAATCCCCCCCTCTACCCCGCTGCCCTGGGCTCAGCGCCCATAAGGGTACAGGACTGGCAGGAGCCCTGCAGGCTTCAGACTCCAGAGGATACGGCTGCAGGCAGGTTCTTGAGTGTACTACAGAGGATACATGGGAACAAGAGATGACACCACTCAGGATGGCTCAGCTGAGGATCTGGGTGCCAGCCACCATCCAGCCTTCTCAGTAGCCCCCTTTCTGGTCACTGTGGATGATTGTGGAATGGCAGACAGGAGAGGAGAGGGTGGCCAGATCTTTGAAGTCAGCCCCATCCTGTGATGAAGCCCATGGGCTCAGGGCGACCGCCCCATGTTATTGCCACACAGGGTCTTACATCCAGGAGGACCGTTGTTTTAACTATTCAATTGATTCGCACCCTCCTGGCACATATACCTCCAATGTGGCTTGAGATTTGTTTTACAGTCATGCAGGAATCAGCTTCATCTGGGCTTTCTGAGTTCTGACATGGAAATGCCGAGGCCGGCTAACCAAAGGAGTGCCTGCAGCCTGTCCCTAGTTTCAGATGTCACATGACGCATTAATAGCTCCCATGGAGTCTTTTTTGAAAATTTTATGGTCCCTTTGCCTGTGATCTGGTTTCTTCAAAAGCTTGTGACTTGGGTTTGTACAAGCAGCCCCCAGCACAGTCCTGCCCAGAGAGGGAGGTGCCAGCCTCGCCCTCTGTATGGGAGAGCAGGGCACCCTCTTTGTCAAGCAACCGGCCACACAAGAAGGAAACTCGCAGGGCTCCAACTGTATCCTGATGGTCCTCTGCAGCAAGGAAATTAAGTCATGATAGTAAAGAAAGTATTACTAGAGATGTGGCAGGTGCTGTGCTAAGTGTGATGCCTACCCTGAGACTGCATGTGTGTGAGATGGAGATTATGGATGCATGAGAGATAAGCCGACTAGGTGCGTCAGTGAAGCCACTTGTCCAATCCCCAGCATGACTACTCGGACCGCACGTCTGACCAAGTCTGTGCTTGTAATATCTGCACAGCTGTCTCCCGAGGGATGCTCAAATCACATGGGCACAGTCCCCAGGCACTGGGTCTCACAGGGCCTTCAAGGACTCAGGAGAAAGGCCCCCTTTGCCCCATGGGCAGCCCAGGGGCGGAAGTTTACCCAAGAGACAAACTGTGAAGAATGAAGTTTTAGAAAGATTGGGTCAGTGGTATATATTAGATAGGGTCCCTTTGGTGGCAAGTGACAGAAATGCAACTTAGAGCAAAGGAAAGGGTAATTTGCTAACTCACGAATTAGAAAGTCCAGGGGTTGTGTTGTCTTCAGGCACAGAGAAATTGGAGCTTAAAGTGCTGCAAGGACTTGCTCCTTCCAGCCCTAAGGCCTGTTTTCCTCTGAATTAGATTCACTCTCAAGGAAGGCTCCAGAAGCTTCAGGCTCTTAATGTTTCCAGCCCAGAGAAAATGCAGGCCTCTTTCCTGAGGGGTCCAGTAGGAGTACCAGTGAGAGCTAGCTTGGGTCTTATGACCATTCACCTTGGGGTCAGGGGGCTGTGGTGTCAGTTGACCTAGTGTGGCTTGCTGCCCTCCTCTTGGCTTGGGGTGGGGCAGACAAAAGCGGGTCTGCCACAGCCAGAGTGGTGCAGCAGGCTGGGACCTGGGCCTGGGCTGGTGCTGAGACTCCCTCAGGCACTCCCAGGCTGCTGGTAGGGGCCCATGTGCACACAGACAGGCACCTGATTAGAGGGACAACTGGGGGGCATGCAGGGCAGGGGGGAGATAGGCAGGATGAAGAAGTTGGGGAGGGCCTCAGAGAGAAGGGGGCAGGTGCTTGGGATCTGGAAGGGTCAGTGGGCATTTACCTGGGACCTGCTGCTGCGGCACACGTGGTCTCACCAGCCCCTGGCCCCCATTTCTGTGGCTGTCAGGGATTAGCCTGAGTTTGACCCACATCACTTAAGAGAGGCATCCTCTTCAGTCTTCCTTTCTATCCTTCCAGTGACAAGTTGACTCCAAGTTTCAGCAGCTCAGAGCTCCCGTTGCTATGCCAACCCCCCTCCCTGCCCCGGGGCGGCAGGCATCCAGGCAGAAATGGGCCGGCCCAATCTCGGGCGCCGCTGAGAGCACATTCCGGTAATTGGATTGGAGCGATCCTCTCAGTCTTTCCTGCAGAAACCTGGGGCTTGGACCAGTGCCTGTTTAGACATGAGTCTGTGGACACAAAGAGGATGGGAGAAGGTCCCTCTGCTCCAAGATTCCTAGCCACACTGCTGGGAAGAGAGGGCTCAGCAGGCATGAGAACCAGAGGGAAGGGCTATAAAGGAGGGACAGGTCCCATGCTACCCACAAATTGGGGCAACTCCCAACCCTCCTCAACTTCTCCAACATTCTCCAAAGCTCAGAAATCCCTCCAAATGGTCCAGGCTTCTTAGAGGGGCCAGTGCTTGCCTTGGCTAGCAGAACTGGGCTGGCCTGCTCATTTTCCCACTGCAGGGGGAATCCAGATTCAAAGTCAGCATTCACTCAGGACCCTTTCTTTGATCCTCTGTGTAGCAGGTCTGATGTACCAGTATGCCTGCCAGGTCCATTTCCCAGGAAGGTGGGACATGGGATGGCTGTCCTGGGACCAGCGTCACTTGGGTATCCAGTAGCAGAGGGCCTGTCCGTTGTAGCTTACCTAACAAGGTTGTTGGGGACCCCCTGCCAACTTCGGCACCAAACTGGACAGCCCTGGCCAGGCCCTATTCCTGTGAAGCCCTCCCCAGTGGATTCCAGATTAGCTAGCAGCCCAGCCCTCAAGGCCGCGTTTATCTGGAGGAACGTTGGCTTAGCTCAGGCCTCTGAACAGTCCCAGTCTCCCCTTCTGGTGCTGTGGTGACTGTAGGTCAGGTCCCCACAGATACCAGGAACCCACGGGAACAACTCTGGTGGGGAGCTTTTCTCTGTCAATGCCCCACACCTGCCCAGGAGCCACCAGCCTGTGACCACCTGTTCCTCTCCCATCTGGATTTACAGTTGTCTGACCCCTAGACCTCCCCGGGCAAGTTCCTCTTCCAGCCAGATCAGCCTGCGAACCAATCTGCTCCCTCTGTCTGTTGTGGCTCTGCAGCCCAGGCTCCTTGTCCCACCTGGGCCCAGCCCAGTCCTTCGCTGTAGAGGAAGGAGCACAGTAGTGAAGGCCGGCAGCTCCCGCCTGAATGGCATGGATGGGCCTCTGAGGATCTGAAGGTACCGCAGATCAATGAGGGGCCTAGAGGGTTTTGGGTGTGCTCCGGGTGCCCCCAGCACAGTGCACAGAACGAGCTTGTCCCCGCTCCACAATGCAATGAATCCAAAGGTCAGAGTGTGAGCAGCTGGGACACACGGGAGCCAACCTCAGCTGAGGTGTGGTCAGGGAGGTCCTATGAGGAAGAGGAGGGGAGGTAGGGAAGGATAAAATCTTACAATTAGCCCAGGTATTGCTACCCCTCATATTAGAGGTAATGAGATCTGAACCCAAGCTGAGCAGTGAGCAGTGCAGCTGGGAGTGAGGGGCGAGCCTGAGGCTGACTCCCAGGAGCCCTCCCTTGGGGCACTGGGTAGCCCCTCCATACTCATCCTAGGGCTCGGGAGTGACCTGAGGGTGTCTGAGACCTGAGCTCAGCTCTGGAGACTATGGCACTGGGGCAAGGGAGGAGACAAGACATCCTGAGCAACCAGGAAGCCCCACGCTGGGACTTACAATGGGGAGAAACCCAGGAGTGATTATTACTTTAAAAAGAGGAAACTGAAAGTGCAATCCAGCACACGGGCTTGAGCCGCTACTGCTCAGCACACGTGGCCTTTGCGGGACCTGTCACCCTCATCAGAGACGCCTGTGGTGGGCTCTTCTCGGTGAAGATGGCAGCTCCAGGCCTGGGAGCAGAGAGCTGGGGCACGGAACAGGGGAGGCGGTGCTTGCCTGGAGGCTCAGCCTGGGCCGGGCGCCCACGATCTCCTGTCCCGCTGAGGGGGTGCGGGCAAGACAAAGGCCCAGGGGTGCAGACACCCCCCCCCCCCAGGACTCTAGGCTTGCTGAGAAATTCCCAGCCTCTGTGTCTAGCTCTCACTCCCCTCTTTCCTGGGGAAAGTGTAGATCAGACTAATTAATGTGTTGTTGTTTGTTTACCCTCCTTTCATTTCACTGAGACAAAATAATTAACCACAGAGCTTTAGAAACTGCCTCCATTGGTAGCAGTCCCTTTTGTGTCAACTGCGTCAGCAGCCCCTGGGCACAAATGCGTGTGGAACGGCACCAGGAGGCTCCTTCAGTCCAGGGCACTGACCGATGGGGGCAGGGGCGCCGGCTGGAGCGGGGATGCAGGTAGCCTCGAAGAGCTGGGAGGGACGCTATGGTGGCCCCCAGCCTGCCAGCCATCTCGAACTCACTGATGCCTGAACGGAGACCGAACACATTCCTGTGACCAGCCCAGGGGAGGTGGAAAGAACACGCCTTGCAACTCACTGCTGCTGCAGGCAGGGCTGGGGTGGGGGGAACTTGCCCAGAAGGGTTTCTGGGGCCACAACAGAATTGAGGTGAACACAGGGCACTAAGAGTGAGGTCCCTGCTGGTGGCAGATCCCCCACCCCCCACCCCAACCCCCTCATTTCCCCCACCCCCTACCCCCCCACCCCGCCCAGCAAGCTTTAGGGATGAGCCACAGGGGGGAACAGAGGGTTTGGGAATTTCTCTCAGGAGCCCCAGAATGAAGAGAGGCTGCATCCTCCCCTGAGGTGCTAGGGCCTGCTGGAGAGAGGGGCGAGAACACAGAGGGCCCGCAGACACTGAGAGAATGGACTTTGTCCTCCAAGACAATGGGACTGAGGGAGGGAGGGAGGATGTAATCAGGCTGTTTAGGAAGCTCTTCTTACCTCGTGCACTCTGTGGCCTGAGACCTAGGACAGGGGCACAGTGACAGGGTGGGGCAGGCGATCAGGTGAAGATGGTGTTGGCTGGGCTGGGTGGGTCACCTTGGGCCACAGAACAGAGGAGGAAAGGGCTAAGAAGACCTGGGAGTGGACCCCCTCCATGCACTTGGGGGTTGCATCTGGGTGTCCCCAGAAGTCTGGCCTAGACCCCAACCCCCAGCACCTTGGTGCCCACTGCAGCAGCTGCTGGAGGCTTGGGAGACACCATCCCACCCTCCCCACCTGCAGTGACGGGACCTGCCGCCTCCCCTCCCAGGTCCCGTTGGTGCAGGCAGCCCTGCGCCCTCTCCCATAGGCTCCCAGCCCCGCTAGCCTGAAGCTGCCCACTCCGAACACGAATATGGTACATACATGCTGGGCTCACGGCAGCCAGACCCACCAGGTCCAAGGAAGCGAGCGGGTTGCTGCCCCAACTTCAGGCTACACTCAAATAAGATTGCTAGGATTAAAAAAAAAAAAAAAAAGAATAAGTCTGTCAGATGTCAGGAATGAGAGGGCTCTGGACAGCCACAGCCCCTCAAAGTACTGAGCCACGAGCTCTGGCCACAGAGGTGCTACAGCTCTGCGGGGGGGTTAAAAGTCATGTGAATAGACAGTCAGCAGGCCCGCAATGAACCCTCCATTTGCAGCCACTGTCATCCTGACATTGGTCTTAGGACCTCAGTTCACAGGATTTCTGAGTCAGCAGACCCCCAAAGTAAAGCCCATTGAGGTTAGGGCACCCCCCATGGAGCCTGGCCTTTGGAAAACAGGACTCCGGCCAGGTTTGGAGAAGGTGGAGAAGGCCACTGTCTGGTCTGAGACTCCAGGGCAGCATGCCAGGTGTCTCCTCCCATCCTCTGAAACCACTCCCCACCCCTACCCCAGGGGAAAGGGGAGAGGGACACAGCAGCTAGCCCTCTGGCCTCACCAGCATCCTTGACAGTGAGCCTCACAGCCCACACCTGCGGGAGAGGCCTTGCAACTACAGCACCAAACAAAGCCACGTGGTCCCACTGCCCACAGGCAGACGGCATGCTTTTCCCAGATTAAACTGAGGCACAGTGCTGAGCTGTCTGCAAAGGAATGGTTTCCCATGGCTCCTGGCCAGACAGCTGTGGTCTGAATAGACACACCTGCTTCCCCAAACTGTAACCTTTCAGGGTTTCCTTCCAAGCGATTTCCCCTGAAGAAAGTAAAATGCTTGTGAAATGTATTCTCCAGAACCAGACACAGACACCAGCTAGAGTTCGTTAGGCTGTGGTCTGGGACAAGCACCTTGTCCCCACTAATTCAGCCCTGGAGTTGTGGCCATGAGAGTGCCCTGAGGTGACGGGTGCATCCTGGAGATTCCCCCTGACCTCCCTCCTTGCACCTCAGGCCTGGAAGCAGTGCAGATTGATCTCCATTCACCCACCCATTTCCTGAGCTCCTGCTGGAGCAGCCTCAGGACCCACCAGGCCCTCAGTGCATCCCCTTCTTCCAGGAAGCTCCCAGTTTGCTGGGGAGGTGGTCGTGTCCCATGAGCCTTTATGACCTAGAATTGCAGAGACCAGGCGATGCACAATGCAGACAAGAGCCCCCAGGGGAGGTACCTAAGCCAGCTGGCAAAGAGGGGCAAAGTGGGCAAAAGGGCCTCTCTGAGGGGGTGATTTCTGAGCTGAGTCTAGAAGAGGTGAGCTAGGTGAGGGGCAGGGACAGGAAACCACCTCCCACCGAGTGGGAACTGGGCACAAGGGAGACGGGGCTGCAGACATGGCAGGCCTGGCTAGAAGGCTAGACATCCCAAAAGAGCCCAGAGAGGTTTCCGTGGGTTTGGGCTATCTGAGGGATGGTCAGACTAGACAGAATCCCTCCAGCCACTGTGCAGAACATAGCCTGATGGAGACGCAGCCAACAACATGCCTGAAGCGTGATGTAGTCAAGGACCAACACAGGGGCTCCAGGAGAGGGATGGATGCAATGTGGGAACTGGGGGAGGCAGAACCTGAATGGCACCCAGGTCCTAGCTACAGTGCCCAGGGAGGCAGGAGGAAGACAAGCAGTGGGGCCCGGATGGATGGAACGTGGGTACAGACCCCCCATGGCACCAGGGCAGAGGCTGGATTGGGTCGGGGAGACGGTGAACAGGAAGTCAAGTTGCTTATACCAGCTTCACCACAGAATGATCTCCCACGGGTCCCTGGAGGCTGGGCCAACACTTTCAACTCTTGTCTTTATTGATTCTACATTCTTTGCAGTAATGAGCTGGCAGCCTCTGCTAGGCAGAGCCCTAAAGCCTAGTCTAAAGCTCATGCCCTGGCTGGGACAGGGACTTGGGATAGACTCAGCTGGGCCTCAGGGCTGTATCTCAGGCTTAGGGAAGAAGCTTGGGCCAGATCTTCACAGCTCCAGGACACTTCTCCAAAAGTCAGAGAGGCCATTATTCTGGAAGTGGGTAAGGCTCGGGCACTGCCAGGATGCTGACTGGTCAGGGACTTCTGGTGGGGGTCAGGAGGGGAGGGAGGGTGAGAGTGGCCTGATGCTACAGGATCAGCACCGTGGGAGCCCGGTTGTGGGTGGAGCCCTCCTCTCAGGTATCTTCCTGCCCCCCACACTGGTCTCCACCCCAGGTCTCTCTGACCCCATTTTTCTGGTGGCTCCCACTCTGTTCTGACTTGCAGGACACTCAGTGACAAGTGGGTGTGTTTGAGGCTCCTCTGAATCAGGGTCACTCTTTACCCATTCTAGGTACACCCCCGGCTCCTGGTGGGCTTCTGGCTGCTCCAGGCCAGCCTCAGGCCCAGCCATCCTCCAGGCCAGCCTCAGGCCCAGGCATCCCCAGCCTACCTCTGAAATGCCCACAAAGCTAGGCTGCTCCAAAATCTGAGGTCTGTTTTTGAGCAGCTAGGCTACAAGATCAAGATGGATGTGGTCACCTCACGTCACCAAACTGTTTACTCCAAGAAAATCAAACGCACACAGGCAAACAGAATACTCCTGCTTCTGATGGAGGAAGCAGGAATGGGGTGAGGGAGTGACCCCAGCATCCAACCTGCTCCCCTAAGATGAGTAAAGCCCCTTGATCTTCTGTCTTACAGGCTCCCCGGCAGGCCTTGGTGGCCCAGTATGGCCCACTGAGGTGAACCATGACTGGCTGGCCAACACTCACCACTGACCGCCCAGAGACACAGCTCACCAGGAGGTGACCCCTCCCCTACCTGCTCCCCCCAACTCGCCCACCCCTCCCAGGAAAGTGCCCGCGCTGTCACGGACACCATGTAGTTGGGCCGGCTACGGCACCCAGTGAGCTGCGATGGTTTTGTACACAGCCCCCTTTCCCAATAGCTGTCTGTCCGCCCTGCACGCCGTGTCCTGGGCTCTAATCTTCCCATGCTACTGGCTGGCGGACCGGCTCCTGGCTTCCTTCATCCCCACCACCTACGAGAAGCGCCAGCGGGCAGACGACCCCTGCTACCTCCAGCTGCTCTGCACCGTGCTCTTCACGCCTGTCTACCTGGCCCTCCTGGTCGCCTCGCTGCCCTTCGCCTTTGTCGGGTTCCTCCTCTGGTCCCCACTGCAGTCTGCCCGCCGACCCTACATCTACTCCCGGCTGGAGGACAAGGGCCCCGCTGGTGGGGCAGCCCTGCTCAGTGAATGGAAGGGAACAAGTCCTGGCAAAAGCTTCTGCTTCACCACGGCCAACCTCTGCCTCCTTCCTGACTCACTGGCCAGGCTCAACAATGTTTTTAACACCCAAGCACGGGCCAAAGAGATCGGGCAGAGAATCCGCAATGGGGCCAGTCGGCCCCAGATTAAAATCTACATTGATTCACCCACCAACACCTCCATCAGCGCGGCCAGCTTCAGCAGCCTGGTGTCGCCGCAGGGCAGCGATGGTGTGGCCCGGGCCGTCCCTGGGGGCATTAAGAGGACGGCCTCTGTGGAATACAAGGGTGATGGCAGCGGGCGTCACCCCGGTGACGAGGCTGCCAACGGCCTGGCGTCCGGGGAGCCGGCCGAGGGCGGTAGCCTGGAAGATGCCTGCATCGTGCGCATCGGAGGCGAGGAGGGGAGCCGGCCCCCTGAAGCCGATGACACCACTGCTGGGGGCCACGCCAAGAATGGGGCTGGTGGGGCCCCACAGGGCCAGACACCCAACCACAGTCAGCGGGATGGGGACTCGGGGAGCCTGGGCAGCCCCTCGGCCTCCAGGGAGTCCCTGGTGAAGGCGCGGGCCGCGGTGGACACCGGCGGCAGTGGGGAGTCCAGCGCCACCAACAGCAAGCTCCCCTACAAGGCCGCCGGGGTGAAGAAGGCAGCCGCGCGCAAGAGGCGGCACCCAGACGAGGCCTTTGACCATGAGGTGTCTGCTTTCTTCCCCGCCAACCTGGACTTCCTGTGTCTGCAGGAGGTGTTTGACAAGCGGGCAGCTGCCAAGTTGAAAGACCAGCTGCACGGCTACTTCGAGTACATTCTGTATGACGTCGGGGTCTACGGCTGCCAAGGCTGCTGCAGCTTCAAGTGTCTCAACAGCGGCCTCTTCTTTGCCAGCCGCTACCCCATCATGGACGTGGCCTATCACTGTTACCCCAACGGGCGGCGCTCCGATGGCCTGGCCTCGAAAGGAGCGCTGTTTCTCAAGGTAGGAGGCTGTGGCCCATGGTCAGCCCATGCCAGAGCCACTGTGGGGGGAGGGAGGTGGGCTGCAGCCAGGGGGTCCTGACGCTCTGGGGGAGCTGGGGGCAGGCCAGGTCTTTCCTGGAGGTGAGCTGGTGGGCGCCTAGCTCCGGGACAAGGGCTGAGGGTCCAGGCTCAGGCCTGGCTGGCTGCTCTTGGGCAAGTTGCTTAGGTCTCTGAGCCATTACCTCATTTGGAAAAAACCTGGTGTCCACTCATAGAGCAAGGAGTGAGCTTGAGGCCTGGGGGGTCCTTGTAGTGCCAGTGGTGAAAGTGGCAGAGCAAGGGAGGAGGCAGGGAACCCCTGTCCACGAGGGGGCAAACACCCACTCACTTAGGCCCACGGCCTCACTGGCCAGATGCCCCCTCCCTCCTGGCTTTCCCGCAGCTGCCATGCCAGGCACTCTGCCCACCAGCCCAAGGCTTCGCTTCCATAGTCACTAATTAAAGTGAATCATAATTATTTCTGCTAATTTGGATGCAATTACAAGAGTTTTTAGACCATGGTAATTTGGCCATTACCCGTTATCTTCTACTGAGCCTGACACACTCCAAGTGTTGACTTTTTGTTCCCTATGCAAAAGCCACTCTCGGCATTTCCAGAGTTTTGGGAAGCAATTGGCCAGTTGCTACAGGACCCAGACCCCACTCCAGAGTGCTCAGTGATTCTTATGTGGCTCTGCAGACCCACAGTTGGGGGTCCCTGCCTCTCCTCTCACAGCCTGAGACGCTGAAATTGAACTCCTCTTACCTCCCCATTTTGGCATATGGTTCATCAATGTTCTGTTCCTCGGATATATTTTTGTCTCAGCAGCTGGAGTGGCTTTCTGGGGGAAGAAGGGGATGCGTTGTTAAGCTCAGGAGGAGAGCATACCCTCTCCCTCCCACCTGCTCTACCACAGATGGTTCAGAAGCTGGGGACCCTTTCAGCCCTGCCTCCAGCCCAAATTGTACACCCTCATCTCCCTCCTTGGTCTGGCCCCCCAACCACCATCAGGATCACAACAGTCTCTCTGCTGCAGACACTCTTCTCCCCGCTCTGCCATTCCTTCCAGGCTCCTGGTCCCCTCCCCAGTCTTGAACTGCTGATGCTCCCTCTGCCCCTTCGCCTAAAACTTGTCTGTAGCTATATTTGATTTGGTCCAAACCATGAACAAGTTTCCTGTGTTGGCCAACGTTTAAAAATTAAGATACTCCACCTAAAACCCAGGTGCGACTTCTCTCCCACCTCGCAGATCTGACAGCTCCCTGCAGGCCTTCTCCCACCGTCCAGCTCACAGCCCAAGCTGAGGGTTGGCAGCCCTCACTGCAAGGCCTCTTCACTTCCAAGTGGTCGCCAAGCCAGCCCCACCCACCTGCCGGGGGAAGTCACTCCACAGACTCCATTTCCACACCTCTCACATTTGTCCCAGCCCACATCTCTCCCCTGAGCACCCAACTCCATGTCCAGCTGCCTCCTGGACACAGTCCCCTTTCACTTATCATCTGCCCATCTCCATCAGCTAGGTTCCAGCATGCCCACTTTGACTCCTCCCTGTGCCCTGAGCCCCTCTCCTCCATCCATACTTTTCAAATGCGTCTGGGCCCACCCCCCCACCCCAGCTGCACTGTCACAGCCCAGGCTGCCATTCCTCAGCATCTGCCTTTGTTTGGGGCTGTCCTCCTAAACCAACCGCATCCCCCTCCCATCCCAGGTCTGACTCCTGTTGCCCACTTCCTGCTGCCTCAGGGGGAAGCCCAACCTTCCGCTGGGCCCCTCCACCTGCTGGGGGCTCGGGGAGCCTGGGCAGCCCCACTCCCCCAGGGACCTCTGTGCCCAGTTCCCCGAGCCCAATCCCACCTTGGCTTGGCCATACTCCCTCTCTGGAGCTTTCACGGCAGGACCAGCACAAGCCAGCTTTCCCTCTGTGGGACCCTCAGCCCTGCTCCCCAGCCATCCTGCTGCCTGTGTCTCCAGTCAGACAGAAAGGAGAAGGCACCATTTGAGCTCTATACATAGCAGACCCAGCTCATGTGTTGGCTCATGTGTTGTTGCCTATTTCTCCTGCTTGGAGGAGTGAAATAAATGAGGATTCGGGAGACAGACCAGGGGCTGGGGGCTGGAAAGAGAGCAGCAGCCGCCAGGTCCTGGCTGCAGGTGCAGGCCAGTGCTCCCTTCATCTGCATCCCTCCTCCCTCCACAATCTACTCCGTGGTTTGTCTAGGCCTGAGGACGATCTGCTTTCCTGCTACTGTCACACCCTGAGAAGGAAGGGACTGGAATCACCCGCTGCTCACATGTGGGAAAGCCTGATTTTGGGCCCCTTCTCTGTTGACAGTCTTTGCCCACCAGGACTAAAAGGCACAGCCTCTCAGTGTGACTTTCTGTTTTTGCAAGAAAAACACAAACCTCTGCAACTCCGGAGGACTCGAGCCAGAGCAGAATCAATCACTCCAAGCATGCAGGAAAGTCGATCCTGGCAGCTCACAGGGCTGACAGAGAGTAGGGAAGTTGCGGGAGGGGCTGCGATGCAGGCTGGAAGGGGCTGAGGGACAGGCAGCTGGGGCCTTGCCCCTGTGTCTTCCTTCCTTCTGGGCTGTTCTCCTGTTTGGGGGGGGGGGCAGGAGAAGGCAGAGTGGTGCCTCCCCTGTCCCTGCATGGTCTCAGCACAGGCAGGTGACACCAAGTGCCAAGTGAGTGAGGGGCTGATGCACTAAGATCACAGCCTGCCACTTCACCAGGAGTTGAAAAAACCGCAGGGAGTAGGGTAAGGAGCTGGGTTTGGGGCAGCAGACATCTGATGTGAACCGGCCTCAACCAACAGAGCCTCGTGACCCCGAGAAATTCTGGTATAATTTTAGCATAACCCTCAAACCTGTTGTAAGGCTCTAGCAAGGCAGTGCTCACGAAGCGGCAACCACTAGTGCTTGCGGTGTATTATTTCAGGGGAAAGATGCATTGACCCAGGAAAACAGGGGTGAGAGTGCCATCGTGTGGCCTTTGGGGGCACTGTGGTTCTTAAAACCGTGTTGTGTTTTTGCAATAGTGCCCATCAATGGTATGTGATTTCCGGAGAGGTTCTGGGGGTGGCAGTACTGAAAGGCCGAGGTATGGGTCTGGATTGTGGGCAAGAAGTGAATGGTGAACATGGGACTTTATAAAGAGCCCCCAGTCCAGGCTGTACTGCCCATTATCAAGTCACCAGATGTTCATCCTACTCCCCACTGGGAGAGATGTGCATCCATCCAGGCTGGGAAAGGAGCTGAAGAAAGCTGAGAAGGCTTAATGATGAAGAAGAATAATGGAGAATAATGCCTACCTGACTTTGGCAACAAAAAGAAGACAGAAGCCTCCCAAGGCTCTCAGATTGGAGGGCCCGTGGCAAGTCCAGGCCACTCTTAGCTGGGGGATGGGGCATGGTCACGTGCAGCAGAGAGACACCCTTCAGCCACAAACTGGCCTCCACAGTCACCTTCCCTGGACAGTTCCCGGGGTCCTCATCAGAGAAAACCCATTCTGGAATGGATTAAAAGAAGTTCAGGGAAGACTGCTGTGGCTCAGGAGGAAAGCCCAGAGAGAGACCTCTGGGTAAAGGCACCCATAGGTGATGCAAGGAAGCATACCTGTGGGGGAGGCAGGTTCTCCCACTGAAGCCTCCAGCAGCTGTGCAGGGGCCAGAGGGCTGGGCAGCGTCACTTACCTCCACAACCACAGCCCCAAGGGCTCAGGCTTGCAGCATCACCTCCACTGAGGGCTGTTTAGGGTTGTCTGTGATGTCATTACACCAGCCTGTGGAGACAGCCCACCAGGATCATCTGCACGAGGGCACACAGTCTCAGAGGAGCTCCCCTTCCCCGGCCCCTTGCACATCCTGTGGACTCTCTCCAGTGAAGGTGAGCAGGATGCAAAGAATGAGGTCTTGGGAGAGCGTAGCATGAAGGCCTGCAGGGGCTGCTGTGGAAGGAGGAGGACTGGGTCTGGATGGAGGCCATGGGGCACCTGAGGTCAGCCCATGACACAGGTGCCATGGAGATGGAGGCCACAGCTGTCATCCCAGATCAGGGAACCAACAGGAACCACTGCCCAAAAGCAGATGAAGCAGCTTCTCGAGAGGCCATGGGGGCAAGGGTGGGGGAGAGTGGAGGGTAGGGCCTCCTCAGTGTCAGGAAGGGTGGCAGGCTCTGCACCTGAGCGGCTCCCAGAGGGGAGTCTGACTTGGACTTCGGAGGAATGGGCTCCAGGGTGGGATCAGGTCTAGGCTGTGACTAAAGGAAGGGGGAGAGAGCTATCAGATAGGAGTGGACAAGGAACTGAGGGGCTGGCTTGTGAGGGTCATCCACGTGGACACACTGGTCACCAGGAGACAGCCTGGTTACAGGGAGGAAATCAGCGGGTATTTCTGCATTTTTGCTCCTATAAAGCCTTGCATGATTTACTAGCGGCACTTACCATGCCAGAGGCTAGTATTTCTTGATACATCTGCCTTCCACACTGGACCAGAAGCTCCTGAAAGCATGACCTTGCTGTTCCTACCTGGACCCAAGTCTAGCTAGGAGCTGACAGAGACAGGCTTGTACTCAGAGCAATGTTGACTTCATCATCAACACCTCCCCTCCTCCCCAACAGGTGCAGGTGGGAAGCACACCTCAGGACCAAAGAATTGTTGGGTACATCTCCTGCACACACTTGCATGCCCTACCAGGTAGGGTCTGGCGGCCCGGGCTTTCCAGGGGGTGGGCAGGCCGCCCCTTGCGGGCTGGGGTTGACTCTAGGGCCTGGCTGGGGTCTGACTGCAGCTCCGCCGTCTGATCTGTGGTTCTGCCCCCCAGAGGACAGTGCCATCCGGTGTGAGCAGCTGGACCTGCTTCAGGACTGGCTGGCTGATTTCCGAAAATCTACCTCCTCGTCCAGCACAGCCAACCCCGAGGAGCTGGTGGCATTTGATGTCATTTGTGGAGATTTTAACTTTGACAACTGCTCCTCAGGTGAGGTGGTGGTCGTCCTCCCCAGTCAGGCCAGATGCTGGGGAGGGCATGGGCTCCAGGCAAAGCAGGAAGGGCTTGGGTTATGCAGCTTAAAGAACTTCCTGCTCCTTGTGAGCATGTGGGTGAGATATTAGCAAGACTATGATTTCTCTGCCCCCTAGAAATCCTAAAATGAGAAGAGCCCACGCTCTGCCTAGAAAGCTCAGAGGCCTCCTTACTGGAGACAAAGAGATGCCCTAAAAATGAACTCTCACAAAGGAGCCTCAAGGCCTGTGAAACTCAGACTATGGGCGAGTCAGCTGACACTACCCACCAAGTCCTCAGTCATCTCTTGCTTTGCATCAGGCACAATTCTAACGACTGTTTCATTTAGATCTCAAAACCCTGAGAGTGAGCACAGTGTTGATCTACAAGGGTGGAAGAGGAAGCAGAAACCCAGACAGGCCCAGCAATTAGCCCAAGGTCACAAAGCCAGGAAGTAGTTGAACTGGGATTTGCACCCTGGCAATCATGCCTTTAACCATCAGGTTAAAAGACTAAAAACTGGTCATGCACAAACTTTTAAATGATTGGCTTAAATAACTAATCTTTTGAGCTTCCCTCTGCCTAAGGAGCTGCCCACTGGCTCCTGGGCTCCCTCCATACCAGCCCCAGCCCCAGGAAAAAGTACAGACGCGTGAGTGACACGGGGGCTGTGTCCAGGCTTAGCCCTCAGGGAAGGCAAGAGACCTGAAGGTCCCACCTGGAGCACAGGGTGGTACCCTCACCTGGTGGGCACTGTTTCTATTGGTTCATGACCCGGAAATCGACCTTTGACGATGGTGGACAGGGAGGACAGTGCCTGCCATGGAAGGCACAGCCCCTCGACCAAAGCCTACAGTTCCCTCAAAGTCACATGCCTGGGACCAGCTGCAAATGCTGGTGCTCCTGGGATCTTCCTGAGTCAGGGTGGGAACACAGCACACAAAGGAAGAAGCTGCCGGAGAATTCCACCTGGTGGGGCCTATCCTTCCTCCCAGGGGGTGTCTGGCTCCATGAGTTGGCCGGACAAACTGGAATCCAGGGCAGGTCACCTCTCTCTCTTTCAGCCTTGTATGGTCACGCCTCACTAAACCTGGACACCCAGGTCTGTGAAGGCAGCAGCGCCAGCTGCGTCAGCCAGCCCCCCACAGGGTTTGCCACAACATCTGGGTACCACCCAGAGGGAGCCCAAGAGGGACAGCGACCACTGTCCTCAGAAGATAGCTCAACCCAGGGGCTGGGGAGGAGGAGGGGCATTCTCAAGGACACAGAAAACCAGTGACAAATGAACTATAGGTTCTTCTGGGACAACAGAACCTACCCAGCAGCAGTTAGCTGAGGGCCTCGGTGCTATCTGGTCAGACTAGAAGCAGAGGCAGGCAGCCCACAAGGACAGACACCTTGTGCCCCACAGCATGGCCTCCCTCCCTCCCTGCACAGATGACAAGCTGGAGCAGCAGCACTCCCTGTTTACACACTACAAGGACCCCTGCCGCCTGGGGCCTGGAGAGGAGAAGTCCTGGGCCATTGGTGAGCTGGCTGGCGGTGGGGACACCAAGGGGGGGGGACAGAGGGAGGGCACTGCCGAGGCCTGACTCTACACCAGAGCTGGGCTTTCCACAGGCTTTCCAGGGAGACTTCAGGCCCTGCCCCCAAGACTCCACTGCAAGGGGTAGGGGCAGTCAACTGCTCAGGCCTGAAGTTCTCTCAGGCCTCCTGCCCCAGGGAGGCAGGCTGCTAGAGGCTGGCTGGGCCCTGCCCGCAGTGACCACTCCCGCCTCGTTTCCAGGTACCATGCTGGACACAGACAACCTTTATGATGAGGAAGTGTGCACCCCTGACAATCTGCAAAAGTAAGCTGACAACAGCCATGCTGCCCTGGTTGTGCAGGGAAGGGTGGTTCCCGGGGCTGGGATGAGCCCTGAGCCCGGACTCTGTTGTGGGGAGCTGGGTTGTCCTGGGCAGAGCAGAGTACAGAGTTTCATGGGAAGGAAGCCTTTGAGGGCCTCAGGGACTAAAACTGGGGTGGGTGCGAATTGGGCCACCCTCCTGCCCTAGGGGGCTGGTCTGCCCACAGAGAAGCCTCCCACCAGGACGAGGGTCTCAAGGTAGCATTTCCTACATCAGCACCGGAATCTTGGGTCACTTTGGAAGAGCTCAGCCTGCCCTGAGCCCCATCTTGTTGAGGCCCTTCTGGGAAAGGGAAAGGACCCAGAATCTCCTGGGGTGAGGCCAAGGGTTGCCGAGACCCCTGTGGAAGGGCCAGGGGGATGGCCTGTCTTGCAGGGATCCTGGCAGCTGCTAGCTGCCAATTAGGCAAATTAAAATACGAGCAGAGCTAATATAAACCAGTGTTTTCAAAGCAGAGACAGTTCTATCCCAGCCAAACTTCATACTTGAACCTGATGAGACTTCCATAAAGGGACATTTATGAGGCCAGCAGCAGAACCAATTTATAACTCACAGCCCGAGACTGCACAGTCATGGCGGTGGCTCCTCACAGCTAATTTGAGCCAATTAATTAGATTATAGACTAAATTTGAAACATCATCCTATGCTGAGAAAATTATCTTTTTATGAGTTGATGATTAAAAAATGACTATCAGTAACTCTTAGATCATTGATGCTGGAATTAATTACAAAAGCCAAAGGACAGTAATGGATTATATTTCTGAGATGCAGTGATGTTCTGCATGTCATTAGTATACTGATCTCAGGGCTGATAAAACCTTGTAGAAACCCATGTTTGCTGGCTGTGCACGTCCAGTGCCCTTTACATGCGTCCAGGCGTTAGCAGGCCGGGCGGCCAGTGTGGTGTCCGCTGGCACCTGCCCTCCACCAGTCTCCTGTGAAGGCTCTCCACGGCGGGGGCTCAGCCTCCAGAGGAAACCTGGCAGGAAGGGAACAGCAAACAGGAAGTCAGAAGACCTAGATCCAGGGTGCTAATACCCCACCCGAGCGCCTCGCATACCTGTAGAACCCTGACCCATACTTAAGCACCCACATCAGTTTCTTTCCTCCAAGAAACGGGATGGCAGACACAACCCATGTTTTATTTTTGTTTTTCCAAGTTTTATCGATTTCAGTCATCACTGCACCCACTGTGGGGCCTGAACTCATGACCTCAAGATCAAGAGTCACATGTTCTTCTACAGACGCTCCCCTACATAGTTCCTTTCTTGGCATGCCTGGTCCCTAAAACGTCCTGAGGCCCACAGTGATCATCCCTGTGTCAGAGGAGAGCTAGGGTGGCACAGCCACACGGAGACAAACAGCCCCACGAGTTCAGTCCCGGGATAGGACCTGGGTGCTCTCCTGACTCCCCCAGCCCCTTGATGACCTGAAACAACAGTTCCAGGTCTGGAGACTTCTAGGAGAGAAGAGTCCCCGAGGTTCCCTGCAAAGACCCTTTCCCAAACCAGCCCCCCCCCCCCCAAACTGGCTCTGAGCAAAGCCCTGTTCTGCACCTCTGTCCCCAACTCGGACAAAGGTTCTGGGCAAAGCTGTGTCCAAACTTCAGCCACAGCCAGGCCCAAAGTGGACACAGGACATTCCTGGATGGACTCTGGAGTGGCTGGACTCAGCCAGAAATTCACAGGCTCACATTGAGAATTCCTCCGCCCCAGGCCCTTTCTGGCTCCATAGGAAGACAGGTTTTAAATATAGAGTTTCATCTAACCTGCTTCTCTCTCAGTTGGGGATGAGAATGTGGCTCCACACTCAGAATCTGGGGCTTGAGGAAGGGGCCAAGGGGCTCACCAAGCTTCCTGTGCCTTCCTGTGTGTTGAGCAGGGTCTTGGAGAGCGAGGAAGGCCGCAGGGAATACCTGGCCTTCCCCACTAGCAAGAGTCCTGGGGCAGGCCAGAAGGGACGCAAGGACCTGCTGAAGGGCAATGGCC
This sequence comes from Spilogale gracilis, assembly GCA_004023965.1. Lineage (NCBI taxonomy): Eukaryota > Metazoa > Chordata > Mammalia > Carnivora > Mephitidae > Spilogale > Spilogale gracilis. The sequence continues at coordinate 83,006 of PITA01000871.1, forward strand.
GGCGCATCGACTACATGCTGTATGCAGAAGAGGGGCTGTGCCTGGACTGGAAGGCCGTGAGTCTGGGGCGGGGCGGGGCGGGGCGGGCAGCCAGGCCATGCCTGTAGATAAGGGACCCTTGCCCTGCACCCTCAATGGCACTTAGCTCTCCTCTGAAAACGAGATCCGTCAGTCCTAGGGACCCCAGGGCCCATTTAATGCTCCCACCCCTTAGTCTCCAGGAAGATCCCGGCCAGTTCCTGCCCTGGCCCCGGGGCCCCACCCCTGCCCTCCAGGCCCCTCCTTTGCAGGATAGCCTCTGGATCTAATAGGGACGCTTCTCCCCAGCAGGAAGTAGAAGAATTCAGTTTTATCACCCAGCTGTCTGGCCTGACTGACCACCTTCCAGTGGCAATGAGGCTGATGGTGTCTGCAGGGGAGGAGGAGGCGTAGACCAGCCATGCCGTTCCAAGCAGTGGGGCCTCTGCCAGCCCTTTGACCCGCAGCACCTCTCTGGCCGTGTCCCCTCCAGCGAGCACCCTTGGTGCTGGGGGAGGAGGGCAGGGACCCGGGGGTAGCCTCGGTCCATCCCAGGTGAGCCGGAACCAGCGCGCCCTGCACCTCTGGGCACTGACCATGGACAGAGGAGCCAGGCCGGCCTTGGGAGCCACAGCTGCCCAACAGTGCCATTCTTTCGAAACATGATTTTCTACAAATCTACAGCACAACCTAGTTTGTAACCCGGGGGTTAGTATGAGAACCGGGTTTCTGTACTCTTTGTATCTCTTCTCCAGCTTCGTCCCGGGTTCATCATTTTTGTCTGCTGCCATGTTGTCTCGCATGCCTGCACCCCGCATGCACACTGCCCGCATGCCACGTGCCGCGCCGTAGCCACACAGACCCCTCACTCGGGCCTCACCCAAGGCCGAACTCCAAACACAATCAGAACCAGCCAAAGAAGCATTCCTGGGCACAGGGCCGCCAGCTCCCACCTCCAGCCCAGACGGCTAGCGGGCAGGGGTTGTGAGGGTTGTGTCCAGGTACCAGCAAGCCCAGGGTCTTGCATTCAAGGGCGATTACATTTCAAAAAGGAAAACAGAAAAAATTAAGAAAACCACCCTTCCCTTTGAGGGTCTGCAAACCATGAGGGAGAACGCTGCTCGGGCTCCTGTCTCCTAGCAACCTAGGGCCCCAGAGGCTCCCCCAAGAGACCTCAAAGTGGGAAAAAGGAATCTGAGAGAGCATCACTTTTTCACAGGAAGAGGGGGAACTCATGATATAAAGGGGCGGGGGGATTCCAAATGATAGACTTACAGCTTCTCTTCTGTCATAACCAATGCATCCTCTTCTTTCTGCCTGATCCCATTTCCCTTCTGGACACCTCTGGTTTGGGACCAAGCATTTCCTGGCTGAGCTCAGGAACTGTCTGCCTGCCTCTGGATGAGGCTGTAGCTCCGTCCTCCTGGGCCCATCCTGAAAGGCGACCCAGGGGCTCTGGATGAAGAAGCAGAAAGTTCAGGTACAGACCGACCTGTCCCCTCACCCTCACCAGTGTGGAGGCAGGGGGTGAAGGCCAGGGCCACTGCTTGCCTGGGGCAGCGAGTGATACTGCTTGACATCCAGGCCAGTAGATGCCCACTCTGCCCCATTTGACCAGAGCCAGTCCTGGGTACCCAGGCAGGACATGGCGGAGCACGCAGGTGAGGTTCACGGCAGCCATGCCTCTGCCCACCTCCCTTTCTAAACACACCCAGGGACAATCCCCACACTCACACGAGGGAGGGTGGGGTCTGTTTCCCGGGGTGAGGACCCTCCAACTCGGAGGGCTGTTCTTGACAACCCCCCACTGATCTCCCCTCCTTGAAGCGCTCTGACCTTGTGCTCACCTGGCTCAGAGCCAGCTCTGCCCAGCAAGGCTGGGGAGCGCACCAGGATCCTTTAAATACTAGAAGCCTCCTGGTGCTGGCATGCTGACGCTGTGCCTTGTCACTCACTTGAGCTGCAAGAGGGACCAAGATGGGGGTTGGGGGTGGGTGGGCAGACAGCCAGCCAGAGGCAGGCCCTGTGCTGGAGGAAGACACTCTGGAGAACCATACACATGGGGGCATTGTTTTGCCCCGGGCAGTGTCTGGGCTGACCTCGCTGCCAGGAGCACTTCCTAAGCCCCCAGCCCTACCCTGAGTGCAGAGCCAGGAGGGGCTGCTCACCACGGAGTACAGTCCCACCTGGGCTCTCTGCCGTGCCTCCCCTCCAAGGGCCTGGCCTCCAGGGCCCTGGAGAGGCTCCATGGGGTCAGAAGGTCCCCTACTCCCAGGAGAAGCCAGGAATCTCTGCTCACACAGGCAGGGCCCAACTGAACACGCTCGACGTTTGGATAGCTGGGAATGAGTCAAGGCTCCCAGGCCTTAGGTCAGCTATGTCCAAAAGAGCAGGAGAGACAGAGGCCAGGATGCCTGAAGCACAGAGATGCCAGCCCAGCCTCCATCCCTCCGAAGAGCCACCTCCCTCCCAGGGCAGCTCTACGAGAGCACGGGGGCACCTGCTTCTCTCCTTCCTCACAGGGCGGCCTTAGGCAAGTCATACCTCCCTGTGCCTCTGTCATTTCCTATCCTAATGAGGTTGCCTCTGCCCAGCCTGGCTCTGGCATCTGGAGCTGGGCCGGCCCGCGTCCCACGTCCCCTCACGCTTCCCTCTGGCACAGCCTCAGCACTGAGGCCACCATTGCCCAACCACACGTTCCATCACAGCTATGGGCTCTTAGGACCATGAACAAGCCAGACTTCTCCATTTTGATTTTTTTTTTTTAAAGAAAGCAAACACTATCAAGATCTCAGATTCTGTGGCATCTAGGCCTAGGAGGGGTGGACACAGGGGTCATCCAAGGCCCCACACTTGCCCCAGGCCCAGCCTCCACAGAAGCCAGGAGGCAGGGGTCAGCTTCGGAAGGAAACGTTCATTTCCATTTGTCCAAACAACCTTGAGTTTTAAGTATGAATATGAATATTAACCTTAATGCTTTTTAACTATTGTATTAACTTGCTGAGATTTAGAAATACTGTTTTAAAAAAAACAATTTTTTAATTTCTGTATTTTTTTCTGTATTGTATCCTCATGGGACATTAGGGGTTTTATATGGTAAGCACACCTAAGGTTTTGGTAAAAATATTATCAAATATATATCCAGACGATTCTTCCCTAGAAGAAAAACAATCTTTACACCTGATAAAATATTTTGAAAAGAGAGGTGTTTTTTCCCTTTATTGGTGCTGAACGAAAGGATGGATAATAAGAAAATAAAACTGTGAGGCTCAAGCTGGTGTTCTCTTATTTGAGTGACAAGCTGGGGCCGGGCTGTGGGTGGCCCACCTTTCCTGCCTGCCCCACCCAGCAGCATGGGAACAGGCTAAGTCCTCCCTGAACTGCCAGAAAACCAGGCCACCTGGGTTACTACTATCTCCTTGTTCCCTCTGGAGTGGGAAAAAAGAAGGAAGGGCGCCTTGAGTGAGGGAAAAGCAAGGCTGGGACCTCCTCAGGACACTCTGGTCTTCCCCTGCAAAGCAAGGGGGCCAGGGTTGGGTGGCTACATGGTACCCATCAGTCCCAGGCCTCCTCGCTGGCAAGAGGTCCTTCTGCTGGAATGGGACACACAGGAAAAGGCTGTACCTCCTGGCTCCTCCTCCCGATGGCTGGCTTCCTGGGTCTGCATCTCAGGAAATGCTTTGAGACCACCTCCTCCCTAATTCTCTGAGCAGCAGCCCGATTTCCAGGTGTCAAGTCTCAGTCACCTGCTGATGCTGTGTACTGAGGCTAGACGCTTAGGGATATGTCTGGGCAATGTCACCCAACACATAAGGATGGCCCTGCCAGGGTCTGTTAGGCCCAGGGCCTGGCTACAAGTCAGCATCTCCACCTCTAGGAGCCTCAAGCTGAAGCCAGGGAGAGGGACCAGAGCTCCGGAGAACAGGCCAGGCCTCTCCCATAGGGGCAGCCCAGCCACCCAGGTTCTTCACAGCTGAGAGCACACGACCGGTCTGGCCCGCTCACAGTACAGCACAGGGACAATGCCAAGTGAGAGCTCTCTGAGCCCTTCAGACCCATGGCGGGGAGGGGGGGGGGGCCTCCCTGCCCTCTCCTCAGCTCCAAATTCAGTCAGCAGCTTGTGCTGCTCATCATACCCGAAGCAAGGATTTGGCAGGGCAAAAATGCAAAACGGGAAGAGAACTCCTCCAATCCCAGAGATCTAACTGGGCCCTGAGAGGGGCCTTCATGCCATTCAGAGCCCAGAGCCCTCAGGCCACTTTAGTGCTCAACAAGTGAGGGTCAGCACCCATCCCCCAGGGTGTCTGAGAGCGTGAAATCCATGGTGACGTCTCCAGTGTGGGGGTGGAACTCCACAGTGTAGCTGACGGTCGGAGGACTGCCCTGCAGGACTCTGCCATCCAGGCTGGTGAAGAAGTACACGGCCTGCTTGCAGTGCGGATTCCAGCAACAGTCCCCCTGAAGAAGCAACAAGAAGGTACAGAAGGCTCCTAGCACCGGAGCTCCCTCCTGGTCAGCCTCCAGCCCAGGCAACTTGCGACAAGAAGCTGTTGCTCAGGGCCACGTGACCCGGGGCCACAGAGGAGTTAGGATCTGGCTGCCTATGGCAGGGATACCCAGAGCAGTGGCAGCTCTGGGACTCACATACACAGCACTACCTTGTCATCTGCAGGCTTCAGGAGGCCGGTGCTGACAGTGCTGTCTGGGGTCAGGTGGTATTCCATCCATAGGACGGCCCCGTGGCTCCTCCCGGGCCTGGGGGTGGGAGGATGTTGGGCCAAGTCATGCAGTCTGATACCAACAGTCACGTAGAAGATGAGCAAGCACAGACACAGCTCCCCTCACCTTCCACAAACCTCTGATCTTTCCTTCCTGTCCAATCAGGAGGCTAATACCACCTGGCTAAAGGCCACCTGGTGAAACACTGAGCAAAACCCACCACATCCAAAGCCCCACCTGCTCCCTGCAGCCTGGCCAAACACTTAGAAGAACCATGGGGGCGGGGAAGGTTTCCTCAGGAAGCTGCAGCTCCTCCCTGTCAGGGAGCCAAGCTGGATGGCCCAACTGTGCCTCACAATGAGCAGCCCTTACTAATTCCTAACCCGTATTACTTCCCAGCAGAGTTCAGGAAAAACGGCCCAATGAGTAACCATAGCAACCAAAAATCACGTTTCTCTACAGCTCTGATCATCATGCCACTGAGTGCAAAAGGAGCTGCAGATATGGGGGTGTGTGCAAAGCCCACTCTGGCCTCCCTCTGCCTAAACACACCCAGGGGCTATGGAGACCCACTACAGGCTCAGGGCCACTTCAGACCAGGAAGCCCACTCTGGCCTCCCTCTCCGCCTACACATACCCAGGGACTATGGGGACCCGCTACAGGCTCAGGACCACTCGGACCAGGAAGGGCACTCTGGCCTCCCTCTCCGCCTACACACACCCAGGGGCTATGGGGACCCACTACAGGCTCAGGGCCACTTTGGAGCAGGAAGCCGACTCTGGCCTCCATCTCTGCCTACACACACCCAGGGGCTATGGGGACCCACTACAGGCTCAGGGCCACTTTGGAGCAGGAAGGACAAGGCCCAGACAAGGAGGCCATCCCACCCATGTGAAAGCAACTGAAGTAAGTGCTTAGCCATTTGGGCATTAACTAGACTGAAAGCAGGCCCACCCTCTTTTCCCCCATCTGCTGCACCCTGGAACTGGTTCTCACCTGCTCAGCTCGATGGAGCCCTCAGCACGGACTGGGTGCGCAGGGACGGGGTGCCGAAAATCAAAGGTCAGGATCTGCTGGGGCTCGGACAAGCAGCGGCATGGGTACTCCCACAGCGGGTGGGGCTCAGCCTCCTTGCTCTCCCTGAAGTCCAGGGCACGCTGAGAAGGTTAAGGAGTGTGTGTGTGCAGAAACAGAGCCGACAGCCTAGGGACAAGGGGCTCATGTCTAGTCCCCAAAGTCTAGGCCCATGGTCCTTCACCTCCTTGGCCCAGGTCCCTCAGAGTCACCGCCACCGTCACCTGGGACAGTGGGTCCTTACAGAAAGACCACCAGCAACTGGATCAGACCAGCTGCCTTCTCCATTCCCTGCCGCTACACACAAGTGTCTCCTCAACCAGTCACTTCACCTAAGCTTCATTATCTCCCTTTTAGGATGGGATGACACTGCTGGTCTTATGAGCTCCTTTGAGAACCAAATGTCTGCAATGGTTAAAAAAACCAAACCAAACAAAACAAAAAAACATCTGGCACTTGGACACTCACCCATTCAGTGACCCTTCCTGACCACTACAGCTGCCAGGCCACCCCGCCATGAGGCTCCCAGTCCAGAGGGAGACAGGATTCACAATGCGTGCAGACACTAGCCTCTAGCTGAGAATGGGGAGGAATGCTGACCCACAGGTGATCACTGGGCTGCCGCCTGAAGGTCACAGGTGAGTTGCTGGCAAGGAGAGTGTACAAAGCCAAGCAGGGCACAGCCCAAGGGACAGGTGATGGGTGGGGTAAGAAGCGGGGGCAGCCTCAGGGTCTACAGGCCCAGTCGCACCATGTAAAGGAAGGCCAAGCGGGAGGGTCAGGACACTGTGGCCACATGCAGTGGGTGGAACACTGCAGGAAGGATCTGTGGCCCCACTTACCTTAATCATGTCATCCATGATGTGGACATCAAAGCCTTCGCAGTCACCACAGGGACTCCGGATCCGCCACAGGTCCTATAAGGAAGGCACAGCCCTTGTTGACACCCAGTCAGCGATGGACATCACAGGGTCGGTACGACAGCACAACAGCACCCACACCCCCCCCAAGACATGGAAGCGTGATGACCTAAGAGCAAGAAGGGTCAGTGAAGTCGGGCTGGTGGTGCCCCGGCTCCAAACCTGAGGTCACCCTGCTGTTCCTGCACACTCCGAAGAGACCCCTGGAAGGCTCAGAGATTATCAAGGATCCAGAATAGTCATTCGAATGTGCCAAGTCTCACATGACTCCAAGTCCTCCCCTACAGGTGGACAATGGCCAGAGCCACTGGAATGGGACCTCTTCAGGAAGAAATCTATGAACTAGCTCCTGAGATTCTGCACCTATGACCAGGGCACGAGGACAAAGGGAGGGAGGGGACCAGAAGTGCCTGTAGGCCAGTCAATTCTGTGTCCCATTCCCACATTCCCACCAGAGCCATGAAAGCCAGAACTCCCGTGAAGTCCCATCAGACAAATAAACATCACCGAAGAAATGCCCAGAAAATAACCACAGAGCCACTGAGCTGCCAATGGATAAAGCTGCTCTTAACAAAGAAATACCAAAGGAGGTTCACTCTACTGCTCAGGTTGAAAGCATATCAAAATCCTTTTAAGAAATGCCTTTCCCAAAATGACTTTGACTGGTTATGCTTTGATGAGAAAATTAAAATGAAGCTTTTCAATTTTTTCTTGCATAAAGAAGCTGACTTTCCATCTCAAAATGCTTTTAACAAGTGGAGCGTCAGCTCTTAGTAAAAGCAGAGCGAACTGCACAGCATGTCTTCTGAAACTCTTCATTTATGTTTTTTAATTATTCTGATAAGGGATAATTGTAAAATGACAACACACAGCCATTTCCATTTCATATGCCAAATTACCACATTTGTACAAAGGCAAGCCTTTTCCATTCCACCCTGCAGTGTGCTGATACAGAAAAGCAGAGACTCCTACCGTTAGGACTCACATTGTTCCATCTGCTCCCAAGGTCTCTGCAAGAAAACCAGGTCCCCTGCCTCCCACCCCTTCTGCAACAACTTCTGGGTGGCCTACCTTGAACTCCACGACCACAGCGTGCAGTGAGGCGGCCTGGGGCAGCACCTCAGCACCAGGCCCCAGATGCTGGTCCACGGCGCTCCGCACATACCAGAAGTACAGGTTGTGCCACGGCAGCAGGCTGGTGGTGAAGAACGGCTCCCCCAGGAGGAGAGAGACCTGGCAACCAGAGAAAGAAGCAGGACCAAGGCGTCAGAATGATCCAGCTAAAGAGTGAAGGCAGGTTACAAGTGTCATGGGAAACAGGGAAATGAAAGGGCATTCATTCATTCACTCAGGCAACCAACGAGCAAGTCAGGTCTACACCTGCCCTGAAGGGACACAAAGATGAGAAGCAGGCATGAGTCCTGCCCTTAGGAGCACAGAGGGGAAAGCTTTGACAGATAGAAGGGAAAGCAGGGTAAGCTTTGACAGTCAGAGGCAGGGAAGGGACATGCGGAGGGACCCCACAGGGAATAGCATCAGAAGGGCTTCCTGAATGACATCCTGTAGGTAAGTCCCCACTTACAGCTTCCTCACTGGGGTCTGAGCACCACAGAAGTGGGGACATCGGCAGCACAGTATCCCCAGCATCCTGCAAAGCACCTGGCCCTGAGCAGATGGTTAGTAAATGTTTGCCAAGTTAATGAACAAATGTATGACTAGGAATCAGAGAAGCAAAGGACCAGGGATTCTGGCAGAGGGATGCAGGGGCAAAAGCACAGATGTGAGAGCAAGGCCCTTCGGGAACTTGTTACACGAACAAACATGGTAGGAGTGGTAAAGGGTGAGGCCAGAGAAATGGAGAGGAGCTGGATAGCCCAAAGGTAGCTGATGACAAGTCAAGGGGACTGGACTCTTTTCTGGAGGTAAGAGGAGATCTCTAAATGCTTCCATCAGGGGTTCAAAAATGAGAAGAAATGTGTTTAGTTCTAATATTTTATTTATTTGAGAGAGACAGAGAGCGACCACGAGATGGGGAAGGGTCAGAGGGAGAAGCAGACTCCCCATCAAGCAGGAAGCCTGATGTGGGTCTCGATCCTGGGACTCTGGGATCATGACCTGAACCGAAGGCAGCTGCTCAACCAACTGAGCCACCCAGCTGCCCAAAAGAAATGTGTTTTAGAAAGAGCCCTCTGACAATGAAGCATGTGAAGATACCGCCCATAGAGAACATGGACATAGGAGAGGACTTGGCTGAGTACCGCAATAGTCCAAGCAGAGAGTGTACAGAAGGACTGGGAGATGCAGCATGTGCTAAGGAGACAGGGCACCCAGGGGGTGGCCCAAGCAGATGGGCATCGAGGGAGGGGCCAGTCTGAGATGACACCTGGGGGTCCAGCTGAGGTAAGGAAATGCAGAAGGAAACACTGAAGACAGAAAAGAGTTGGCCCTGCAACACTGGAACAAGGCCAGAAAGCCCGGTCTCACCCCTTCTGGTCACCACTCTAGTGACCCGGAGACTAGCAAATGCACCATTATCAGTGCCTTACAGAACCGGAGTATTTTTTTTATCCTCATCTATGAGAAGGACAAAAAAAAGTACAACTTGGACTGAGTGTACAGATAGCAGCTGAAAAACAGAAACAAGGGGCACCTGGGTGGCTCAGTTGGTTAGGCGACTGCCTTCAGCTCAGGTCATGATCCTGGAGACTCAGGATCGAGTCCCACATCGGGCTCCCTGCTTGGCGGGAAGCCTGCTTCTCCCTCTCTCACTCCCCCTGCTTGTGTTCCCTCTATGGCTGTATTTCTCTCTGTCAAATAAATAAAATCTTTAAAAAACAAAACAAAACAAAACAGAAACAAGCCAAGTGTCCAGCAACTACTGAACAGATAAACAAAATGCGGTCTATCCACGCAATGGAATACTCTTCAGCAGTAAAAAGAAATGGGAGTACTGATTTATGCTACAATGTGGATGAACGCTGAAAGAAGCCAGTAACAAAGAGACCACATATTTCTTTCTTTTTTTTTTTTAATATTTTATTTATTCATTTCACAGAAAGAGAAATCACAAGTAGGCAGAGAGGCAGGCAGAGAGAGAGGAGAAACAGGCTCCCTGCTGAGCAGAGAGCCCGATGTGGGCCTCGATCCCAGGACCCTGAGATCATGACCTGAGCTGAAGGCAGAGGCTTTAACCCACTGAGCCACCCAGGCGCCCGAGACCACATATTTCACATGATTCCATTTATGTGTAATGTCTAGAATCTAAAAATCCTGGACAAAAAGTAGACTGGGGGCTGCCTAGAGGCTGAGAGGATTGGGGGTAAATGGGAAGCGACTGCTAATGGGCACAGGGTTTCTTTTTAAGTGATGAAAATGTTCTAAAACAAATTGTACAGATGCTGTATGACCTTATGAATATACTAAATCACTGAATTTCACACTTTAAGTGGGTGAACTGTATGGTATGGTGTATCTCAAAAACACTTTTTCTTTAAAAAAAAAATAATAAGTCATGGGGGAAAAATGGGCAAAAGAATAGCTATATCACCAAACCAGGCATGGAACAGGTAATGAGCACATGGAAAGGTGTTCAACATCATTAGTCATTAGACAAATACAAGTCAAAACTGAGACATTACTACACACCCGCTAAAATGACCATAATAAAAATGACAGTACCAAGTGCCAATAAAGATACAGAAAAACTGGAACTCTGATACATGTTATTAGCAGAGATGGAAAATGGTATAGTATAGATGCTTTGGGACAACAGTGTAGCGGTATCTTAAAAAGTTAAACGAAGTGGCGCCTGGGTGGCTCAGTTGTTAGGCGTCTGCCTTGAGCTCAGGTCATGATCCCAGTGTTCTGGGATCGAGCCCTACATTGGGCTCCCTGCCTCCCCACAGGAAGCCTGCTTCTCCCTCTCCAACTTCCCCTGCTTGTGCTCCCTCTCTCTCCATCTCTGTCAAATAAATAAATAAATAAAATCTTAAAAAAAAAAAAGTTAAAAACACCATGCAATCCAGCAATTCCAAGCCTACGCATCTAAGAGAATTAAAAACATATATTCTCACAAAGACATCTATCAATGCTCACAGGAGCAATGGAGGCACCTGGCTGGCTCAGTCAGAAGGGCATGGGACTCCTGATCTCAGGGTCATGATTTTGAGCATCACGTTGGGCACAGAGATTATCTGGATAAATAAAACTTTTAAACAATTTTAAATTTAAATAGTCTAGCTGTGTCAGTTCCCTCCTAAAACTAAAAAAAGAGAAAAGTTCACAGCAACATTATTTTAAAGGCCAAAAATGGCTTTTCAAACAATCCAAAGACCCACCAACACATGAAGGGAGGAACAAAATTCGGCGGGGCATTCAGCATTAAAAAGGAACAAAATACCAGTATATTCCACAACATGGATGAACCTCAAAGGTGTGACCAGTGAAATAAGCCCAACGCTAAAGACCACATATTGTTTTCTCCCACTTATATGAAATGCCCAGAAAACACAAATTTATAGACAGCAACCAGATCGCTGCTTGCCTGGGGCTGGGAGCTAGGTGATGAAAATGCTCTAAAACCAGAATGTATGATAGTTGTACAATTCTACAAATCTACTTGAAAATCATTGAACTGCACACTTGAAATGGGTTAATTTTATGGTATATCAATTCTTAGTAAAGATGTTAAAAAAAAAAGTTGGCAAAGAAAGATGACTGATTCCAGCTTGAAGGGCCTGCGGGATATGTAAGGAAAGCTATCCAGTTGGCACCTGGACGAGATTTGCAGTCCCAGCTTTGGTGGCCAAAGATTCCTTTATGGGAAAGGACATGATCACCCAGAGAAGAGACACAGAGGGAGAGAAGAGAACAGACAAAGAGAAAGCATCAAGAAATACTGCTAGTGGAAGGATCGAGTAAATGAACAGAAACCCATGAGAAGCTGAGAAAAAGTGGCGCCTGAGTGGCTCAGTGGGTTATCCTCTGCCTTCAGCTCAGGTCATGATCCCAGGTCCCTGGGATGGAGTCCCAGTTTCTGCTCAGCAGGGAGTCTGCTTCCCCACCCCCCCCACCTACCTGCGATCTGTCAAATAAATAAATAAAATCTTAAAAAAAAGAAAAAAGGCTAAGAGCAGCTAGAAAGAGAAAACCCTGGAAAAAGCAGTCTCTCTTCTTCTTCCAAAATTTTATTTATTTGCGAGAGAGAGACAGAACTCCACGAGCAGGGGGGGGGCGGACTGAAAGACTCTCCTTAAGGACTCCCCACAAGGGCAGCACTCAACGCCGCGACCCTAATCATACCCTGAGCCGAAATCAAGAGTTGGAGGCTCAACCAACTGAGCTACCCAGTCGCCCCTAAAAAAAGCAGTCTCTTAAGGACCTAAAAAGAAATGTATTAAGAAGGCCTCTGGGTCACGAGGGTGCAGGAAGCTGGTGAGAGGAAATGTGTGGGAAGACTGTTTCGTTTCTCAGGTCACTAAAGGGGTGGAAGTAGTTTCAGAGGCACTCGGGCAGGGTGGGGGTGGTCAGAAGACCAACTGCAGGGGACAAAAGATCAGAAAATCAACCGCAGTGGTGGCAGGAAGCAAGCAGAAAGATGAACCAAAACACGGGAGTAAGCGGAGCTGGAGAGCCGTGAAGGCGGATGGCAGAGAGGCCACATCACGCGCCCATTCATCCCAACAGAGCCATTCTGCCCTCGCTTTGGCACGGTGCTGTGCTGTCCACGCACAGAGGCATCCAACTCACCTTTTTACCCTCCAAGTCTGCCGATGTTAACAATTCAGGCCGTTTCTCTATTATATGAACTTTATCTTCCACGTGGTTAGCCTTGAAAATCTTAACAAGAAAAAAAAAATAAAAGCACTGTTTTGTCCAGGGAAAAAACATCTCAAGGTTGCCTTGTCTGTTTGTGCAGTTTTCTGGCCAAACAGTCCTAGAGGACCACTTATATCTGCTTTGTGAAAATTCCCTCCTCCAGGGACATCCTGTACACCAAGGATGAGATCACTAGGAAGATGTTTTAACAGCAAAAGAAATTTCTCTTGCAGGCATATGAGCAGGACTCAGCAACAAGCTTGCAGTTCTGGGAGTTTCCTTCAGAGAGGAAGAACAAAGCCAATCACTGGCCAGGGTGAGAAATACCATCATGGAACCAACTAGTCAGGCCAGGTTGTAAGCAGTGACTCCTCGGGTACCGGGGTGCAAAACAAATCATAAATTCAGTTGTATCACTGCAAAGATATTAATGTTGTTAGTTTTGTGTGAGGCGAGGAGAAAAGCCATAAAAAATAAAGCAGAGTCTGAATGTTTGCTGCTATCCAGTGACAGCCCAGGAAGATTTCTGAGCCAGCTCTCAAGATCGAGGGGGTTCTCACTAGCCCCCTTAGTACCTACACAGCATCAAAGCCATCAAATCCCAGACACAGGAAGGCAGCCCCTGCCCGGTCCCCTCATCATTTCAGTAACAACAATTATCACTTACTTTTTTCATCAGTCTGTGCGAAGCTCCTGAGCTCTCTATCGTAAATACCTAAAGAAAATACCATGCCCTTAGTTGTAGGAGATTCACTTGACAGAAAAAGAAATTAAAGATTAAACATCAAAGTGATTCCAGGCAGGAGGTACCACCTAACAGGGTCCACCTGTGCTCATTACCCATGGGGACAGCATTCCTTTTTCCCCAAAAAAAAAACTTTGAGAGAAAGAGTGTGTGTGCAAGAGAGAAGGGGAAGAGGGCAAGACAGAGGGAGAAGCAGATGCTTCACTGAGCAGGGAGCCCAATGTGGGGCTCGATCCCAGGACCCTGGGATCATGACCGGAGCCGAAGACAGACGCTTAACCGACCGAGCCATCCAGGTGCCCCTGCAAATCCCTTTCTGCACTGACCCTAACAAGGTACAGACTCAGACATGAGAGCTGCAGCTCTACAGGAACACTGACAGCTGGACTCCTGCCTGCACATGGAGGCAAACAACCCCAAAGCCCCCGCGTCCACGGCAGCCGTGCTTTGCAAAGAGCTTGAGTCACAGAACTGTGTACCCAGACCTTGTGACATTCAAACTCAAGAGCCACCTTCAGGAAGCTGGCAGAATGGCAAGTATCCAGTACCTGCTCGGCCCCAAGGTGATGGGCCAGCAAGGAGAGCAGACTGCCGTCACTGACACACAGGCACACACTGTCCGGCTTCAGCACCTGTAGGAGAAGAACCACCCCACACAGGTCTTCTTATGGTAGGTCAAGAAATTCTTGTTGGCACACTAATAGAAATGCTTCCCTTCTCCTGACCCCAGCAACTCACTCTGCGATCCTTCAATCCGATTCTATGTCCTTAACACCAGCTGGATCTTCTTGGGTCCCCACAATCAGGCTTGCCTTCCAGGGAGTAGCAGTCCCCACCCTCCAATGTACCTACCTCAACCACCTCTCTCCACCCAGACCTGTCAGGAAAGACTCTCCTCAAGCTGTTCTAGACGGCCCAGCTGAAGACCTGCCACACTTGCTGGGCGTCACTTCCTAGTCTCTTCCCTTTCTGGTCACAGCACAGACAGGTGTGGACCCCTCAAGGGACTTGCCAAAGACAGGGGTTACTTCACAGGTCCCAGATCCCCTGGAGAGAAACCTAAGACAGTAGGGATCTTCCTTCCTGCAAAAATGCATGCATTTGCATATGTGCACACATATTTTTGCATAGAACTCCAAGAGGTTCAAGACACACCCTCCCAACCCTGTGTGTGGTCCTGGACTGAGAGACCCCTGTTATAGGCAGCAGGTAGCAACAGCTTCTAGGCAGGAGAGTTTATAACCAGACAGACAGACAGACACACACACACACACACACAGACACACACACATATTTTTTAAGGTTTTATTTATGAGAGAGAGAGAGAATGAGTAAGACAATGAGAGAGCTGGGGAGGGGGCGGTGGTCAGAGGGAGAAGCAGATTCCCTGGGGAGCAGACTTCCGGGTAGCCTGATGTGGGACTCAATCCTGGGACTCCAGGAGTATGAACTAAGTTGAAGACTCATATTTCAGGAAATTTTATTTATATATTTTTTATTATTTTTAAAAGATCTTATTTATTTTTTTGACAGAGAGAGACACAGCAAAAGAGGGAACACAAGCAGGGGAGTGGGAGAGGGAGAATCAGGCTTCCCACTGAGCAGGGAAGCCCAACAGGGGGCTCAATCCCAGGATGCTGGGATCATGACCTGAGCCAAAGGCAGATGCTTAACAACTGAGCCACCCAGGTACCCCCTAGAAAATTTTAGAAAGGAGGCAGATGAAAGAAGGATGGGGTGGCTGACTCCACTATCACCCACAGTGACTGCTAGTGACCACAAAGGCAACATATTTAGAGGGACAAGGCAAGGGCCGGGTAAGGCTCCCAAGCAGAGGCTCTCACAGGAGAGCAGAGAATAAGCCTGGTAACATGATCCCTGGCTCACCATCTGAGGGCCCACTCAGAAGCCACCAGAAGACCAGGAAGCACAGAAATCAAAACCAAGGAACTATAAGTAAGCAATGAGTTGGGGCCCATGGGACCAACTCCTTCTTGCCTACAACCAGCCAAGGGGATGCACACTGACCGTCCTCAGGGCCTGGACGTATCGGTTGGTTCTGTCCTGATCATTGATCTCTCCAAACCGAGGCCGGTTCCAGAGTAGGTGAGCTTGGCAGTCGCACACAGGGCGTGCTGGGGATACTCTCCCACTCTTTTCAGGGCTAGGCCAGGAAATGGACAGACGGACACACATGATGAGCATGACCTACTAGGCACTGGTAGGCATGAAGGCATGGCACAGAGATCTGCCCGGTAAAGCCACGACAGGCATGGTGGGCACACCCACATCCTCTCGAGGCCATGAGTGTAGGAACTGGCTGGCAAAGGAGCATTAGCGGTTAGAGGGCCCCCCCACTTCTCATCAGGTCTCTTCCGAATGGGGGCCTTGCAACCGGGGCAACCTCTTCTGAGTACAAGACAATGGGCGCTAACATATCCAGTCACAAAACTTTTACTCTCCTTTCTTTCATTCTGTTCAGACACAAACTTGCCCACTTGTGCCTCTACAGGGTTTATAAGGTGAACTTACATCAGTGCAGTGTCACCGGCCCAGGGCAACCCCGCCCCCCCCACCCCCTCCCCCGCCCACAAGACTCGGGGCGTACCTGGTCCTCTGCAGGCTGTACCATACACAGTAATCGTCGTGGTGGGCCATCAGGCAGAGGCTTGAGCCTTGGACAATGGGCTCTTCTTGTGGCAGGAAGTACACACACTGCATCCAGTGGTCCCGCCACTGAAACAGGGAACAGAGAATCAACCATCCCCAAGCTGCAAAAAGAACGTTTCTAACCCAGGAGTCAAAATCCAAGCCGAAAACCCGCTTGCAGAGAGCCCATGCTATGGACTATAGATGCCTACTCTTGGGGAAAAAAAAAAAAAAAAAATCTCAAGTCAGAGAGGCTAATGGCCAGAAAGCTTGCGGGAACGCTGCTGACTTTAGAAGGATACAGTGAAGAGAACACCTGGATGGCTCAGTTGTTAAGCACTGCCTTTAGCTCGGGTCATGATCTCAGGATCCTAGGATGGAGCCCCACTTCAGGCTCCCTGCTCAGCAAGGAGCCTGCTTCTCTCTCTGCCTTTCTCTTGGCTTGTGCTTTCTCTCCCAAATAAACAAAAAAACTTTTTTTTTTTTTTTAAAGATTTTATTTATTTGAGAAACACAGCCAGAGAGGGAACACAAGCAGGGGGAGTGAGAGAGGGAGAAGCAGGCTTCCCGCCGACCAGGGAGCCCGATGTGGGGCTCGATCCCGGATCTCCGGGATCATGACCCGAGCCGAAGACAGTCGCCCAACCAACTGAGCCACCCAGGCAGCCCAACAAAAATCTTAAAAAAAAAAAAAAAGAAAAGAAAAAAGGATGCAGTGCAGTCTTCAAGAGGGGTTCAGGACAAGGGACTCGACTCCAGCCTCTATCCTATGCGTGTACATGTGTACATGTGCATGCCTCTACCGTGTGTGTATGTGTGTGTGTGTGTAGGGGCAATGAAGAAGGGAAGCAGGGAGGGAAAATGGGGGAGAGAGAAAACAAACACAGCAAATGTTAACAATTGGGATATTTAAGTAAAGAGCATATCAGTGTTTATTTTCATTTATTCTGTGGATTTAGAAATTTTCAAAATAAAAAGTTGGGAAAACAGTACAGAAAGGTCTTGTTCCATTTATTCTTTTGAATTAAAGTTTTTAGGGGAGCCTGGGTGGCTCAGCTGGTCAATATTCCCAACTCTCGATCTCAGGATAGGGAGTTCAAGCCCTGTGTTGGGCTCCACACCTAGTGCAGTGCATTTATTAAAAAATAAACAAACAGGGGCACCTGGGTGGCTCAGACATTAAGCATGTGCCTTCAGCTCGGGGCATGGTCTCCAAGCCCCACATCTGGCTCCCTGCTCAGTGGGAAGCCTGCTTCTCCCTCTCCCATTCCCACTGCTTGTATTCCCTTCTCTCACTGTCTCTCCCCCTCTCTGTGTCAAATAAATAAAATATTTAAAAACTAATAAAAATAAAATAGTGTAATATTAAAAAATTTTTATGGGCGCCTTGGAGGCTCAGGTCATGATCTCAGGGTCCTGGGATAGAGGCCCGCGTCAGGCTCTCTGGAGCCTGCTTCCTCCTCTCTCTCTGCCTGCCCCTCTGCCTACTTGTGATCGCTCTCTGTCAAATAAATAAATCCAATCTTACAAAAATTTTTATTTATTTATTTTAAAGATTTTATTTATTTACTTCCTCATTTTAAAGATTTATTTATTTATCTGACAAAAACACAGCTAGAGAGGGAACACAAGCAGGGGGAGTGAGAGAGAGAAGCAGGCTTCCCGCCGAGCAGGGAGCCCGATGTGGGGATCGATCCTGGGACGCAGGATCATGATCTGAGCCGAAGGCAGATGCTTAATGACTGAGCCACCCAGGCACCCCTAAAATATTTTTAAAGACCTGGAATATTCCACATTGTGAAATGGTTTAAAATGATCCAGAGTCAACTTTTAATAACCTGTGTTCATCCTTTTTGACACTACAAGCCCTGTATACAGAATTCTTTGATAAGAAAAACCAAAGGAAAAAAAAGCTATATTCACATGAACACCATTATTACAGATTCAGGCTAGCAAAAACTGGCACCGACCCAAATGTCCAGAAACAGATCTACAAGTCCATATGTGGAATTATCAGCAGACACTAATGATGGTAACTGAAGACTCAGTGCAGCATGAAAACACAAAAATTAGCACGGCAATCTCATGCATGTGGAAAGAGATCAAAAGAAGGGGAGTTCTCTGCAGTGATAGAGCTCCGAGTTACTTTGGCCTCATTTTTATTTTACACAAGGAGATTTATTACTTTCATAATCTTTAAGCCTCTTTATTTTAAGCCTCTTTTTAAAAAAGAAAGAACTATCCTAAAAAGTAGATGCCTGGCTCAATTCTCCTGAGAGGAGTGTGTGCTCATTCTCTGTCATCAGCAGGAACTAAGAAAAACTTGGTCCCTGGGAGACTCCCAGAGCACGACTGGGTGTAGACGCAAAGAGAGTTGACAGCAGCCCCACTTTTCAGGAATGCCTTCTGCCCTACTCCGATTTGAATTTAACCAAAAGGCAAGTGAATGACACTTCTAGGTGTATCTAAAATGTCTATTTGAACCTAACAAAAAATGACAATGTAACTAGACACAACATGGAATAAGTAAACGCTAATGAGAAGGAAAAGCTGATAATTTTATGTCCCTCACATTCCTGGAGAGGAAGCAAACGGCCCAGTGTTAGTCTCAATTCTGTGGGTGAGTTCTGACCAGCCCCTCTCGCCCCCAAACATTCGCTCAGCCTACCAGGCTGTGCAGAGACAAGTTCATACGCACTGCTTAGGAGCCCGCCCACTGGGGGCCAAGCAGCTGGAGGGGAGAGAAAAGATGGGGGACCTCACAGGCCCAGGGGTGGGGAGTTACCAACTGCAATCCTGCGACAATCATGACCCGTTAGCCTAAGCAGTAACTCAGGGAGCAGGGGAGCAGCTCAGGCCATCCCCAGATGTCACCCTGTATATACTTAAAACCAGGAGGCCAGCCATCAAGATAAATCCAGTGTCCAGCAAAATGCTAAGAGAACAACAGGATACAGAGAGAATGGTGCCCAGGGCCTACCAGGTAGAGAAGGGATGGTTTTTATGTATGTTGTTGAAATTGATGGGGTCTGGAGCCAATGGCCAAGAAAGAATTCTTGAAACATCTCTGGTGCAAAATGGTGTGTTTTTTTGTTTTTTTTTTTGGTTTTTTTAAAAGATTTTATTTATTTGACAGAGAGAAACACAGCCAGAGAGGGAACACAAGCAGGGGGAGTGAGAGAGGGAGAAACAGGCTTCCTGCTGAGCAGGCAGCCCGATGTGGGGCTCAATCCCAGGTCTCCGGGATCATGACCTCAGCTGAAGGCATTCGCTCAACCAACTGAGCCACCCAGGCGCCCCCAAAATGGTGTTTTTATTAAAGCCTGGTGACAGGACCCATGGGTAGAAAGCCCGGTGGCACCGGATTCTGAGGGGTGGCTGATTATATACCTTGGAGTTGGGGGAGGTAAGGAAAAGGGAGGTTCAAAAGGATTTTCACATGCTAAAGAGGACTTCCAAGATACTAGAGACCTTGCCATGGTCAAGTTAAGGTTGCTGTTCCCTCTAGTTAGGCATTAAGACAGCTGGGAGTTTCCTGCAGGGATTTAGGTTTGGGTAAGAATGTTTTATTGATAAGAACGCTTTTTTCTTATAAATCACTAAGACATTTTGTAAACTGATGGGGACACTTATATCTCTATTAGTTAACCATATGTTTTTCTTTCCCTTGGCTTTAAGGCAGCAGGAGTGCCTGAGGAAGGGCAGAGCCCCCATGGGGGTGGGAGTGGGGCTTGCGGGGTGTCACCTTGTGCTCTGTCCTGAGTTTGCCTTCTACCCCCTTTAATTTCTCAGCACTGAAGCACCCTTCCCATTTTTCCCCCTTTGAGTGTGTGTATAGAGGGTAGACAACACAGACATATGAGAGAAAATTCAAAAGATATAAAAGGATCATGGAGTGAAAAGTACATTTCCTTTCCACCCCTAACCTCCAGCCCCCTTCCCAGAAACAACCATTTTTACCAATTTCTATAAATGCTTCCAAAGATATTCTTTCACATACCTACCAGACTCATAAACACATATATCTTCATCTTAAATAATAAAATGCTGGCATGCCAGACACTATTCTATATCTCTATTTGTGTTTACTTAATGATAACCTGGAGATTGTTCTCCAGCAGTACTAAGGGACCTGCATCACCTTCTAAATGGATATAGGACAAGAGACTTAGCCAGTTCCCTACTGGTGGCTTCTAGGGTGTCCAGGCTTTTATTAAATCAGGGATGTAGTGAATATCGTGGCACATTATATGCCTGTGCAACTCCACCCAGAGCTTAAATGTCTATAAGTGGCATCCCTTCCCACGGGGACAGACTAGGTCTTCCCCACGTGCCACAGAAGCTCTGATGTTCACCAGCTTTTCCCCACAGCTCCTACCCAGAGCACAGCACCAAACTTTCTGAACTTTACCACTAACAGGTGGAAAAAAATGTCTCACTGCAGTTTACATCTGCACTGCTCTTATGAGTGAGGCTGAATAGCTTTTCATTTTGTGTTAAAACTGTGCATTTCCTTTTCTGTAGTTCACATCCTCCACCCACTTTCTATTAAGCTAGAAAAGATTTTGAGGGCACGGAAAATGAAGCTGCAGACAGACTGCAGTCCTCCACTGCAAACTGAGCTGAGGTCCTGGGATTACTTGGGGACCCGGGGTGGGGGGCGGCGTGGTGCTCTGAGCTCAGCTGTGTTAGGGACTCAGGAGAGCCAGCACGCCAAAGCTTCCCTGCGGCCTGTGTCTGCTGGTAGGACCGAGTTTCCTATCTTACCATGGGTATCCTCGCCTTTTTGTTGTTGTTGTTTTAATTCTTCTCTGACTGGCACCTCGGTAGCTCAGACAGTTGAGCTGAGGGACTGCGTGTGTCAGGCTCCCACTCAATGGGGAGCCTACTTCTCCCTCTCCCTCTGCTTGCCGTTTCCCATGCTTGTGCGCGCTCGTGCGCGCTCTCTCTCTCTCATCTGTCATATAAATAAATAAAATCTTAAAAAAAAAAAGTCCTGACACAGTCCTTTAGTCTCTAAATCCCTACGAATCTAAGGTTCAACATGCTACTTCCCCACAACCAAAAGCGGACAAGTTTTCTGGTTTACATGAAAACGTGCTCAACTCCTGCCTCTTACCTGGAGCTCCTCTGGGTCTGAGTGTGCCCAGAAGGGGGCCATGGTGCACTTGATCTTCCCCTCAGGGTCCATTTCAATGTCCCACCAGGAGAGAACCACCTGAGCTCGGCCAGATGCCAGAGGTTCAAACTGCCGGCTGTGGCAGGCTGCCGAACTACTGACTTGCTTGCTAAAGTCCACGCTGTGGAAGAATATGCAGGAACTTAAGCATATTTTAAGCTCACATCCTCCATTTTTAAGCTTTTACGGTGACATCACCAGCAATGAGACTTATTTGCAATGGACTCCTGCCTTCAGAAGCAGGTGACATCAGCTAGATTTCCTTCTCACTCACAGAGAACTTCTAAAGCCCCCAATTCCACCAAATATCTCAAAGCACTGTTGGCTGGGCCGGCTCCTTGGTACCTGAACATAGGCATCACATCACTGAGGGCAGTGAAGTCAGTGGGCGACACCTGGTTCAGCTGAATGTCATAGACAGAGGGGGCACCAGGGCACCTCTCCAGTTCCAAAGGGGGGACGATGACCTGCTCTCCGTGGCTGGTCTGAACGTGCACAGGAAAGAGCTTATTCCAGGACCACATCCTCCTGGACTCCACTAGCTGCGCATAGACAGTCGCTCTGTGAGGCACCGCTTCACAGTTTTCCTAAGAGTATGTTACAAAAACAAAACAAAAGAAAAATAAACTGGTGTATGTATTATAAAATACGCCCACAGCAATTCTCACTGATCAAAAGAGGCTTGTTCCTTAATACCAGGTCAGCTGACTGGCATCTAATGCCTTCCCACTATGAGGCCGGTGAACTGTTTCTGGCCTAATGTCCTTGGGTAAGAAAAAAGGAACCAGATTTTAAAAAGCACACGTTATGCCTAAAATGATTTATGTCAGGTAAGTTCCCAGCTACATGACACTCTTAAATACTTCAAAAATAACCCTAATTGCCATCATGCTCATTAACTCCCACACCAACTCTGAAGAAAGAGTCCAAGTCTGCTAAGCAGTGATGCTGGCACTGGGCTCCGAGTTCTCTTCAGAGCAGTTCTCGCCCAGACACCGGAACCTTTTTATTGCACAGCCCGATGGGTAAGTGTCCTCCCTCGGATGACCTGATCCCCTGGCCTCACTGGGCACTGCCAACCACTTCCCTTGTTTGATTTTGGTTGCAGTCCCTCACCTGGTTTTCCTCCTACCTCTATGTTTCACCCAATAGCCTCTACGTACCAAGCACCAGGGCCCAAGTCATGAAGAGGACACTCACAACTAATGCTGCAGGGAAATGACAGGCAGGGGATTCCCTGCCTCAGTACTAGAGGCCTCTTCAGTCAGATGATCCTTTGCTGTGGGGGCAGTTCCGTGCATCATACGGTGTTCACTAACATCCCTGGCCTCTAGCCACAAGATGCCAGTAGCGTCCCCCTCTCGGTTGTGACACCAAAAATGTCTCCAAGGATGGCTCTGGATGAGAAATATGTTCTCCCCCCTCTGGCTGCTTCACAAGGCTGTGCTTCCCCTACCCAGAGAGAGAGAGACAGAGAGAGAGAGAGAGAGAGAGAGACAGAGAGAGAGAGAGAGAAAACTCCCCAGAGACCTGGTCTGGCCTATCTCTCTCCCTCCACACACTCTCCCATGAGGGACGTCAGTCAGTCCACTGTCATTTACCAAATACCGTGCAGCCAAAAGCCTCTTCATCCTATCTATATGTCTGACCCTCAGATAGCTCAAATTCTGTCTAAACCAAACAAATCACTTTCACCTCTCCCCCTCCTTCCCGAGCCCGGTCCTCCTCCCATCTTCCCATTCAATAGGGAGCACCACCATCCAATCCCGTCTCCCAAGCCCCAAACCCTGGCATCACCCTCAATGACTCCACATCTAAGTAACCATCAAGTCCTTAACCACCTTCCTCCTCCCCAAGGCTACCTGTCCAGGCCCATTACTCTGGTCTTAGCTGAGGCCTACCTCAGCCCCAGAGCCTGGATGATTCCAACCACCTTCTAACCAGTCTTCCCACCCCTGATCTTGCACCCGAAATGCTTTCCACGTGCCTGCCTGGCTGAAGCTGCTGTCACCCCCTGCTTACAACCCTCCTGTGGCACCACACTGCACAGTGGCCTGCCTCAGTCTAGTGCTGCCCCACCCTCCAGTCTTAGCTCTAGCCCCACCTTGCATACTACCCATAATGCCAACAGCTCACACTGCACCAGCTCAGCTTCCCGTCTTTGTGCATACTGACCTCCTCCACTGAGAACGCCCCCGTAAAACCAACCAATACTTGATTACTCTTCAAGACTGACTCCACTCGAGCTTCATTTTCCTTGATGCTCCCCATCTTCCCCTACCACAGTGGGCAGGATCTCACCCCACTGACCACCCTCTGAGCATACCTTCCAAATGTACTGTGATAACCTGCTCACTTGCCTGCCTAGGAGCGCACCTTCCCATCTCTGGCAGTCAAAAAAGGGCCTGGCAAAATGAAGGCACTCAACACATTTACCTTCTAGATCAGTCATTGGGTCATTCATCACCATGGACTGTGAGACATGCCAGCATCCTAGCTGCATGACCTCCAACAAGGCAGGAATAGGGATAGGCGATGGAAGCCTTTGTGAAAAGCCGTAACTCTTTAAGGCTCAGACACAAGGTGGGCAGGTGGGGACAGTGATTAGAACAGACAACGGACACCTGGCTATGCAGACCAGCTGAGAAAGGATTGTGGACAGCTGCCTGCACACCTTCTTAAATTATTAGATGAATTAAAGAGAGACCAACTGGGCCACACTAATGTAATTTTAAATATCCTTGTGTACTCTGTTTCAGAAACTCATCTAGTTGATGGTTTTAATGTGGAGAAACAGAAATAATTACTACCAAAGTTATAAGAAAAAGGTCTTCCATTCTGGAGACCAGGAGACATCTCACACAGTGGGATCACCATCACATGCTGCCCGGGTGAGTAACGTGGCCTGTGGCCCTCACTGGAAGGAGCCACATTCTTCCCTCTGGCCACGCCAAAAACCCGCACACAGGTCCCAGACTGAGACAGTTGCAGGCTCACCCAGATGGTGCCCACAGAACAGGCAGCAGCAAAAGCAGCAGACACTCACACCTCCCGAGCTGGCCTTGGCCTCTGGGGACCTTTATGTTCATAAAAAAGCAAGACCAAGGTCTCCGAGACACCACTGTCAGCATGCCTCTCCTTCCACCCCCAAAATTGCCAAAGATTATCACTACCCAAATTCTTTTGCCTGGAATGGTGAGAGGGCTTGGCATTCAAGGCCTTCTACCCTCTCCCCGACTTTCCACCATTAGCTCACAAGTTCGCCTGGGGGGTGTTCCCACTGACACAGCGAACAGGTCTGCTGCCTGGGATCCCTCTCCCTCATCTCAGGGCCTTTCCAAGTTTCACCCTCTCTACATACACCCTCGTCTCCTGATGTGGCCCTCACCTACCAGTCTTAGAACAAATGTTACTGGTGCTTCTGTCGGCATCTCCATCTGGCCCATTCAGTCCACATCATCACTGACCAGTGTGGGTCTTAGAAACAGGGAGAATGTCCCGTACTTCTCCCAGGATGCTAGAACACCTTATACACAGGTGGCATTTAAAGAACCCTGGCTGAACTGAATCTGAAGACAGCTTCTTGCCTTTCAGTTCTAGTCTATGAAGACTTGCTCAGAGACCCACAAATACAAATTAAAGAGAACCAGAGTCTCCCAGGAATCAAGGGTATCTGCGAGGGTACAGAGAAGTACTGAGGGCTCAGGCTGTGCAGAGCATGGGGCAACTACGACACCTGTACGAGCCAGCTGAGACCACCAGCAGTGTAGCCGAGGGAGGCCCTGGTTCCCTACCTGCACAAGATGTCTATGCGCATGCTCATAGGAGGGTAGCGCTCCCTCTCCTATCAATTCTGTGTCAAACAGCTCCGTGATCAGGATATTGGCACGGCATGGCATGTCACCATCTGAAAAACATAAGGAAACAGAGCTAGAAGCAAACGATCAACAAGAAAAAAATATTTATGGTAAATATGTGAAAGAAAAACTGTTAACAGATCATTACACTGAAAGCACATACATACATTCAAGTACCAGAAGTGTCATGAAACTTTCTAACGGCTCACCAAAAAACCCATTTTGATATACATACATAATACCAAAATACTAACAATTGATAAATCTTGGTTAAGAGAATGCTGGTGTTTGCTATACCACTCTTCCAATTTTTCTGTATGTTTAATATTGCAAGGGACTCACAGAACTAATAAGAAAACCATAAATGCCCAAAAAGAAAACCAGGCAAAAATACAAATAGATAATTCAGAACAGAAAAACGAATCTATCAAATATATGAAAAATGTTTCATTATTACAAGCAATTGAAGAGATACAAATTAACAATTCAACTATTAATATATTAGCAAAAATGATTTGAAAAGCAAAACTGAATGGCCCTTCAAATATTTCTAGGCTTCATGGACGGAGAGGAAACCAATGCTAGAGAGGCTGCGTAATTCCAGTGATACCTCAAGATCCAGGACTCACCAATTCCTTACACTAAATCCCCCTTACTTAAGTTAGTTTCTTGCTACCAAATGATCCCCCAAGGAATAGTTGCTCAGGATAATAGAAGAGGAGGTCTTTTGGCTGACTCTATTTCCTGAACATCTGAAATGTAATGTTACTTCTACAATTTTAATTTTTAATGAGCCAAGAGGCAAAATTAACTTTGAAAGGGGCTATTCATCACAGAGAATTAACTGTAAACACTCCTAATGGTGCACAAATTCCAATCTGACAAAGCCCACTCATCTTCCCTACAGAGAAGACAGATCTCATGAATAACACAAGGAAAGAGAAGCATTAAGGAGGCTCAAGGAGGGTGCAGTACAGAGCGCCTGAACCTTCAGTCATGGAGCCCTGAGCCTGGATCCCCCTTTACGGCCCTGAATCCTCAGGGCTGAACATCGGTCACCTCATCTGTACAACTGAGGGTAACGAGATCTGCTCCAGGTGCTGGAGGTTATGACAGCACAGGTAAAAGCTGTCCACTTTCTATAAGGCAGACTTGTACTTGATGCCGTGAAAGGAAGCTGACAAGAAACATCTGTCTCCTGGCCAGAGACTGCCCTGAGGGGCACTGCCCACCCTCTCTGCTATCATGCCAACTCAATCAAATACACTGTTCCAAACTGCACCCCACCCCTACATGTCTGCTTCTCCCTCTGATGTCTCTGCCACAGTGGATGGCACCACCACTCACCCCAGGCATCATTCACCAGCTCCAAGAGAGCAGAGGCCCTTCCTGCCCTGCTGGGCATTTTACCCCAACACCTAGAACAACACCCAGCACCCAGGAAGTCAGCAAACCTTAGCTGAATTCTTGATTCTTTCCTCTCTGTCACCCTATATCCAATCAGTCACCAAGCCCTACCAATTCTTCTTCCTGAATAATTTTTAAGCCAATGATGTAACTTAAAACGATTTATTGTCCTATATGCTTCAAATAAACAAAGCTTTATGATCCACTGAATCTTCACAAACACTTTTGAGAGCCTGGTATCTAGCATATTGAGTGCTAATGCAGGAGCTACAGGGGGAGCCCAAGGAGGGGGCCACCCCAGTGCCTCCTCGGTCTCCGCCACATGACGAGATGGGACAAATGCTTCTCCCGGAGGCAGCTGTGAAGTGACGGGGATCACACTTACCCACCCACTGTAACCAACCAGAAAACCAGACAAAATATATGAAACAAGTGTTCTCAGATGTTGAATGAGAGGAAACAGTTTTGTTCCCTAAGAGGAGAAACAAAGTGACCCCTACAACTGCCCTGGATTTCTGCCTGGAAGGTACTCTCCAGATTGCTACGGGCAGCAAGCAGTCAGGCAGAATGTGGCAGTCTTCCTGAAGTGGGAGAGAGCGAGGGAAGTTAAGGGCGCAGGGGGCTGGGACTCACAGGGGAGGGAACACAGAAAAGAGGCTTCAACACACAAACATAAACTCGAAATGTCTGAAAGACCTCAACATGAGGCAGGAATCTATCAAAATCCTCGAGCAGAACACAGTAACCTCTTTGACATTGGCCACAGCAACTTCTTTCAAGACACGTCTCCAAAGGCAAAGGACACAAAAGCGAAAATGAACTTTTGGGACTTCACAATCAAAAGCTTCTGCACAGCAAAGGAAAGTCAACAAAACAAAGAGGCAACCCAAAGGATGGGAGAGGATATTTGCAAATGTCACTACAGACAAAGGGCTGATATCCAAGATCTATAAAGAACTCCTCAAACTCAGGGGCGCCTGGGTGGCTCAGTTGGTTAAGTCACTGCCTTCAGCTCAGGTCATGATCCTGGAGTCCCAGGATCGAGTCCCACATTGGGCTCCCAGCTCCACGGGGAGTCTGTTTCTCCCTCTGACCTCCCCTCTCATGCTCTCTCTCACTCTCTCAAATAAATAAATAAAATCTTAAAAAAAAAAACAAAAAAAACAAAACCTCCTCAAACTCAACATCCAAAAAGAAGATGAACACATCAAAAAATGGGCAGGAGACATGAAGAGGCACTTCTCCATAGAAGACATACAAATGGCTAACAGACACATGAAAAAATGTTCGTCATCACTAGCTATTAGGGAAATTCAAATCAAAACCACACTGAGCTACCACCTTATACCAGAATGGCCAAAATTAACAGGACAGAAAACAAGTGTTGGAGAGGCTGTGGAGAAAGGGGAACCCTCTTACACTATTGGTGGGAATGCTCTGGAATTAAGTTGGTATAGCCGCTGTGGAAAACAGTGTGGAGATTCCTTAAAAAATTAAAAATAGAGCTACCATATGACCCTGCAATTGCACTACCGGGTATTTACCCCAAGATACAGATGTAGTGAAAAGAAGAGCCATATGTACCCCAATGTTCATTGCAGCAATGGCCACAATCGCCAAACTGTGGAAAGAACCAAGATGCCCATCAACAATGAATGGATAAAGAAGATGTGGTACATATATACAATGGAATATTACATCTCCATCAGAAAGGATGAATACCCAACTTTTGTAGCAACATGGACTGGATTGGAAGAGATTATGCTGAGTGAAATAAGCCAAGTAGAGAAAGTCAAGTATCACATGGTTTCACGTACTTGCGGTGCATAAGGGGTAATATAGAGGACAGTAGAAGAAGGAAAGGAAATGGGAAGTAGGGTAAATCGGGGAGGGAGATGAAACATAAGAGACTCTGACTCAAAAACAAACTGAGGGTCTTGGAGGGGAGGGGGTGGGGGATGGGAGAGCCTGGTGGTGGGCACTGAGGGCAAGTATTGCATGGAGCACTGGGTGTGGGACATAAACAATGAATCTTGGAACACTGAAAATAGACAGACAGATAGATAGATAGATAAGACAGATAAGATAGAAAGAGAAGAGAAAAGAAAAAGGAAAAAAAAGAAAAGAAAAGAAAAAAGGCTTCAGAAATCTGCCCAGGACTCCCCTGAGGCCTCCTGTTGAATATACTCACACGCACAGAAGACAAGACAATAGAAAGCCAGGCAAATGATGACCATACCATGTAGGTAGAAACCACACAATTTCCAGAGCTCACAGAGGACTAGAAAACATTCTAGTTCTGATCAGCCAGCAACCAAGAGATCCCAGAAAAACCATGCTGTACTTGTGTGAGCAAGGTAGTCTTGGAACAGTGATTTTCAAAAGGGGGTGATTCTGCTCCCACCCCCAGGCCATTTGGCAATGTCTGGAGACCTTTTTTTGTTCTTTAAAGGAAATGGCTTTTTTTTTTTAAAGATTTTATTTATTTATTTGACAGAGAGAAACATAGCAAGACAGGGAACATAAGCAGGGGGAGTGAGAGAGGGAGAAGCAGGCTTCCCGTCGAGCAGGAAGCCCGATGCAGGGCTTGATCCCAGGTCTCCAGGATCATGACCTGAGCCAAAGGCAGACGCTTAACAACTGAGCCACCCAGGCGCCCCTGGAGACATTTTTGGTTGGCTCAAATGACTGGGGTCTGGGGTAGGGGTGGGGAGAAGGGTACTAGGTGCTACTGGCTTCTACTGGTTAGAAGCCAGGGGTAAACATTCTATAATACACAGGACAGCTCCTCCCAACAAGGAATTATCAGGTCCAAAATGTCAAGAATGTCAGTGCTGAGAAACCCTGACTTAGGGGCACATGGCTGGCTCAGTCTGTGGAGCCTACGACTCTTGACCCTGGGGTTGTCAGCTCAAGCCCCATTTTGGGTGTAAAGAATAAAATAAAAATCTTTAAAAATAAAATCTTTTTTAAAAAGAAAAGAAACCCTGACTTAAAGCTATTCCTTTATTTTTTCCTTGAGAGTGGGGGCAGAGGGGTACTGGGAAAGAGAGCGAGCGAGAGAATCCCAAGCAGGCTCCACACCCAGCACAGAGCCTGACTTCGGGGTACCTCAACTTAAAGCTATTCTAACCTTGCTCCAACAACGGTTAAAAACAAGCCCTGAAAGGGGCACCTGGGTGGCTCAGTCAGTTAAGCCTCCTGATTTCGGCTCAGGTCATGATCTCAGGGTCATGAGATCAAGCCCCATGTCGGCTCCATCCTGGGTATGAAGTCAGCTTGCAATTCTCTTATTCTTCCTCTGCGGCCCCCCAGTCATAAAAGAAAACAAATTAAAACAAACAAACAAAAAAGAAGCCCTGAAATGATCAAACTGATCTGCTAGTAGCCCAACTGCAAGGCAGACAAGATACTCAGGGTCCTGGGCTCCAGCCCAGCATCAGGCTCCCTGCTCAGCAGGAAGCCTGCTTCTCCCTCACACACTTGTCCTGTTTGTGTTTCCTCTCTCTCTCTGCCAAATAAATAAATAAATAAATAAAATCTTTTAAAAAATAAAATAAAAACAAAAATAAAGGAAGACAATAAACTGATACTCAGCAATGCAAAACTGCCAACATACACAGCATCCAAAGACGAATTATTAGTATGTGAAAAAGAAAAATGTAATCCAGAACCAGAATAAAAATTAGTCAAAAGGACAAACCCAGACAAGACAGAGTAGTGGAAGATAAAAAATACTGAAACAGCTAATACAGAAATGACAACTATTTAAAAGAACACACAGAGTGTCTGGGTGGCTGTCAGTAAGCGCCTGCCTTTGGCTCAGGTCATGATCCCGGAGTTCCGTGATCTTGAGCCCTGCATCGGGATCCCTGCTCAATGGGAAACCTGCTTCTCCAGCTCTACTCACTCTGCTTGTGTTCCCTCTGTGTCTCTCCCTGTCAAATAAATAAATAAAATCTAAAAAAAAAAAAATGCGGGGGGGCCCTGGGTGGCTCACTGGGTTAAAGCCTCTGCCTTCAGCTCAGGTCATCATCTCGGGGTCCTGGGATCGAGCTCCATGTCGGGCTCTCGGCTCAGTAGGGAGCCTGCTTCCTCCTCTCTCTCTGCCTGCTTGTAATCAGACAAATAAATAAATAAAATCTTAAAAAAAAAAAAAAAAAGCTGTGAGGATATCCAGACCCTCCTCCTGAAGCTTCTTTTGCAAAGCTTTCCACCATGCTCCCCAGGAATCAGTAGCACGTGAAATTTGAGAAGTCTGCTTCAAATGCCTAGACTATAAAATTAATTGAGCGCCTGGGAGACTGTGCTACCCAGGCAAATGGCTCACCTGGGACACTGAAGCAGGACAATGGCACAAATCAAACCTGTCTCTGCCATCTACTTAGTTTCATTTCTGTATGAGGAAACTCAAATGCCGAAAGCTGAGTCACGTAAGAATTCCAACTAACTTAAAGCAAAAGGAAGTCTCATTTGTATCTGGTTTACTCATTGCTGATTTAACTAGCAGAAAAGCAAACTGCTTATCTTCAGACCACGTGGAGAAACCCCATTTCTCTGTGATTACCTGAATACACTTATTCCAGGTAACCAGAAAAAAACCTTTTTTTTCTCTCCTTTAAAAGCAATTTAAAAAGCTTTCAAAACAGTGTGTGATCTTACCTGGCCCTATGGTCACCTCAGTGGAATGCTTATTGATAATCTTAATTTTATCACTGAAGCCATTTTTCTCTACAATCTTCACAGCAGCATCAGCCATAGGCTTGAAAACCTACAAATGAGAGCCAAAATCCAAGGAAAAATGAGCAATAAATTGAGTAGTAATATCCTAACATCCAAGATCAGTAAGATATGTTGTAATGTAGATTCTAAGATTTGAAGAGTTCTCCATGACAGAATTTCCTCTTGAATATATAATATGTACCTCTGTTATCATATGATACAGGCAAAAGACTCCTTTGCCCTAATTTGATCTAAATAAAAGAGATCTCACCTTTGGAACTTAAATACTTTCTTCTCCAAATGAATACAAAGGGAAGACATTCCACTGGGTTTAACTTGCTCAAGTTAAACCTTATGGGCCTTGGGCACCTGGGTGGCTCAGTGGATTAAAGCCTCTGTCTTCAGCTCAGGTCATGATCTCAGAGTCCTGGAATCAAAGTCCTTGTCAGGCTCTCTGTTCAGCAGGGAGCCTGCTTCCTCCTCTTTCTTTGCTTGCCTCTCTGCCTAACTTGCGATTTCTATCTCTGTGTCAAATAAATAAATAAAATCTTAAAACAAAAAACAAAAAACAGGGGCGCCTGGGTGGCTCAGTTGGTTAAGCGACTGACTTCGGCTCGGGTCATGATCCCAGAGTTCTGGGATCGAGCCCCGCATCGGGCTCCCTGCTCAGTGGGAGGCCTGCTTCTCCCTCTCTCACTCCCCCTGCTTGTGTTCCTTCTCTGGCTGTGTTTCTCTCTGTCAAATAAATAAAAACTTAAAAAACAAACAAAACAAAACAAAACAAAACAACAAAAAACAAACAGAAAACCAAAACCTTATGGACCAGGCACACGTGGGAGGCAGGGTTTCCCATGGAGATTGCACTACCTAGGAAGGACAGTAGGTGTCAGTGCCAAGCTAGGCGAAGGCAGTAGGGGGACTTGCCTTACAAAACCAGGACCTAGAGCCTGCAGCAGGACGTGTGCAGTCCTCTCCAGAGGAAAGTGAGACTGTTACTCTAAGTGTGAACAGGCATCAGTTCAAAACTGTACCAAATACCCAGTGCTGGCAGAAGTATTCTGCATTCTATGGTATTTGAAGCCCTCCATAATACAAATCACCTTACTTCCCTGAACCTTATTTCCCTCCCACCCCATCCCACCCTACCCGTGTCTGACCCTCCAGTCACAGGGATCTTACTGTGCACTAGTCAAGCCTGAGCCTTCTCTGCCCTACCCCCACCTGCCAAAGCAAATCCAACTTTCCAGGGCAGCACATATTCCCTATTTTCCAGGAGTCTTCCTTAACCTTTCACACATCCCTAAACACAAGCCCCTCCAACTCTTACTTTCTAGGGTGCCCAATTTAGATCGCAAAGATCCAATCACAACAGTGCATAAAACATTCAGATGTGCACCTGGCCACACCCATCCAGAGGGGGAAAGAGAAAATGATAAAGTAACTGGTCACAATGACAATAAAATTTTCATTTTTTCTAAGTCCTTATCTGTATTTTCTACCATAAACACATAATTCTTCTATTATAATCAAGAGGAAAATGCTATATTCTTTCGTAAAGAAAGCATATGTGCTTAGCTAGGAAAAAATCTTCACAATCTGTTTCAAATTATTTCTAGGATCTCACCTGATGTTTTTAGATGTAGTTTGAGGAACTCATGCTCTCAGTTCTCACTTATTACTTTGCCTCCACCCCAAAGTATCACAAGTTCATGTCACCCCTCAGCCTTCCCGCTTCTTGACATTATCACTCATAATCACTCATATCACCTCCAGGCTCTGATGCTCAGTTTCCTCCTGAGTCACCAAGAACTCAAGATCTCACCCAGAACACTTCTTACTGGAATGGGTCCTGAAGTCGACTTCCCAACATCATTCTGCCCTCCAGGCAGTCTGGGGACTGACCTTCTTCCAAGTAGTGTACCTGTCTGGTCTATAGGTGAGCAAATCTCTTAGGCCAGGTCAATGAGGTAAGTTCAATTGGATTTAACCTTATTCTGGCCAAAGAGAGATTAAATAAATAAATAAAATCTTAAAAAAAAAAAAGATTTTATTTCTTTGACAGAGAGAGTATAAGCAGGGGAAGGAGGAGAGGGAGAAACAGGCTCCCCGCTGAGCAAGGAGCCCAATGTGGGACTCGATTCCAGGATCCTAGGATCATGATCAGAGCCAAAGACAGACGCTTAACCAATCAAGCCACCCAGGTGCCACTTCTCTCGTTTAAGCCACTGTTATTTTGGGACTTTTGTTATTTGCAACTCAATCACCACATGAACCAAATTTCATAAGAAAAGGTGTTTAAATACATGCCACCCTTAACCAAAAGCTGGGAAAAATATACACCAAAATTTGAACAATGGTTAACTGTGAGCTAATACACTATTTTTACTTTACATTTACCATATTTCCTGTAATGGAACACATTACTGACATTATCAAAAAAAATAATGTATGTTTAATCTTATATTAATCACCCAATTCTTTTTTTTTAAGATTTTATTTATTTATTCAACAGAGTGAGTGAGCATATAAGCAGGGGAAGTAGCAGCAGAGAGTGGGGGAGAAGCAGACTCCCTGCTGTGCAGGGAGCTCGATGTGGGGCTTGATCCCAGGACCCTGAGATCATGACCCAAGCTGAAGGCACACACTTAACTGACTAAAACACCCAGGTGTCCCTAAACACCCAATTCTTGACAAACATAGTAAAATACCTGACCCTGTGGGGACATTTAAGCTAACAGATCTCCACCTTGGTGCAGAGTCAAAACTCCCAATGCCCAGACCCCATCCCAAAATAATTAAATTAAAACGTATTTTTTGAAGCTATATTTAGTGATTCTGACACGCAGCCAAGGCTGAAAACTGCTGTCCTCCAAGGAGAAAACGAGCTCCTGGAGGAAGGAATTGTGTCTTATTTATCTCCATATCCTCAGAACCTGGCCCTGGGCTTGGCACAGAGTGAACACTTCATGAACATGTGTGAACAAATGGACAGGCAAAGTGCATGAGGGACTTCCCACACGAGACACAGGACACACACCCAAAGAGCGCGGCTCACCTCAATGGCATAGCAGAAGTCAGCCCCAGCCGTGACTGCCATCATAGACAAGAGTCCTGTGCCGGTGCCAATGTCAAGAACCAAGGCCTTCTGTCCTCTGTCCTTCACCCTACTCACAGCAGCCCGGATACCTTGGAAATATTTTATATTCTAAGAGAAAGGGAGAAAATAGCCATCACTTCATATCATTTACTATAAATAAAGAGAATGGTACTTTGTGAAGTCTGGGACTCATGGCTGGCTTCAGTCATGACCCCATGGCTTTCTGGCCTCACAAAGAACAGCACTAGCTAGCTGGGTTGGGCAGGCCTTGTGAGACTCCAAGAGCACCGGATCAGCCTCTTGCCCTTTATTTAGCAACTGCCCCTCTCCTCCACACCCACCCATCCTCTGTACTCTGCTTCGAGGGGCTGGTACTCTGCCAAGCACATTCTCCTTTTCCAGCTATTCGGTATGGACTACAGGGGAACTAGAGGCTGGTTGGTTGTTCTTTCTCAGATGGTTGCTGCTTTCATTAGTGTCCTTCCAGGAGCAGCAGCCGGCTCCAGTGATAGCTGCTCTCGGTCCTCTCATGTCACCAGCTACGTTGGGCCCCTCAGGCGGCAGCAACACTCCAGCAGGGGTCCCTCTCAGAGAGCTGAGCACCAGTCCCACAGGACCTCACCTCCTCGATTCTTCTCTGGTTTCCACAGCCCTAGACAACAGAGCTGCTTCCTGTAATTACTACCACTAGGTAAACTCTGTGCTCCTCTTTGCTTCCCAGGACTCCCACTGTTACCAAGTTCCTCTGTTGAACGAGTAACCTTTGGGCTTCCTTACTGGACTCTAATTCACACAGGTTCCTGGTCTACAAAATAATCCGCTCCCCAGGAAATCATTTCTTTGTTTTTAGTTCAGGTATTTGGCAACTTAAACAGACACATGTTCTACCTGTAACAGTTTGGCTCAATAAGTACCCTGAACCTTCTGTTGAAAATAACTCATAGCGATGGGGAAAATACTTGCAAATCTTTTTAAATGCACTAATGAGCTGGCAAGTTAGTAAGAAACCATAAGAGGCTGAATAACCTTGAAGTGGATTCCTCCCAACTGAGCCTTAAGATGACTGTGCCACCGGCTCACACATGGATCACAGCCTGCCAGGGACCCAGAGCCACAGGGTCCAGCAAAGCTGAGTCCAGATTTCGAACCCACATAAGTGGTGAGGTAATAACTCTTTTCAGCCATTAAATTTTGGGATAATTTGTTAAGCAACAGTACACAACAACAGAAGACTGTTATCAAAAGGACAGTATTCTCTGACCTGAGTGCAATCAAGTTAGAAATCTCAGTAATAAAAATATAACTGAATACAAAGAGATTTTTAAACACTGAGAAATTCTAAAATCAGAGGTTAAAAAAAACTAGATCAAAAGAGAATTAGAAAATATAACTGAATCTTTAAAAATTACCTATCAAAACTCAAGGGATAGCTAAAAGCAGTATTTGGAGAGAGATATATTAGAAAAGACAAACAATAAGGTAAGCATCCACCCCAAAATTAGAAAGAGGACTGCAACGTAACAGCCAAATCAGCAGATGAATAAAAACAATAAAACATAAAAATTAATGAACTAAGGAATATAGAGATTTTATAGGATTTTTAATAAAAGTTATTTCAAAAACCTCCTAAAATTGATGAACCTCTGAGAAGTCCAAAAAAAAAAAGGGGAGGGGGCAAGTAACCAAAAACTGAGAATAAGGCAAGGAGTGGCGAGGTAGAACATAATATCGGGGGGCGCCTGGCTCAGTTGGTTAAGCGACTGCCTTCGGCTCAGGTCATGATCCCGGAGACACAGGATCGAGTCCCACATCGGGCTCCCTGCTCAGCGGGAAGCCTGCTTCTCCCTCTCTCACTCCCCCTGCTTGTGTTCCCTCTCTGGCTGTGTTTCTCTCTGTCAAATAAATAAAATCTTTAAAAAAAAAAAAAAAAAAAGAACATAATATCGGTATATATGCTGCAGATACTAAAGAAATTAAAGATTATGAACAACTTTTAGCAAATAATTTTTTTAAAAAATCAGGCAAAGTGAACTTTATACTGAAAGTTTTATCCAATGCACCAGAGCAAGAAAAAATGAAATAAGGTCTAGAAAGAAAACTGTTATTATTCACACATGAATGTGGAAACCCAAACTACCTACAGATAATTACTATTAGGAAGATTACAGAATTTCTAATCAATAAATAAAATCAAATGAAACTTTATATATTAGCAACAGCCTTTAAAACTTTGGAAAAGGAAAGGATTTTTTTTTTTTTTTTTTTAAAGATTTTGTTTATTTGACAGCGAGAAACACAGCGAGAGAGGGAACACAAGCAGGGGGAGTGAGAGAGGGAGAAGCAGGCTTCCCGCCGAGCAGGGAGCCCAATGTGGGACTCGATCCCGGGTCTCCGGGATCATGACCTGAGCCGAAGGCAGTCACCCAACCAACTGAGCCACCCAGGCGTCCCAAGGAAAGGATTTTTTAAACAAGAAACAAAAAGTACCAGCCAATAAAGGACATATAAAATAAATTTGACATTAAATTTAAGAACTTGCTATCATTAAATTTAAGAACTATCAGATGAAAACACAATCCACAAAAACACCTACAATACATGTAACTGAGAAGTGATTAGCACCCAAAATACATGAACAAACAAAAAGAACTCCTACTCAGTAGTAACCAGAGGAATGCAAATTAAAACTACACTGACAAACTAGTTCACACCTACTAGATTGACAGAATGTAAAAACTAGTTAATACCAAATACTGGCAAGAATGTGAAACAACAAGAACTATCATTCACAAGTATGAGAATGTAGAGTGGCATGACTGCTCTGGGAGAGAATTTGATGTTACCTACTAAAGCTGAACAAACTCAAAAGGCAGCAACTCCAGTCCTAGGTATACAGTCTAGAGAAAAGTATGCATATGCACCAGAGTACAGGTCCTGGAATGTTCTAGTAGCATTACTTACAGTAGCAAAATCTAGAAACAACCCCAAAGTCTGCCAACAAAACAGTAAGTAATGATATATTTACACAATGGAATCTATACAGCAACAAAAATAAATGAACTACAGCTACATGCAAAATGGATAAATCTCAAAAATAATGGTAAGCAGGGAGATGGTTAAGCATCTGCCTTTGACTCAGGTAATGATCCTAGAGTCCTGGGATCGAGCCCCACATCAGGTGCCCTGCTTGGTGGGGAGCCTGCTTCTTTCTCTCCCTCTACTGCTTCCCCTGCTTGTGCTTTCTTGCTCTGTCAAATAAATAAATATTTTTAAATTTTTTAAAAAAATTTTTAAATGGTGAGCAATAGGGAAAATCATAAAGTATAAACACAGTATGACTCCATTATATGAAGTTTAAAAACAGGCAACACTAAAAATTTACTTTTTGATACAGAGAGGCTGTAAATCTATAAAGAAAAGCAAGAGAATGATTGATAGAAACGTTAATGTCAAAATTCTGATGGGAAGTGATTTCCAAACTAGAATCCATATTCAGCCTAAGTCTTAAAAATGTAAGGACAGAATAAAGAAGTTTTCAGATTAGCAAAGTTTCAAAATTCTCACCTCGCATGTACCCTCTCACAAAAAGCTGAGGAAGAATGTGCTTCACTAAAACGAGAGAGTGAACCACAGAGGAAATCTAGGAGCCAGGAAACAAGAGGACTCAATATAAAAAAAGAAGTGAAGGAAATCTGCAGGACAATAAACAAATACACAGCAAGTCTGTAGAGCACTCAGTCTGGACTAAAGCAGGTCAAAATGATGCCAGAGATAATCTCCACAAAGATAAAACTAAAAGAACAGCCAATTGTTGGGATGCCTGGGTGGCTCAGTCAGTTAAGCGTCTGCCTTCAGCTTGGGTCATAATTCTGGGGTCCTGGGATTGAGGCCCACATTGGGCTCCCTGCTCAGCGGGGCGGGGTCTGCCTCTCTCTGCTGCTCCACCTGCTTGTGCTGTCAAATAAATATAAAATCTTAAAAAAAAAAAAAAAAAAAAGAAAGAAAGAAAGAAAAGAAAAGAGAGAGGCACCTGGGTGGCTCAGTTGTTAAGTGTCTGCCTTTGGCTCAGGTCATGATCCCAAAGTCCCAGGATCAAGCCCCGCATCAAGCTCCCTGCTCAGCGGAAGGCCTGCTTCTCCCTCTCTCACTCCCCCTGCTTAGGTTCCCTCTCTAGCTGTGTTTCTCTCTGTCAAATAAATAAAGTCTTAAAAAAAAAAATAGCCCAATGTTTTGACCTTTTCTTCTGAAAAGAAATTTAGACTACTGGGGGAAAGTCTGGACATAAAAGAATGACGTATACATTGAAAACAAAGTGAGGGGCGCCTGGGTGGCTCAGTTGGTAAGCGGCTGCCTTCAGCTCAGGTCATGATCCCGGAGTCCTGGGTTCAAGCCCCGCATCGGGCTCCCTGCTCGACGGGAAGCCTGCTTCTCCCTCTCTCACTCCCCTTGCTTGTGTTCCCTCTCTAGCTGTGTTTCGCTCTGTCAAATAAATAAATAATAATAATAAAAAAGAAATAGAAAACAAAGTGAAAGAAGGCCATTATTAGCAAAGAGTTATGCAAGAAAGCAAAGTGTAAGAGTGTATCATACAGCTCACCTGTGGATAGTGTTTCCACAGTTCTAATAAAGTAAACACATGTTTTTAACTAACACAGATTTATATAAGTACTTACCTCATTACAACCATTCAGAAGGAGATACTAAACAACGGCACACAGACTTTGACCTGCCTACTGAAACACTTAATATTGATTCAGCAAAAATTCTAACTGCATTGGGAGGAAAAGAGAGTGAGCTGGAAGGAGAAGCTGAAAGAAAACCCAATTCTCAGCTCTCATAGGGGAAGTCAAGCTACTTAGATATGGAAGTAAAAACAAAACAAACAGCTCAAGGAGAAACAAAGAGGCTGCCTCTGAGGTTAGCATTAAAAGGTTCTGTCTGGGGTAAATATACACCAGGGGACTGCTATTTTTCACAGTAAGGCTTAAAGAACTATTTGACTATTAAAAGAAATGTATTTATGTCTTGGATAAAATCAGTACGGTATTTTATATTCTGTAATTTTTAGCACAATAAAAAAATTTTTAAGAAAATCAGTATGGCAGGGGCGCCTGGGCGGCTCAGTTGGTTAAGTAACTGCCTTCGGCTCAGGTCATGATCCCGGAGACACGGGATCGAGCCCCACATTGGGCTCCCTGCTCAGCGGGAAGCCTGCTTCTCGCTCCCCCTGTTTGTGTTCCCTCTCTGGCTGTGTTTCTTGCTGTCAAATAAATAAAATATTAAAAAAAAAAAAGAAAAGAAAATCAGTATGGCAATTGTTAAAATTTGTCAAACAAGGAAACTGAACAAATATATACCAAGTTGGCAGTAAAAGTGGGGAGCACAGCTGCCTTCCAAATACATTACATGCCCCCAAATCAGGGAGGTATGGTTTTTTCTGTGTGGTAGTGGGATAACAGAAGGCGAGACCTGGCCTGGGAGTACCAAGCTCAACAGTAAACCAGGGTTGGCATATCCTCCAATTCATGACACCCATTAAATTAGCTATAACTTTTAAACTACCCAATGTTGAGCTAGTATAGTGAAACTGAAGCTCTCTTAAGGCAATTTGGCACTGCCTCTCAAGATTCATACCTACGGGGGTGCCTGGGTGGCTCAGTCAGTTAAGTGTCTGCCTTCTGCTCAGGTCATGATCCTGGGATCTCAGGGTCCTGGGATCGAGCCCTGCATCAGGCTCCCAGTTCAGTGGGGAGTCCATTTCTCCCTCTCCCCCTAGCCCTCCCCCCGGCTTGTGCGCCCACGCACATGCTCTCTCTCTCTCAAATAAATAAAATCTTAAAAAAAAAACAACATACCTGTGTTCATAACCCTAGACTACACCAAAGAAGATATTACAAGTAACCACAGGAAAAGATGTTTGACGTCATTAGTCATTAGAAAAATTGGAAATTAAAACCAGGGCTAAATATACATTTAACCTATGGACCCAGCAATCCCACATACACATATATAGCCCAAAGAAATGACAATGTGTCCACACAAAGACTTGCATATGAATGTTTACAAATAGGACTACTTCGATAACCAAAACTGAAAACAATTCGATGTCCATCAACTGGTAAATGATAAAATATGGTAAATCTACATAATGGAGTATCAGCAATAAAAAGGAATGAATACTAATATATACTCAACCTGAATGAACCTCAAAAACATGATGAGGGAAAACAGACACATAAGACTATCTCTCATATCGTTTCATTTATATGAAATTTCTACAAAAGGCAAAGGCAAAACTGCAGTGACAGAAAGCAGATCAGCGGCTGCCTAGGGCCGAGAGCAGGCACCAGGAGTGACGGCAAGAGAGAATTTTTAAAAAATTTTTACTTATTTGTGAGAGAGAAAGAGAAGAGCACAAGCAGGGGGAGTGCGAGAGGGAGAAGCAGGCTTTCTGCCAAACATGGAGCCCAACGTGGGGCTCAATCCCAGGACCCTGGGATCATAACCTAAGCTGAAGTCAGACACTTAACTGACTGAGCCACCCAGGAGTCCCAGGCAGGAGATAATTTTATGGGATAATGGAAGTGTTCTTAAAAAATAACAAAATGTAAGGCACCATGCAGAAGTACAGAGAAATTAGTTTACCTTGGCTCTGCCACTACATAGCAAATTCTGACTCCATTTCCTGATAGGGAGAAGTTGGGCAGGGGTAGCAGAAGTTAAAGGGGTAGTAATAAAGAGTCAGGAACATTCCTCCACAGAGTGTGGATTTTACCTTGAGAGCAACGAGATGATAGCCACCAAGGATGGTGCTACACAAGGTTCTCAGGGCTTCAAGCAGAAAAGTAACATAGATTGGCATTTCAGAAAGATCCCTTGGGCTGCTAGGTAAAGAAAGAAAAAGAGAGGCCAACACTAGGTCTGAGCAGGCAATGGGGTACAAGATTTGATGGCAGACTGCAGACTCAGATGACAAAAAGGGTGCCAGATTTCTGGCCCGCCTGACTGAATGGATGGCAATGCCATTTGTCCAAGTCACCTAAGGCAAAAAGGGTCCACTTTGCAGACGACACTAAAATCAGAGAGACCTAAGAATCGATTAAGAAGCCAAGACCATTAAGCTAGAGAAAATTAGCCAAAACCAGGAACAATGTTTGTTCCACATCCTGCAATTCCCCAATGGTTCAGCAAAGGCACGCAGATATTTGATGACAATCAGGGAGGCACCTAGCCCCCTTTAGCCTACAAACTAATGACGCTTAAGGAGACTGCTCTGTCATGATGTTGCCAAGAATTACGCAGGCTGAGCAACGAACCAGAGCTGGATGAGGTAGACACCACACCAACAGAGCCTCATGACCAGCCCTACCCTGAGCCCTCACCTGCGCTGCACCATGCAGTTCCTAAGCATGGCTCTGCACCCTTTGCCTTCAAGGCTCCCCATTGCTGAGCCATCCAGATGAGAATGACTAGTCAAGTCCTCTTCCTTGTAGACCAGAAAAGCCTGTGTTGCTAGCCATCCTAAGTCCAGAACTATAACATAATTCAAACAAGAAAACTCAGATGAAACAAAAATGAAAAAAGAACAAAAAAAGCTGTAATGTCACCATGACTTGGAAGCCAAATGTGCTCTACAAACAGACTATATAAGGTAAACCTGTGTAATTACAGAATTTCTATCAGAAGAGATCATGGAGATCAGCAAGTGGGTATACCTGCTAAATCCTAATAAACAAGATCTGCAGAGGTCTCATGTTTTCTCCAAGGTCACACTCTAGTAAACAGCAGAGCTCAAAGTAGGACCCAGCCTCCTGACTGATTTCACCACCAGTACCCCATAATGTCTCTCTACATTATTCTACAATCATGCCACTGGAGGGAATGGGGGGGGCGGATTTTAACCTTGTAACACAATAGCAAGATAAAGGTTTCCTTTTACACTTACTCTGTCTTTGTCATGCAGCATATCAGCATATGATGATCTAAAAAACAAACAAACAAAACAAGTTTGAAACCTTTACTAATAAGGATATCCATCAACCTATGAGAGCATTCGCATACATAATGCATTCCTAAATCAGATGGAACAAACATCCAGGCCAGCCTATTTTATTTTCCATTTTTTATTTATTACTGAACAATAACTGACACCCAGTGTTACATCAGTTTCAGGTATACAACATAATGATTTGATAATTCTACACTCAGTGCTCACTAGAGTAAGTGTAGTTACCATGTAACATCTACAGTATCATTAACTATATTCCCTATGCCATACTTTACATCTCTAATCCAGGCCCATTTTGAACTATTTTATTTTTTAAAGATTTTATTTATTTATTTGAAAGAGAGGTAATGAGTAAGAGAAAGCATGAGCATGGGGAAGGGGAAAGGCAGACGCTCCTACTGAGGAGGGAGCCCAACATGGGGCTCGATCCCAGGGCCCTGGGATCCCGATCTGAGCTGAAGGCAGACCAGAGCTAAAGGCAGACGTTTAACAGGCTAAGCTACCCAGGCACCCCTTAAGGTATTTTTTTTTTTTTTTTCCTTAAGGTATTTTTAATAGAGCTATAAGCTGTCATTCTCCAGTACTGCTGGAAAAAAAATCTTAGAAAAAGATGTTTATTTTCAGCAAAGAACCTCAGACCTAAAAATGCTCTGGTAGTCAGACCCACCACAGTACTGCAAGGCCACTAGCACATGGATGTTATCCAGCACACAACTGCCTTCCTCCAGAACTCAGACCCGATCTAATACTTTACATAATCTTGTATACATCTGCATATTGGGATAATCACAGATGTAACACCACAGAGAGGAATCAGGAAAAGTATACACCTGCTATGGAAGTGAGGGGTATCACGCCCAGCACTTTCCCTTACGTTACCAGGGAGAACGAAGAGTGCACCAAACTATAGGCTGCTAAAGGGAAGAGAGTGACTTTTCCGTATTTTGTCACAATAATTCACAAACTTGGAAAGTCTCTGGCAGGGTCAGCATAAACCTCCAGAATTCAGCAGTCCCAGCCCAAAAATGCCTTCTGAGTTCCAGATAAGAGCTCAGGTGCTCTCACTGAACAGAGGACCTCTGGTTACAGATCAACATCAGGATCACTGGAGAGTGTTTTGTTTTTTTTTTAAAGAAGGCTCCATGCCCAACCAACATGGGGCTTGAACTCACGACCCTGAGATCAAGAGTCATATGTTGTCCTGACTGCCAACCAGACAGCCTGGAGAGCTTATTTTAAATGCAGATTTGCAGGATACATTCAAATAGATCCTGATCCAGAAACCAGGCTTGAAGTCTGGAAAGAGGCACTTGAACTGGTGCCCCAGGCACAGTGTGACATAGGCAGTTCATACTCTATACTTTGAGGAACACTGTACTAAAAGAACAGTGGTGGTGCTGGTGTTTTTTAATGGCACAACGAAAGACTTTTACATGTGAACCCATCCACAAATGCACAGCTGAAATCTGGTTCTGCCTTTCAAGAGGCATTTCTGGTCCCCACCTTCCCAGCCTCATCATTTACTCTCTCCACCACTCCTCAGACATCACTCTCGCAAAGCACTACCAGCCCACTCCATAATGAATACCCAGGATTTCTCTGTCCCAGCTAGATACTCCCTCTTCCTGAAACGCTTTCTCTTTTCCACTTTCTGGCCATTCCCTGGTGCACCTGCCTCCTCCATCCAGGATTCCTACTTTAGCCCTCTACCTTTCTCATCCCATATCCCCTCAAAGAGCCTGCAATCTCTTCCAGTTATAATTCTAACTGTAAACTGGCTCCAGACCCATGTTTATCTACCCACTGACATCTCTACCTGGATGTCCAAACCCAGATAACTTATCTCCATCACCTTCCTCTTCCCAGCAACACCCATTCCTCCTGTGCTCTCCCTCGGGAACAACAGCCCCATCCACCTCGTCACTCTAATCAGAAATCTTGAGTGCTCAAGTTCCCTCAAAGCTGTCTCCTCCTCTCCCACCTCTATTGCTTCACCTGTGGGGTTTGCAATAGCACCTAAATGGTTTCAGTTCCTTCCAACCCACTTTCCACACTGATCTCAGTAAACACTCCAAAATGCAACCTAATCTGTTTGCTCCCTGTTTAACATCTCACTCAGAAAATAAAGTCTTTTATCTTTAGAAAAAAGGTAATGTTTTTGATCCTTCATTCTGCCCCACATACTATATTTCACTCACCCTTCAAAGAACCCTTAAATAAAGATATCATATAAGAACAGGT
Organism: Spilogale gracilis; assembly: GCA_004023965.1. Taxonomy (NCBI): domain Eukaryota; kingdom Metazoa; phylum Chordata; class Mammalia; order Carnivora; family Mephitidae; genus Spilogale; species Spilogale gracilis. Next base: position 127,460 of record PITA01000871.1, read on the forward strand.
ACATTATTATTACATACATTGAGTCATATATTATCATACCAAGGCTCCAGGAAGTTAAGCAGCTGGACCAGTGTCAGACTTGAGATGCAGCAGAGCCCAGACTTACTCTCATGCTCCACTTTCTGCATGTTGCCACCACCCTTCACATGACCCTGCCTATCTTTTTCAGTATCCTCTCGCCACAGCCCTGCTTTTGTACCCCATCCCACCTCCTTTGAACTCCTTGCAACCTTCCCAAACCAGTTCATCTGTAAGGTTACACGTAATCCCCACTAGTCAGAAAGCAATTTCTCTCCTTCTAGATTTTGGGAAATCAAACAAATATCACTCCCCAGCCCAGCTGTTCTTGCTGCTCCCATGAACTCCTGTGCCTGTATCCACTGGTCTTTCTCTCATTGTCTTAATTTTTTCTGTCAGTCTCTCGCACAAAACTGCAAGAAAAACACATTTTTCCACTTTTTCCGTTCAAGAGAATTTAACCATATGTTAAATGTATGACCATTTCGACAGCACAACTAAATGATTAAATTTCATGAACTCTTCAACTACTACTACTACAATTACTATTACTAGTGAACCTTGGGTCCTATTTGCTCCATGAAACAGACCCTCTGAGATTCCAATAAGGCTGTTACATGTTAGCTCACTCTCCAAATAGAAAGGACTTTGCCTAAGTCTCACACAAACCTACCTGGCTAAGCAAACCTGCTTTCGACCAACATCTGCCCTGATCAGAAGAACAGGGTAATGCCTAGTCTACATTCAGATTGCATTCCAGGGTTCCAGCTTTGAGATCAAGTGCCCCACCCAGCTGCAAACAATTGTGAACACAGCCTTGTTACCTTGCAATCTCCTGGTGGTAATCGTAGTGCTCATCCTCCTCCAGCCACTCCACAGATCCCGTGGTTGGATTGGCCCGCCCACAGAAGACTTTCATGGTACCAATCAGCTCCTCAGTTTTAGCACAGAAAGGCAACTTTGCCGGCTCACTTCTTGTGGACAGGTCTAAGTATCAGGATTCTATTCACATCATAATGCCCAAAATGTAGAGAAAAAAATTTTAAAGACAAAAAAAAAAAAAGGAAAAAAATCAAGAAATACGCAAAAGTGTCAGAACCACTGAAAATATTTAATTAGTATTTTAATCTTTACAGCAAGTTATTTGATTTTATATTCAGCATATGACATCAAAAACTACAATACATAAATTCATAAAACTAGCTGGAAACTTCAGCAGTTCTCAGCGATTCCAAGGGGAGGGGGGTGTCAAATGAGCCTAACAGATGCATCTGGGTGCTGCCTCAAAATAAAGGCAGGTGACAAAAGAAATAAAGCAAAGTGAACAGGAGGCTAAAAGGAAAGGAGAAACAAAGAGACTGGGGTGGTGGTAAAAGAGTGCTGCCAATACTGATATACTGCCTCAGTATATCAAACACTTAGTTTAAGGAAAAATATAAAGAACAATTCAAACAAACCAGGAAAATATTCATCTAAACAAAAAAGTCATAGCAATCCCAGGAATACAGTGAGCTAAAAAAATAAACAAATCACAGAATACATACAGTATGATTACATTTACATAATTTTTAATTATGCAAAACAAGAACAATATATTCTTCAGGGATCATACTAAAAAGAATAGCAAGGAATGAGGACAGTGGTTATCCTTAAAGGGAAGGGAAAAGGGCGCCTGGGTGGCTCAGTGGGTTAAAGCCTCTGCCTTCGGTTCAGGTCATGATCTCAGGGTCCTGGGATCAAACTTCATGATCTGAGCTGAAATCAAGAGTCCGACACTTAAACCAACTGAGCTGCCCAGACTCCCAAACACTGAATTCTTACGAATGAGGATGGAGAAAAATCTTTTCTGAAAAGTCTCTGGTAGTGAGTGGCTCTGGTTTAAGTACTCAATTTATCCTTCAGTGAAACTCTAGTTCTAAAATCTCAGTGTATCCATCCTCTCATCTAGTGGCCCTCAAAACTTTTGTAGCAACCTCAGTAAGAAATATGGTTTACATCAAGACATAACACACACACATAAACATAAACTTTCACTAAACAGTATTTAGCCTTTCTGTCAGCAAGGCCTATTCTACTACTTCATTTTTCTTTTTAAATTGATCATAATCTGGGGCGCCTGGGTGACTCGGTTAAGTCTCAGACTTCAGCTCAGTTCATGATCCTGGGGTCCTGGGATCAAGCCCCATGTCAGGCACCCTGCTCAACAGGGAGCCTGCTTCTCCCTCTGCCCTACTTGTGCTCTCTCTCGCTATCTCTGTTGCCAGTTCTGTCTCTCTCTCAAATAAACAAAACCTTTAAAAAAATAAATTGATCATGATCCACTAAACTGATTTCCTAACTAGTGGGTTGCAACCTATAGGTTAAAAAGATTTGCTAGGGCGCCTGGGTGGCTCAGAGGGTTAAACCTCTGCCTTCGGCTCAGGTCATGATCTCAGGGTCCTGGGATCAAGCCCCACATTGGGGTCTCTGCTCAACAGGGAGTCTGCTCCCCCCCCCCCTGCCTGCCTCTATGCCTACCTGGATCTATCTCTCTCTCCATGTCAAATAAATAAGTAAAATCTTAAAAAAAAAAATCTTTGCTAGAATCAGCAGTGAACATCTCTTATGCCAATTAAAAAATTATTAAATTAAAAAAAAAGAGTACAACTATAAGAATCCATAACGTGCTTTAGAAAACTGGGTCCAAAAAATTCTACAGTAGAAAGAAATGGTCTCGGGGTGCGTGGGTGGCTTCGGCACTAAGCGGCTGCCTTCGGCTCAGGTCATGATCCCAGGGTTGTGGGATCAAGAAAGCCCTGCACTGGGCTCCCTGCTAGTGGGAAGCCTGCTTCTCCCTCTCCCACTCCCCCTGCTTGTGTTCCTTCTCTTATGGTCTGTCAAATAAAGTCTTTAAAAAAAAAATAAAGAAAAGAAAGGTCACATCTGGCTGAATGTGCAGGGAAGACTTAAATTTAGGCAGGCAAGGGAGAGGGCACTTAACCAGATTAGAAAGGCTTAGACAGTCATGCACAGTAAATAAACCAGTTAAGCTGAAATAAACCTGAACAAGGAGTCAAACATGTCAGGGGGGTACATACTGTGGAGAGTCCTGAAACCCTTATCCTGTGGGCCACATGGGATCAATTCTGAAGTCATTTAAAGGTTAACAGTGTAGTATTCCAATCTATGGAATTGCTTTTGTCTGTGCTATTTCTCAGGCTTTACATAGGATTACAGTAAGTTACTGGCTTCATATAAATGTAAATAAATGCTTGGGGATGGAAACCACGTCCGGTAACCTCTCTGGGTAGGAACTACACATCTACAGAGAAATCCCCTCCTTTATTATTACAACTTGTCTTCTCCCAAAGAGAACCACACCCCAGATTCAAGAGATATTGCGACACTGCGCCACCCCCCCCCACCACCACCACCACCATTCTCCAAAACCTGATGGTTTAAGGAGGGAATGAAAACTATCCTGCCAAGCCCTGAGTGGATTACCATCAGATTACAGAGCAGGTATTTGGTTCATTCATTCAAAATTTAGTAATTTTTACACAATGCCAAACACTGCCAAACACCGCAGGAGGGACGGGAGGACTCCCACAAACAAACAAACAAAAGATCTTTGTCCTCCAAGAGATTACATTTGAATGAGGGAGAGACAGTATAAATAATCACAGACTATGTGGGTGCAAGAAAGGAAATATACAGCATGCTATTAAAAAGAATAACAAGGCTATGCAAAGACTGAGTAAGGCGGCATTTAAGTTGAAACACGCACTATAAGCCAAGTAGAAAGTTATGGAAGAGTAGTGCTTCCGTTTCTAGAGACCTTACCCCTACTTTTCCCCTACGCCTATTTTCCCTATGGGGAAAAAGAACTAAGTGCATAAGCAAAAACTGACAAAAGCCTGGGTGACTGAAGCACTTTGAGCACAAGTAAAATAGAGTACCGGCGGGCTTCTGCAAATCACACTGGGCATACTGGCTTCGGAAAGGTGTCTGGATTTTGTTCTACATGCACTGGGAGCCACTCAAGAGTTTTAAGCACAAAAATGTCCACGTCAGATGTACGCTTTTACAATGTCATTCTGGCTAGCGTGTTGTGAAGGGACAATGTCCCTTCTACTCAACAAAGTGAAAAAAGCGAGTCCATCGGCAGCTCCCTGAAACAGAATCGTGGCCCAGCTACGGGTGCGATGGTTGGAGCTCCGTAGGATTGTGGTTCAAGTCTCTCCATCGCTGAGAGGCAGTGCCAAGTACTACTAATTCAGGTCCCCGTGGAGGTCACCCGACAGAACTGTATCCCCGTTCTCTTAACAGCCCAGGAGCTCTAAGTCGCTCCATACGTACTCTAGAAAGGTCCTCGAAGCCGGAAAAGACGCATACCCTGGCGGCCCAATACGCCCACGCCAGGACCATCAGCCTGAACTCTCAGGCTGAGAACAGATGATGACTGCACCCGGGACTCTACTGCGACCCCACCTTCCCAACAAATCCAGTGCCTCACCCGCCGCCGGAACCGTTCGGCTCACTTCCGCAGCCACCTCAACCCGGCCGCGGCGGGCGAAAGGGGGCGGGACCTCCCAATGCCCGCTGAGCGCGCCCCGAGCGAGGCCCGGAAGCGGAACTTGAAGGCTCTCGCGTCGCACCGCACGCGTTCCCACAGTGCTCCGCGACAGCCGCTATGGAGGCCGGCAGGACTGCAGTACTTCGAGTGAAGCGGAAGCGCAGCGCCGAGCCTGCCGAAGCCCTTGTCCTCTCTTGTAAACGCCTCCGGAGCAGCGCCGTTGAGTCGGCGACACAAAAGACACCCCCCGAGGATCTGGAGAGAGGGCCGGAAAATAATGTCTTCCAACTGGTGGCCACCGTGCGTTCCCAGGTATTGGGCGGGATGGAGCCGGTGTTTGAAGGGGATCTTAGGCGCTACTGGGACGAAATTGTATTTTTGACCCCTTGACGAGCCTCTTACTTACGCCTGCTTCCCCCTTCCTCCCACCTTCCAGGAGGAGCCAGTCCAGGCACTGGTTCGAGCCGCCCTGCGCCCTTCCCGGGGCAGCCAGCAGCGTATCCGCCGCGACCTCCGTGCTTCCGCTCAGGAGATGCGGCAGGAGGGCCGCTACAGGGTGATTTCTACCCGCCGATCCTCGGGGATCCTCTCGGGTGGCCTGGAGTCCAGAGACGCACCGGGAAACCCAGAAGTCTCCGAGGACGCAGGTTTCCAGCTGTTCGACCTGGTCCATGAGGAAGGAGACCCAGAGGCAGTCGCCACCGCAGGCTCCTCCAAAGTAAGTACTCGCCTGGAGGAGAGCTCAGGGCTTCTCTGGTCAGGTATTGCCAAGGGTCTGGACGTTAAGTCAGCACATAGTTAAGAGGAGGCAGACGGCTTGGCCTTACTGATGGATGCTATGTCAGCCGTGGTAACCTCGTTTTACAGGTTAGGTTATTCATTCAACAAGTATTTACGGAGTGACCACTATGTGCCAGGCATTGTTCTTAGGTTCTGTGAATATAGCTCTGAGGACTTAACATTCAGGTAGAGAAGAGAGGCAGTAAAGAAGTTAAATTCAATGTTAGATAGTGATAGGGGCTTTACGGGGGCAGCCAGTGGCAGAGAAAGAGTGGTTCCATTCCAGAGAGGGCCCTAGAAAATTACATTAGAGTGAGAACTTGGAGGAGGTGAATGTCAAGGCACTGTGGATATCTGAAGAAAAGGCAGTTTAGTGTTTTCAAGATTGCTGTGCCTTGAGCCCAGTGAAGAAAAATAACAAGGAATTTGGGAGAGGATTCCTGCTAGACCCTGAAGGTACTTTTAAGGACATATTGCCTTTCACCCTGAGATGGGGAATTACTGGAGGTTTTTGAGCAAGGTCCAGATAGAAGAGATGGAAAAATTCATCAAAGGGAAGTTAAGGGACTAGTCTTGGGTAGCGAATCAAGTTTGAGGCAGATTGAAGTGTAGAATGCAAGTCTTCTCACATTTAATAGAGCATTCTTCCCATTGTTACATTTACTATATTTGTTTTGTAACTCAGTTCCAAGAAACAAACTCTACTACATGTATTAAGACTACAGAAATAGAAATTCTCAATCTAAGGTTTGCCTCCTCTTGGTAAGCATAAAAAAAAAAAAAAAAAAAAAAAAAAAAAACACCACTTCACTCTTCACTCCTTTTAATAGTTTTTGAAGTTTAAAAACTGAGATTTTAGTTCAGAATTTGCCAAGCAAAAAATATTTAGTCATGGTGCTAATATACTTGGATAACAATTTGGGCATGATGACTACAGCCACATCTTTTACCAAAACTAAGTGAAGACTGATTCATGAGTTACAAGTCAAATACCTTTTAAAAGTAAACCAGTGTTGAGAGTGCCTGGGTGGCTCAGTTGTTAAGTGTCTGCCTTCAGCTCAGGTTGTGATCCCAAAGTCCTAGGATCAAGCCCCAAGTCAGGCTCCTTGCTCGTGGGGAAGCCTGCTTCTCCCTTCCCAAACCCCCTGCTTGTGTTCCCTCTCTTGCTGTGTCTGTCTCTGTCAAGTAAATCTTAAAAAAATAAATCAGCGTTGGAATTGAATCAATCAAATAGCTTTCAGTTTTATAACAAAAACTAGTATATAAACTGATGAAGGATGTGAACACAGATTTTTCTCAATAATGGAATACAAACTGTAGATACATCAAAAAGTGTGTGCTTATTGGGGCACCTGAGTGGCTCAGTCAGTTAAGTGTTGCCTTAGGCTCAGGTCATGATTCCAGGGTCCTGCTCACCAGGGAGCCTGCTTCTCTGTCTCCTTCTACCCCTCCTCTCCACTTGTTTTCTTTCAAATAAATAAAACCTCTTAAAAAAGAAAAGTGTACATCAAAGAGTGGGAAATCTGGCTTGCCACCAGTCACCTTCATTTTCCATGCAGTGGAAGGGCGATTTAAAAATGGGCAATGTTGGGGCATCTGGTGGCTCAGTCATTAGGTGTCTGCCTTCCGTCATGATCCCAGGGGCCTGGGTTCGAGCCTTGGGGCTCCCTGCTCAGCGAGAAGCCTGCTTCTCCCTCACCCACTCCCCCTGCCTGTGTTCCCTCTCTAGCTGTGTTTCTCTCTGTCAAATAAATAAATAAAATCTTTTTAAAAATTTTTATTTTTAAGTAATCTATACACCCAACATAGGGCTCAAACCCACAAACCAGAGATCAAGCGTCATATGCTCCACTGAATCAGCCAAGTGCCACAGTAATGTTCAGCTTTTCAGAGCTGGTAAATGCCATCTCTGAACCTGTAGATTGATTTTGTATTTAGACTTATATAACTGGTTATAGTAATATATATGTAAATACTGAGGAAATTGCTTTACCATCTTAAAGAACAGCAAGACTTAGCTGTTTCAAGTTGTGTTTGTTAGCCTGTTAAAAGTCATGGGCTGGGGGCGCCTGGGTGGCTCAGTTGGTTAAGCGACTGCCTTCAGCCCAGGTCATGATCCCGGAGACCCGGAATCGAGCCCCACATCGGGCTCCCTGCTCCGCAGGGAAGCCTGCTTCTCCCTCTCTCACTCCCTCTGCTTGTGTTCCCTCTCACTATGTTTCTCTCTGTCAAATAAATAAATAAAATCTTTAAAAAAATAAATAAATAAAAGTCATGGGCTGAAGATAAACCAGCAGTGTCCACTTTATGTTTTTGGTCTTAACAATACCAATTCAGTTAAAATTCTCTGCATCTAAAATATTGCCTTTTGCATAATGAAAGGTATTTTAGTGTACTTTATGTATAATATTAAATAAAGAATACTTGGGGAGGGATAGGGTGGCTGGGTTATGGAAAAAATAAATGAATAAATAAAAATAAAGAATACTTAACACTTCTCATATTTTATAGATGAACTATAAGGTCAGATGCTTTTAAAATTCAGTGTGATAGGATATAATAGGAAACTTTACTTGTGAATTCTTTACGAAGCTAGACTAAGTTCTTGTCTTTTTTTTTTTCCCCAGGGTTGTCTTTTAAACAGCTATTCAGAAACAACTGTAGAATTAATCATAGATTTAAAAAAATGTTTGCTCATTAATTATTTTTTTAAAAATGGATTTAAGCTGAAAGCAAATTTGGGTTTTACACTTACCAGACTATCAGGAGAAAGGCTGTTGCTACCACTCTGGCAAGGCCATGATAAAAATGGTAACACAACTGTAGTGCTTAAAATTGATGCAAGACTTTTGGACAACAGCATGGCTTTACATATCAGGAATCCTAAAAATAGGTTGGGGCCTATTTAAAAACTACTTAAATTTATTTTTATTGTTTGGATTCCAAAACCATCCAGACATCTAAAGAAACGTGGAAATAGTGACAGCAATTTTTTGCCACATTACGTTTCTCATTAATTTTTAAAATTTTTTTAAATTTAAATTCAGTTAACACATAATGTATTATTTATTTAAGGGAACAAGTCTGTGATTTATCAGTTTTATATAATACCCAGTGCTCATTTTAACACACCCTCCCCAATGACCATCACCCAGTACATTTTTCATTTGATGCCATTTAAATTTTAAGCAAATAAAATACTACTTTATAAAAAAATCTTAGTGAAAAAAGTTCATTTTATTTTATCTAGTGATCTTACCCCCAGGTATAGACATCATTGTGGGCAACCCAATGACTAGTTGTAGTCATCAGAGTCCAAAAATCTCCTTGAGACCCTTGTAGATAACACAAAACACATAGGCATTTGGGGATCAGCCATAGAGGTGCTGCTGTGGGCCTGCAGATCCCTAAGGGAAAATCTTCTCAGGCCAGTTTTGCTGTGTGCTCTCTTATGTTGGTCAAGCACAAAAGAGGAGAAAACTATCTTTTAAGTCTCTAAAAAGAGAAACTATATAATTATTTTAGAAATAGTTCATTTTTAAATTTCATAGTTAATAGATTAATAGGATATGGGAATAAGAATCATAAATCTAACAGACAACTGTAGAGAGACTTCCTTCACTCAAATCTTAGATTACTCCTTTTGGAACATCCATGTTTTAGATCATATATGTATCATCTCTTGATTTCTTTACAGACATCTGACCCAGATGTGATCCTCTGCAATTCCGTAGAATTGATCCGTGAACGGTTGACTCTATCTGAGGATGGACCAAGAATCAGGCACCAGGAGGAACAGAAGGATGACTATGTATATGACATTTACTACTTGGAGATGACCACTCCAGGATGGATTGAGAACATCCTCTCTGTGCAGCCCTATTGCCAGGAGTGGGAGCTGGTAAGGGGACCCATGAGGATGAGGGGCATGAAGTAACCTAAGCAGTTCTCAGGTCTAGGTGCTTTGCTTGTGTTCTACATGGCCTGTATTCCTGTGTTCCGTATTGCCTCCAGAGGGTTCAAGATAGTTCTTAGCTGGGCGCCTGGGTGGCTCAGTTGGTTAAGCGACTGCCTTCGGCTCAGGTCATGATCCCGGAGACCCGGGATCGAGTCCCACATCAGGCTGCCTGCTCAGCGGGAAGCCTGCTTCTCCCTCTCTCACTCCCCCTGCTTGTGTTCCCTCTCTGGCTGTGTTTCTCTCTGTCAAATAAGTAAAAATAAAATCTTTAAAAAAAAAAAAAAGATCTTAGCTTTTCTTGTCCTTGTTTAAATGGAAAAATTTACTCTAAATGCTGTCTAGGAACCTGGGTTTAGTGCAGGGAATTTTGGAAATGACCGTCTTCACTGATAATTTTTGCTCTTAGTAGATCTTTTATAAGGTTTGCAACATCATTGTTATCATTTATAACACCCATTTTCAGGGGAAAACATATGTTTCCCATATGGGGGCTTATAATAAAGCAAAATAAACCAGAAATTCTTAACATGAATGGGAATAAAAGTTTTTTTTCTTTTTTTTTTTAAACTGGATCTTAAAAGGGGAGAATCCTTGGATTAAGAATGCTAACATCCTGGGGCGCCTGGGTGGCTCAGTCGTTAAGCGTCTGCCTTCGGCTCACGTTATGATCCTGGAGTCCTGGGATCGAGCCCTGCATCGGGCTCCCTGCTCGGCGGGAAGCCTGCTTCTCCCTCTCTCACTCCCTGCTATGTTCCCTCTCTAGCTGTGTCTCTATCTGTCAAAGTCTTTAAAAAGAAAAAAAGAAAGCTAACATCCTGACACATTTATTTATTTATTTATTTAAAAACAATCTCTATACCCAATATGGGGCTTGAACTCACAACCCTGAGATCAAGAGTTGCAGCTCCATTGACTGAGCCAGCCAAGCACCTCTTGACATCATTATTAAAACAAATTCTAAAATGAGGAGAGGCACCTAATTGCATACCTGCACTGCAACTATAGTCTCACAGTCAGGTATCCACCCTGAACCATTGCATGGTCTCTCTTCCTGTGCCCTTTACACTTGGGTTTTGGTTCTGGTTTTGGCATCACCCATAATCCATATGCTCTCTCCCACCTGGCTGTCCTTCAGAAGTCTAAAGATCACTACTAACACCTGCTCAGAGCTATCTCTCCTCTCCACCTTTGCGTGTTCCCCTCTGGAGTTCATCCTATCCCACCAGGAATGTGATGGCTAGAGCTAGACTCTGAGTGCTATCTCTACCCGGTAGCCCAAGATTACTACAGTCTCTTGTGCAACAGACTCAGACCAGCTCCTAGGTGGCCTCTTTCCACACAATGCTCTTAAGTTATTTTTCCAAGTTGGTCTGCTAATAGCTTCCCCTGCAGCACAACCTTAGAGGTTTTGACTTATACTTATGTTTGTGTTGAGATGTGCAGGTGAATGATGACCAGCAACCAGAAGATATTTATGAAGATGACGATGATGAGAACAGTGAGAATAACTGGCGCAATGAGTATCCAGAGGAGGAGAACACTGATGGAGATGAGTCCAGAGGTACATGGGTGACAGCCTTGAGGGAGGGGACTGGTGGGATCCAAAACTGAGGTGTGAGCATAGTTAACATCTTAACTGTACATTTTTTTTTTAATTAGAATAGAGGAGAAAGAGAGAATGAGAAAGGGGAAGGTCAGAGGGAGGAACAGACTCCCCGCTGAGCAGGGAGCTCGCCACGGGACTCAATCCTGGGACTCCAGGACCGTGAGCTGAAGACAGTCGCCCAACCAAACCACCCAGGCGCCCTTAACTGTACATCTTAACTGGCTTTCCTTCTCTGCCATTGAACTCCCAACAGCTCAACCACAAGCTATTAGAGCTATAGGAGCCACAAGAACTAGTGTTTCCAAAGGACCTGCTGAGGATTTTTTTAATGTCAGTCAAGCCTAGGTTCAGATCCTTAGTTCTGTCATTGCCTATCTGTAAGTCTTGGGGAAGTTACTTCACCTTATCCTCTATCCAGAGAACAAGAGAATTGCACTAACTTCAGTGGTTGGGATTAAGGGAAACATCTTAGCTCAGTGTCTCTTCTGCTTCAGTCAAGAAGGTATTGGAGAGGTTTGCCAGTCAGAGTAAGGCTAGTATTTTGACAAACCAGTTATCTAACTTCTCAAGAAGTTGCTGTGTTTACAGTGTTTTGAGAAAGATGAAACACAGACATGGTACCTGGGGGAAAGAGGAAGGAAAGATATTCTGATGATACAGTTCCTTCAGGGATTATGCTCTTTGTGCCAACAAAAAGAATTTTTTGATGTCTATTAATGGAGGGCCAATTAAAATATGAATATTCTATTGGGGAAGTACCTGTGATAGGTTTAAAAGGATACGGGCAGATGTAAAATTATGTTTACAGTATGACAACTATAATAACAGAAGGAAATCCTATACTTAGGGGAGAAATGAAAAACTACTCCAGTATTGTTGAGGGGTTTGGTTCCCCCCCCAACCTGTCTTTACTAAGCAAGTATTTTAGAAGGGAGAACAACAACAGAAAAATAACCCAAAAAAAGGCCTTCTTGAGATGGGAAAGGGTTATAATGGTCACCTAGAAACTCAAAGCCCATTCCTGTTACCGTTCTAGGCTCTGATGAGTATGACACCCTCAGTGAAGAGGAAAGAGGCAACAGCAAACCACAGATGTGGAGCAAATACCCTTTGGATGTGCAGAAGGAGTTTGGCTATGACAGCCCCCATGACCTGGATTCAGACTGATGATCCTATGATATCTGTGAACTTCAGTCATATGCCCTGAGGGCTCTGCCTGCAGCTTCGGCCACCCTGGTAACATCCCTGGGTTTTCTAGCTTAACACAAAAGGAAGAAGCATGTCCAGCAACACCATCCTACCAGCGAAAACTTCTGCTAAAGGAGTGTGTCTTTTTTAGTAACAGTAGGGCCCCTTTGCCTCAATCAAAGTGACTATACAGTCTGGGTTGGGGGATGGGGGATGCCATAAAAGTGAAGCTTCCAGGCCTGGGGATTTTCCCATTCTCCTCATATGCTAAAGCCAGTGAATGGAAGAGAAACTCCTGTTTCCTCAGCACTAAGCTTTAGCTTTCCCATACCACCAGAGCACTGCCTCCATTAAAGCCTCTTTCTATTGATAGAGGGAATCTAGAAGGGCTACCTTGGGTCCCTTGACAGCACTGACAGGATAGTGGTGGCCGGTAGAGAGAGAAGTAGAATCTGCCTGAGCTCTGAGAGGTTTTAAGTTAGTAGCCATCTCCACCACCCTGCTTCCTGACTCTGATAGTGGTTGTTAAAACTGCTGTCTTCCTTTGGCTGTGGTGCCAGGGAGAACAGGATGTATGAATGTGATACTCTGTGTTTAGTAAAAATTAAAGGGAACAAGAAAATTCCTTGAAAACTTCTTTTAAGATTTTTTTTTTTAAGATTGTATTTATTTGACAGAGAGAAACACAGCCAGAGAGGGAACACAAGCAGGGGAAGTGAGAGAGGGAGAAGCAGGCTTCCCGCCGAGCAGGGAGCCCGATATGGGACTCAATCCCAGGACTCCGGGATCAGGACCTGAGCCGAAGGCAGTTCCTTAACCAACTGAGCCACCCAGGCGCCCCCTTTTAAGATTTATTTATCTGAGAGAGAACACAGGCAGGAGGAAGGGGCAGAGGTGATTGATCCTCAAGAGACCCCCCAGTAAGCACAGGGCCCAACACAAGGCCAGGAGGCAGGAGCAGGGGGGTGATTCCAGGACCTCAAAACCATGACCTGAGCTGAAATCAAGAGTCGGCCACCTGACTGAGCCACCCAGGTGCCCCTACTTAAAACCCTTTAAATCTGAATTTTTTTTTTTTTTTTTTAGATTTTATTTATTTGAGAGAGAGCATAGGTGGGGGGACAGAGGGAGAAGGAGAAGCAACTTTCCACCGAGCAGGGAACGTGATGTAGGGCTCTATCCCAGGACCCTGGGATCATGACCTGAGCCAAAAGCAGACCCTTAACTGACTGAGCCACCCAGCTGCCCCACATCTCAATGTTTTTGCATGTTTCCCCAAAATCCTCACTCTCTCCCATCCCCATCCTCCACCAAAAATGGGGGGAGCGGGGGCTAGTGAGACAGGAGCTTCAGGATTGATCTTAGACACTAAGGACTTCAGGCAAGTGAGGAAAAGGGAAACATACCCTAAACTTGCTTTCCAGTGAGAAAAGTCAACTATTCACAGCACTCAACAAAAACAGTGACCAATTCTATTACCAAAACCTAGATTCCCTATAAGGAAATCCTGACCCTACTTCTTTGCATACCACAAATGTCTTAACTCTGAGTTGGCATTTATTCTATTGTCCCATAGAACTTTGTGCAGAGATGGATATGTTCTATGTCTACATTGTGTAGTAGTAGCCACTAGCCACATGTGGCTCAGCTCTTGAAATAGGACTAGTACACCTGAGGAATCAAACTTTTTATTTTAATTTAATTAGCTACATGTGCCTAGTAGTTACTATACTGGACAGCACAGGTCTAGGAAAACAATACACAGAACCTTTGATTCAAAATGTGCCTTCTTGCCATATGGCACAGACTCATTATCACATACACAGGGGTATGTCTTCTTCCCCCATCTTTTAAAATTTCATCTCTATTTTTCCATCCTGCCTCCACCCATTCTTTCACTGTATTCATTTTGTAGGTCTTTGCCTACATTAGTTCCTACCCACATGTTAAACCTAAGTGGTTAAATTCTGAATGTTCACGTACTCAGGCTCAGCTCTTACAGCTAGAAAACCAACAAACAATTGATTTACGATCCTAACTATCCACAAAGGTGCAATTCAGTATTGCAAGCAATAGGCAGTAATTTACATATCTAATACTAGTCATCTCAGTCTCCTGTAGGCATAGAAACAAAGGATTAAAAACCACTTCATGCTATTTGGGTGCCTGGGTGGCTCAGTTGTTGGGCGTCTGCCCTTGGTTCGGGTTATGGTCCCAGAGTTCTGGGATCTAGCCCCACATCAGGCTCCCCGCTCAGCGGGAAGCCTGCTTCTCCCTCTGCCACCCTCCCTGCTTTTATTACCTCTCTCACTGTCTCTCTCTACGCCAAATATATAAATAGAATCTTAAAAAAAAAAAACCCACACTCCATGCCATTAGAATGTGCTCACTGCTGAAATTTATGTACTCATTAAGATTTGCCAACGTTAAAGGGCTGACAACCTCACATACTGTACCTATTGCAAAAGAGATTAGCATACCAGGAGGATTGAAGGAGACAAACAACAAAGACCTTGCAGAAATTTAATTCCACCATGAAGCTTGAGTGCTGTAGGGAGTCTCTGGCTTCCCTCCTAAGAAGGGTTCCTCGGTGAAGTCTGTATCCAGCACAAAGGGGAAGAATGCAGCCACCATCCAGTAATGAGAGGGGGATGGCATGGCTCACTAAGCTTGTGCTGGGGCACTTAGGGTGTGAGGCCCATGGTTCCCCCAGAAGCCACTGGGGGGCAGCAAGTTCCTGGGATTAGCAGGTCATTTACTTCAGTGGAGATCTCTAAAACAAGCATACTCTGCTTAAGGATTAGCTCCAGAGGATCCCTGGGATAGGTGCCATCTTGGCTCAGACAGGAGTCATGTTTACATACTCTAGGCAAGTCAGCCTTTGCATAAGACTCCCTATTGTCAGGAAGGAATTTGCTGTACAAATCCCCAACCCATGACAGACACTAGGAATGTCCCCCCATTTTTTCATCCATGCATGCCCTAAACCAAAGGCAGCTGTGAACATGCTCCTCTAAATTGTCTTTATTGAACAAGTATGGCCAAGGTAACTCCCCTGGCTGCAGCTGAGGCCACTTGATGGAAAAGAATGGTCAGAAAGGAAGATTGCTTCATAGTTCTTGTCTTTACCATTGACCAGTTCTAAAACCAAAGGATAAGAAGTCCAGGCATGATGTGGGGCTAGATCCCAGAACTCCCAGGTAAGTCAGCAGGTTCCTCTGGACCAAGGATGACAGTGTCTGGAGGCATCACAGGACAGTTGTATAGTCCACTGCAACCATGGCTGCCCACGAGGGAACATCCATGAGACCAAGCCTACTCTGGCCTGACCTGGATGCTAAAAGCACACCCTGAGCACCAGAATTAGTTGCTTCCAATCATGCAATCTGCTGAGAAGCCAAATTGAGGTTGAAGCAGCTTCGTCCCCCAAAGTCTTCTCTGATCTCCACAGGGAGAAAAAAGAAGTCCACACAAGTACTGCACTCTTCCTGAGACTGCAGGCCCACCAGACCTCCAGCAAGGGGAGGCAGACAGGACAGGAATGCACTATCCTGACGATCCACACCAAGACAGTTCAGAGTGTAAACAAAGCCCAGTGTTGGGGACAGAAGAGGAGGATGCAGTCTGGTGTTGAGGTTTTTGGAAAAGGGCAATGACCGCTTCTAGCACCAAGGTGGGCTTGTGTGGGTCTGCACAGCAGTCCCTCACACCAGCCCTAACAGAGAGAAACAAGCTATTTGGTGGCTTGAGTCCAGAGATGTTCTCTAAACTATTGACGGCTCAGACAATTCAGGTAATCCACTTGAATTCTAAAACAGTTTATGTCCTCCTAAAGGTCATACCAGAAACTGGAGATTTACCTTCTATCATCTAGAATAAAGACTGAGGTCTCCAGTAAAATAAGGGATTGTCCTTCAAGATAGCAGTATTACGAGACTTCTGACTCATGAATTTGTTCATTTGTCCTTGCTGATTTGAGCCAGGTGCTTATAATCTGTGACCTAACTAAAGTGTAACCAATACGTGAGTTAAAAAAAAAAATCTTCAAAGTTCACCTTTGCAGCTAAGACTCAATAGAAGACTGCTAAAACCAAGCAAAAAAAATCTGTGGTCAGAGGCTGACCCATACCAGCACACAGAGATACCTCCTAAGGGCAGAGAGACTTGGTAGGGGGTATTTTGACTTTTTAAACAGTCAGCTTAATGCATCCTGTAGATGAATGAACACCAGTGCTGTGCTAGAATTGGTGTCCTGGATTAAATAATAGTAAATAGTGAAATGCAGCTGTCTTCCTAGGGAAAGATCTTGAGTCACAGGAAGAAATGGTAGCATTTTAGGCCTCTAGAGTCAGGTGTTTGGTTGGACCTGGTCACAGACCCTTTGTAAAGGCTCCTGATTCAAACCTCAAATAACAAATTTAGAAGCACCAGCCACATCTGTTAACCTTGCACTCCCTCTTTCCTCAGTACAGTTCGCCAAGTGTTTGGTAAGCTGTACCGACTCACTAGGAATAAAACTAAACAACTACTCCCCTGACCAAGCCCTCCCCACCACCACCCTCTATATAGTTCCCACCTTCACGCCAGCCTTGGACCCTGAGTTTCCTCCCATAGCTTACCAATGAGAGTGACCACCAGAGCAGGCCATCAGCCCTGAGCCCCCCCCCCCCTTATCATGTGGGCCACCAGACTCCTTTAGAAGAGGGTTGGGCCTGCAGTCTTGTCCTCTGGACTTCAGTGGCTGTGGCTGGCCTTCCAGGCCTCAAGGGACATCACCTCTGGCCTCTAGTCCATCTTCCTCTCAACGTTTTTCTCTTCAGCTACATCAAGCTCAGTCAGGACGCAAAAGCAAAGCTGCTGGGTGACTCTGGTGACAGCAGCTAAATGAAAATAGAGACCAGAATTCAGCAAGCCGACAGCTACAACTTCACTATGAACTATGAACACCCCAAAGTTGATTAAAGCATATCTGTGGCTCTCTCCCACCTGCCCCCTGGGTATCCTGCATGAGGCTTTGCCTCTTACCACCAGCAAGCATCACTGTCCTTCATTCCATGCCCAACCAGAAAGTGATGCGTGACTCATCTTCCCACATGGATTGCTCTTTCAAAAGGGAGTGTTTTAACCCAAAAATAGGACTCTAAAGTTAGAACTAAATGCATGTCAAGATCAAAAGGGAAGAAGTCATGTGGAGCAACCAGGTCTCATGGTCTCCAGCACATCATAGTATAGGGGAAGCTGTAGCCACCACTCCCACCTCTCCATGCACCTGGGCATACGTGTGTGTGTACGTACACACACACACACAAACACACACGCACACACGTCATGAGTAATGGGCAAAGAAGCTCACCCAGGACATTCCGAATAAGGGCTGGCCTCTGGGACTCTGGCAAGTAAACACCCACGAAGTAGACAGGAATCCCAGAGAGGGCAATCCCAATGCCAATGAGGGAATTGATGGTATCCCCATATAGAGGCACAATCACCAGAAACAAGGAGCATATGCAGAATACGATGGGAAAAAACAGGCTCAGCTGAAATGGAGGAAGAGGAAGGTGAGATATTAGATAAAATCTTATGGGGAACAGGGTATAGAGAATTCACCATGGGGAGATAGCCCACCCCTCCTAGCCTGTCCAGAGTCACTGACCTTGAGAGGCCGGGGTCGCTCGGGCTCCTTCCAGCGAAGATAGAGCTGTCCAGCAACAGACAGGCCCACAAAGAACCAATAGCTGAAGCTAAAGTAGTTGATGAGCAGGAAAACATCTTCCACGGTGAGGTAGATGAGTGTCATGGTACACTGGAGAGGGTGGAGAGGGGGGATGGAAGGAGTGGGCCTTGTCACCACCAGGCCATCCTAGGAGTCTCCAACCACCCAGCAGTTAGTACTAGATCTGCTGCTTATACTGCTGATTTAGCTTATCAGGTTACCTCCAGTTCTTTTCAGTGACCCCTTGGCATCAGATAGGTCTAATCTCTGTGTGTGAGTGGTTTTTTAAGATTTTATTTGTCAGAGAGATACAGCTAGAGAAGGAACACAAGCAGAGGGACTGAGAGAGGGAGAAGCATGCTTCCCGCCGAGCAGGGAGCCCGATGCGAGGCTTGATCCCGGGACTCTGGGATCATGACTATTTATTTGACAGAGAGAAACACAGCCAGAGAGGGAACACAAGCAGGGGGAGTGAGAGAGGGAGAAGCAGGCTTCCCGCCAAGCAGGGAGGCCGATGTGGGGCTCGATCCCGGGTCTCCAGGATCATGACCTGAGCCGAAGGCAGTCGCCCAACCAACTGAGCCACCCAGGCGCTCCTGCAAGCACTTTTAATAACAAGCCAGACTCTCTTTCTGATGGCAGAGAGTGAGGTCCTCCTCACTTTGATGCACCAACTCAATATGAATCACATTGCCATCTGGATACCATTACTCCTGAGTCTCAACTACCAGGCATACAAACTGAGTAAGTGCTTCCAGAACCATCTCACTGTCCTGGGGTCTTAGAAATGCACACTGACAAAATGGATCTATACCCCTGATAAGAGAGGTATGACAGAATTTGCCTTCTGGAACAAAAGAGTCCTAGAAGATAGAAATTGGGAACCAGTGTCCTGTGTCAGATTTACTTAAACTTCAAGAATATGGAGTATCCACCTAATCCTTTCACCCAGATTATCAACAAAGGATTTAAAACAAAAAGGGCCCATTTGGGGAAAGAAGAGGGACTGTATTGGAAAAACTGGGGTAGAAGATGATTAAAAGACGAGATGTCAGATCTCCCCTAAATTTATAAATTCAATGCTATCCCAGTCAATATACTGAGAGAATTTTTGTTATTTTGACAAAATAACAAAGTTCATAAAGACAAACATAAACATGACAATTGCCAGGAAAATTTCAGGGGTAAGAAGAAATTAATGAAGTATCCTCAGTCCAGTCCCTCTTTAGATTTCAGAAATTTAGTACAAAGCTAAATAATGAAGCTTGATACAGATAGGGAGGAAGGGTTAAGCTGATAACTATTTAAGGAATATATAATTGTACTTGGCACATATGAAACACCATCTACTATATATAAATCTATGATACGTAAGGGCACCTGGCTGTCTCCTCAGTGGATCATGTGACTCGATCTCAGGGTTATGAGTTCAAGTTCCATGTTGAGTATAGAGAATACTTAAAATCTCTAAAAAAAGAAATCTATAAAGTCTATAATATGAAAAGAAGTCCCTAAGTAGTTGGTATACAACTGGCCTGGCTTTTCTAAATATGATTTAATTAAAGTTAAAAAAAAAAAAAGAAAGAAAGAAAAGGAGGGGCAGCTAGCTGGCTCAGTCAGTGGAACACAGGACTCATAATATCAGGGTCATGAGTTCAAGCCCCAAGCCCCATGGAGCCTTATTTTTAAAAAAAAAATGTAGGGGTGCCTCGTATCAGTTAAGCATCTAACTCTTGATTTTGGCTAAGTCACTGAGATCAAGTCACGTGATCTCAGTCACGTGAGATCAAGCCCTACATTGGGCTCTGTATGCAGTATAAAGATTTTATTTATTTGACAGAGAGAAACACAGTTAGAGAGGGAACACAAGCAGAGGGACTGAGAGAGGGAGAAGCAGGCTTCCCGCCGAGCAGGGAGCCCGATGTGGGACTTGATCCTGGGTCTCCGGGATCATGACCTCAGCCGAAGGCAGTCGCTTAACCAACTGAGCCACCCAGGCGCCCCTCTGTATGCAGTATAATGTCTGCTTGGGATTCTCTCTCCCACTTCCCCTCCCCCTGCTCACACTCTCTAAATAAATAAATAAATAAATAAAATCTTTCAAAAATAAGAAAAAATAAATCTCACAAATTTATTTTTATATTCTTTTGTACCATTTGCCTTCTCTCATATAACTATGTTTTACTTTTATATTTTTTAAAAATTTAAGAAAAATGAAAAAACACCAAGAGAATTGGGTAATATCTTAAGAAGCTGGTATACCTCCTACCCACAGTCATCTCATAAAGTCAGCAGGAGTACTACTATTCTGCACACTCCCCCAGCAGAGCTTACATTGAACAGTAAAGCAGGGATGGGTGTAAATCGCTCAATGTGGATCATGGACAGAACATCTGGGAGGTGGCCTTCACGAGAGCCCACGAAGAACAACCTAGAAGGTTAAGAAATGTGTCAGAATGATCCTTTCACTCGGCCATGTAGCAAAACTCCTCACTTGACAAACTAGGCTCAGAACTCCAGAAAAACACAGGAGGCAGTCTCTCACAAGTATCCCATGTTCTCTGTGCATGGCCAATCCCCACCCTCACCCCTCGACTTTTACCCATAGATGTCTCCAACCTCATGGGTACTTCAACATTATCCAGGAATGCCCTTCCCCTCTCTTGACTATGGACACCCCCAAGCCCCTCAGCTATGAAACCCACCATCACCCAATGGATGCCTCACCCTATCATCACTCACTGCCACCCCAATCCATTCCATAACCCCACTCTATCACCTCACAGATTTCATAATTAACACAATGGCTTTTTAAAGGGCAGCCAGCCTTTGGTGTTTTCTATATATCTTCCCTGAGCTCCTGATACATGATACACCAGGACAAGCCTGGGGCTCAGACACAACCCAGGCTTCCTCTCTGTCTCTAAAGAGCCCTACTATTTGAGAAACAGAGCAAGAGAGAAAGGAACTACCAGCCAGTGTAGTCAGCATCATCATGGACCACAAAGCACTCACCAGGCTTGGAGGTGGGCCGGGGGAACAAAAAACCACAAGAGATGACCACATCTGGGCTGGGAAGAACTAGAGTCTGCCAGAAGGTGAGCAGATGGGTGGGCAACAGCACAAGCAATGGCAAAAGAGGATTGAAGGAGTGAAAGAGGGTGGCCTTCCTGAGGTTGATACTAGAATGCCTGCAGTCCCAGGTTAAGGCGTGTGAGGAAACAGCTGGGAAGAACCTGCACTGAGGCCATGCTCTGGAGTCTGAACAAACAATGAGAGCCTGCTGTGGCTCTGAAGTAAAGGCTTGACAGGTTTTAACAGAGACTCTGGTGGCATCATGGAGGCCAGGGAGGCCAACTAAAGCAGGGAGAGGCTAGGGTACAGGGAGAAGGCCAGATAAGAAAGTAATATGTGTGGGGTACTTGGGTGGCTCAGTCATTACACGTCTACCTTCGGCTCAGGTCATGATCCTGGAGTCCCAGGAACAAGCCCTGCATGGGGCTCCCTGCCCAGCAGGAAGCCTGCTTGTGTTCCCTCTCTCACTATGTTTCTCTCTGTCAAATAAATAAATACAATCTTTTTAAAAAAAAAGTAATCTGTGTGGTGCCTGGGTGGCATAGTCAGTTAAGCCACCAACTCTTGATTTGGGCTCAGGTCATGTCTCAGGGTCAGGGGCTCGAGCCCCATGTCATGCTCTGTGCTCAACACACAGTCTGCTTGGGACTCTTGCCTTCTGCCCCTCCCCCACCTCTCAAATAAATAAACTTAAAAAAAAAAAAGGTATTCTGTGATAACTGTCCCATAAGAGAGGAGGCCTGAATGAGGGTAGACACCCTGACTGAAGAGAAAACATGACAGATGTGACCTCAGACAAATCTGAGGATCCTCTGCATGTGAGCGTGTATATATGTGTGTGTGCATGGATGTACATGTTGGAGCTGGGAGAAGAGGCTGAACAACAAGGGAAGAATAAAGAGCCCAAGCAAGGAGAACTGACAGCACACAGCATCACAACTAAAGACAAACTACAAGTGGAGTGCATTGAGATACTTGTGAGCCACCCAGATGGAGCCACAGGAGTTGATGATAGCGTCTGAAAAGGTCACAGGGCAAGACTGTAGGAGTTGGTTCACACAGGTTAATAACTTGTACTGGGTAGAGAAGAAATATGGTAGAGGGGATGCTGGAAGGGGATCATGTGCAGGTGCAGCGAAAGTGTCTAGTACAAAGCCAAAGACAATAACATAGGTAATAAAGAAAAAGTGACAAGTTAACACAGAAACAATTGTATATTACCTCAACATCACTGCAATCCTCTTATGTGCTGGTCCAGACCCTTAATCTTTGAATCCCCTATCCCCACCCCCATCCTGTCAATGCCACAATACAAATGAGTGAGGTTAAAAGGCACCTACTGTGCAAGTACTTTAAGAAGACTGATAGACCCAACTGGAATGTCTTGGGCATCGATAAGGGTAAGGCTATGGGAAACACCATCTTTAGGTGTGGTAACTTGTTAAAAGAGTCACCTCCAGTGCAACATTTGCCATATCAGGTTGAAGTAAAAGAAGATGACGCCACACTGTTTTCCAAGACTTTGATCTATTACTCTGGTTACCCTAGGGAGGCCCCAAATACATGGACTGTGGTGTCAAAACCAGTAAGAAGAATAAATAGGACAAAAAAATTATTTCTTTTACTAATTCATCCTCTTACCTGTTCATGTAGAAAATATTTATTGAATGTCTACTATACTCCCAGCCCTAGGGACAACAACATTTATAGGGTGAGTGAAAGAGAAATCAGGAAAGAAGCCTTCCTCTCAAACATACAAAGTATCACAGAGTCACAGAAATAGTTTCAGAAGTAGAGGGCAGTAAGCATCACTTGCTTCAGGGGTCCAACAGGATAAGGACTAAAAGCAGGCTAAGAAAGAGGTTACAGGTACACTTAATAAGAATATTTCTTAGGTAGTATAAGTCAAAGTATAATGACTAGAAAAATGAGTGACAGTCAAAATGCACACCATTCCCTCAAGAAGTGTGTCCAGTAGGGGAAAAAAAAAAAAAAGTGTGTCCAGTAGGAAAGAAGGACGATGAGAAAAGCTGTTTCGTGACTTCACTAAGCGATGAGAGAAGCTTGTGCAGAGCTGGCTCCTACTAAACATTCACCAAAGAGAAGGGACAAGTGGTGAAGCCAAGTGGTAAGAGGGAGTTATGCTGGGGCCCTGAAACCAGGTAGCAGAGTTAGCCTGGGAAGGCAGAACTGCTTCTTCCTCTGAAACACCTGGAAGGACAAATGCTCTTATAGATAAGTCTCTATACGGAGAAGAGAACAGAGCTTATCCATCAGCTTCAGTGATTTCTGTGAAATGAGGGACAGAGTCACCCTGTACCAATATCTGTTACACAACAAGTGACCATTAATAATTTTCTCTACTCCAAGCCATAACCTTCCTCCCCTCAACCTCCAACAAATCTGCCATCACCTCAAATGGAAGTGTGAGCTTCAAGCATACAAATGTGTGCACAAAGGCCAGCATATGCATGCACACAAGTGTACACACACACACACACACACACACACACACACACACACCCTGGACATCCAAGGGAAAGAAGGATTCTTATGGGCTCACCTAGAGTCTGAAAAGACTACCGTAGTGTTATTGGTAAAACAGAAACACATTACCTTGATGAAGCAAAGATAGATGCATTGAGGCCCCCAAAGCAGGACAGGGCAACAGCAATGGGAATGGTCCAGCTGAACATGCCAAATGTCTGGTCAGCAAATGTCTGGGGACAGAGCACAGAAGCCACTCAGCACAGGACAGGGTTTCATAAGCCTCCTGTACCTATGCTCTCAGGGCAAACATCATCACTACCAAGAGCCCACCCTCCGGCCTAAACCCATCATCTCACCCTGCAGAGCAGAGGGGCTTCAGAAAGAGATTGAGCCATTCAGTATCATAAGATGATGAGCAAATGGAGACTCACCACAGCCACGGCATCACTGTCAAGGACATCTGAAATGCTCAGCACTGTGTAATAGGCCACATTGGTCAGGATGTAGATGAGCGTCACAATTGGCATAGAAATCCCAATGGCCAGGGGCAGATTTCTGTCAGGACAAGTGAGATAGGGCCACATAGGATCAACTCTCCTTAGAGTCAAAGTTCACCCAGGGATTTTTTTTTTGAAATTTAACAGTTCCCTGGCACTAAGTCTTTGAGGCAGGCTCCTCTCTCCCACATGGTCTAGAGTGGGTATGAATCCCATGCCCCTTTCTGCTGAGAAATAGAGAGAGAGAGAGACCAACACTTCTCTGCAAAGATAGCTGGGGCTCAATATTTGATCCTTGCCACAACAGGAAAAATGGGTCCCATGGAAGGAGGAGCAGTATCCTCCAGGGACTGGAGGCCAGGCTGAGAAACTGACTGCCCAGAATAAGCTTCCGGCTCCCCAGGCTTCAGTGTCAGCACCAGAGTGCAAGGTTCTAGCACCTTAGCCTCAGCTGGGTCAGCTATTGCCCACTGGAGGATCTCTCTTTGAGCAAGGGCCTTGCGGATCCTCCAGTATAAATCCAAGGGTGAAGAGGAAGGGGCTTTCCCACCTTCACTGATTCCCAACCTAGCCCCTAATCTCTCTGACCTAGAGAAGGAGGAGTAAGGAGAAGAAGAAGGGATGAGAGAAAAAGAAAGGGAAGGGAAGAGGGCAAGTGTGCCCACTATATCAGCAGGAGTTCCAACTAAGTTGGGGAATGAGAGTGTGACCCCACCGTTACCTTTCTGGGTTTTTGATTTCTTCTGTTACAAAATTAAGGGTGTCCCAACCTGAGTAAGAGAAGAGGGCAGAGTAGAGGGCGAGAGAGAGGTCTCCCATGTCCCAGGAGGAACCCTCAAAGGCATCTTGAAAGTGCTCAGAGTGTCCTGTGGGGGCCAAAGGCAGACAGGGGAAGGGGTTCAGTGAGAAGGAAGAGAAAAAGGACAGCAGAGATGGACAGTATAAGAAGAGGAAGAACAGAGAGAGGCAGTAAGAAAGAGGAAGCAAAGATGGGGAAAAAGAGAGGAGGGTCAAGAAAAGAAGGGAAAAGCAAGCGGGCAGAGGGAAGAAAAAAAAAACATAATTTAACATCAAAAGAACAACCACCAGCTCTCCCTGTACTTTATCACCCCACCCATTCCCTCAAGAAACTGCATATTCCTCTAGCAAAACTACGCAATCTCAGAAAAATAAAGGCATTCCTGGCTGCTTTCCGAAGTGATAACACCTCTTCCAGAAAAGCTCTAATGAATTTCCAGGTGACCTCACAATAGGCCAGAGATTTTCTTCCTATTTTTAGAAAGAACCCTGTTTCACGTAAAGGAGGCATTTTTAATTAACAATTAGGTCTTCCTGTGGAACTGTCTCTTGTGGCCAAAACCACTACACAATTTGGTCACATAGTTTTTTCTCATTCTCATGAAGAGAACTCTGTTGCTCTACTTGCAGGAGCTGCAGTTGCATGTGACAGGAAATCAAAGGCTGCATAAGAACTGGGGTCTTCTTATCTCTCACTAGGCCTGGGCCACTTCCACCTTTGGAGAGCCAGTCTAGGCACCTGTCATTCTCCTTACAGGCCTCTAGAGACCACACAATTGAAAGCCAAGGGAGCAGCAACTGCCTGCCTAGGAGACAGACCTGGACACACTGGAGGTTTTCAACAAGACTTGTAAGGAAGCCTGCCATTACCTACGGCAGACTAAGGTCTGCAAAAATCAGACCTATTCCTTCAATGTGTCAAAGGGCTGGGTAGGCAGCAAGAGAAGGGAAAATTGAGGTTATCGTGCCCCAGGAGTGTCAGTCATCATACAAAGCAATGGTTTTCTAGGGCATAGATCTTGATAGGATAACTCAGCTACCCTCTTTGACCCCAAGATGATCCAGAGACTCAAGAATATCGAGGTGGCTGGCTGTACTAATTTGGCACATGTGCACAAAGGTACCAGACTATCTGCCAAGGCACTTAAAAACAGAGCTTTCTGAATTCCAAAACCATTTTGTGTTTAAGCCAGTGGATCTGAATTGGGCGGATATCAGCTCTCCCTGGTAAATGTAAACATGGCTGAGTTTAGAGACAATCTAGAGAACTGAGATCTCCTTGGCCAAAGATACCTCAAGACTTCCCTAAGAGCTCAGGAGTCCTTGCCTATCCTCACTGCCAGTCTACTCTGATTCAGGAATGAAAAGCTTTCTAAAGCCAACATGCAGGAAAGTCAGTGCCAACTTCATACTATTTTAATATTTTGCTGAGGGCAGACTTTAAGACTGAATGTTAAATAAAAGCAAATCCAGATGAAGAATAAAGGCTATAAAACAGCCACTCATTTCTATACTCTATCTACCCTGCAGACACATACCTTCCAACTCCTCTTAAGGATGGCCAGGTCTTCCTATTCACTGCCTGGCAGTCACAGACCAAAAACAGGGCCAAGCAGGGCTCACTCTATCCATATTAATTACATTTAAGACCCAATTACACAAGATCCAGGTTTCAAAAACTTCTGGACTCCCAGCTGCCTTCTTACAATGTTCCCAGCCTCCAGAGAGGGAAAGCAGCCCTGAGGGAGAGACTGACTCATGTTCAGTTGGCCAAGCCAGCCTGGCCCAAGAAGCCCAGGAACAGATGTCTTGCTCTCACTGACAGTCTAAGATACACACAGAAAGAGCTAATCAGTAAAGCCAATATTCTCCATGTTCTCCTTAGGAAATCTAGGCAAACTCCCAGAGTCATCCACCCTCCTTCCCAGCCCAAGCCCATCTTACCCTGGCACAGTTTAATGAAACCCATGACAATGATGGCAATGAGTGCTAGGACCTTGGCATAAGTGAACGTGTCCTGAACACGTGTACCCCACTTGACATAAGCGCAGTTCACAAATGTCAGCAGGCCTAGAAGAAAAAACATAAAGTCACTGGCAGGCTGGAGCTGAGGGTGCAGTGATCCAATCTCTTCTTATAGAGAGCACTGTTTCTGCCCCTGCCTAAAGGGGCCAAAGGATGAATCAGAAGCAGAACAGGCAATGGAGGGACATCCGCCATCTGCCCATCACTGTTGACAAGACACAAAAGCATGCATTAACACACATACATAAATTCTGACATCCAGAATCATTTTTTTGGATAAAGCCCCTAGGCCTAAGAATAATGGACTTCACCCACACTTTGCCATTCAGACTCCCAAGGTTCCAAACCATCTAAGGCACTAAACATTTCCATGGCCACAAAAGAGGCTCATCAATAAATGAGGTGAATTTGAATGCAGGTGGCAAGTCACCTAGGAATTACAGAGATAATATTTTGTATATAAATACCTGACAATTTCACACACATCCTCTTAATTCCCACAACCCCAAAATACAGACATTCCTGTTCTTGTTTTATAGATGAGGAAACTGTGGCTGAGAAAGGCCAACCATCGTTCCACAGCTTATAAGGACCTCCCCCAACTCCCTCTATATTTCTATCCAAACCTCCTAATTCTCAATGAGGTCCATTGAGAAGCGAGCTTGCTTGGGCATTCCCTAAGCTCCTGCCTACACTACTGGCTTTATTTCCAGTTCCTTGTGGACCTCAGTGATATCTGGGCCCTGTGCTGAGGGTCCCAGCACCTTACCCCTGCTAAACAAGGACTGTTCTGACCCACCAGGAGAACACAAGAACAGAATACAAAGGGCTCCACAGTGACACTGCTAAGTACTGCCCCAAGCTTCCAAAAAACAGAACTTTTATGTGAACCTCAAACCCTATTACAAAATCTTTTGGGCTCATCCTCCAAGCCACCTCTATCTACTCCTACCCATTCTGCACTCTCTCCTGCAGCCAGAGACTCTCTCCTTACTGGTGCCATATATACACTTAAAAAAAATGCCATTTCCTCCTCATGCTGCCAACAGTAACTCCCACTTTCAGGGTCTAGCTCAGTCACCATTTCCTCCGTAAAATCTTCCCCAAATATACCAGCCAGCCCCTCACTGAGCTCTCTCCCCGTGAACCCTATAGCACTCCTACTTCACAGCACAGATTAGTATCTATGCTATACTCATGTGGACACCTGTCTCAAGAAGGCCTCTCCCTTGGGCATTTGCGTGGGGCTTCACCAAGAAGACCACAAATTATAGGGGGGAAACAAAAGCATATTGTTTTATTAAGCTTACTGCCAAACAAAGAGGGGAAATGATGAACTCTGGTTGGAATCAAGAGGGTGATGACTTTCACGTAACCACCAATTCCCTAGAGCAAGGCAACTGTCAGAAAGTTAATATTCCTCTGTACTCAAATGGGAGGAGAGTTTAGAGCCTGTGGAAATAAACACAATGGCTAAACAGGCTCCATGGCACTTTTTCTTTTTTTAAAAGGTTTTATGTATTTATTTGACAGAGAAAAACACAGCTAGAGAGGGAACACAAGAAGGGGGAGTGCAAAAGGGAGAAGCAGGTCTCCTGCCAAGCAGGGAGCCCAATGTGGGGCTCAATCCCGGGACTCAACGAGCATGACCCGAGCTGAAAGCAGACGCTTAACAACTGAGCCATCCAGGTGCCCCTCCATGGCACTTTTAAGAGCTTGCACTCACTGGGAAGCCTGGGTGGCTCAGTTGGTTAAGCGCCTGCCTTCAGCTCAGGTCAAGATCCCAGACAGAGCCCTGTACATCAGGCTCCTTGTTCCAGAGGGGAGCCTTCTTCACTCTTGTGCCTGCCGCTCCCCCTGCTAGTGCTTTCTTTCTCTCTCTCTCTCTCTCTCTCTCTCTCTCTCACACACACACACACACACAAATATATAAATAAAAGTTAAAAAAAAAAAAAAAGAAAGAAAGAAAGGGACGCCTGGGTGGCTCAGTTCATTAAGCGGCTACCTTCGCTCAGGTCATGATCCCAGGGTCCTGGGATCGAGTCCCTCATCAGACTCCCTGCTAGGCAGAGAGTGTGCTTCTCTCTCACTCTGCCTGCTGCTCTCCTTGCTTGTTCGTTCTCTCTCTCTCTCTCTCTCTCTCTGGCAGATGAATTAACAAAATCTTAAAAAAAAAAGAGCTTCCTCTCAGTAGTACTCTGGCAAATGACACAAGTGCTCACTAGTCAGTCAGGAATGGAAGGCAATAGTCAATGGGAGGGAAGGCCAAAGGAATGCATGCTGCACCCTGCTAATAAAAGTTCGCTGTGTGGGGCTAAGCCTCCATTACCTAGCATAAGGATTACCTAGTTAACAGTCACCAGTAATCCACAGACCCCTGTGCAATACAGTAAGCATATTTTGAGGAACCTTCCAGGCCCCTGCTCCTGCTCACCTATCACAGCTGATCACCCAAGTTAAGCCTATTCAATTGCCTTCCCAAGGAACAGAGACTGGGATACCAAGAGACAGAATCTATCTAACAACAGCAGAGATGGGAGATACAGCAAGTCGAAGTCACATTCAGGCCCTTGTAACAGAGGAACAAAAACCACAAGAAAACAGAGGAAGGAAGCAGGACTATGAAAAGAAGCAGAAATGAGAGGGCATGAAGCTTGTGAGAAAAAGACTAGCAGATAAAGATAAACACACAGAGGACAGAGGAGAGGAAGACAAGAGACAGAGATAAAGAGACGGAGAGAAGGGATAAAAAGAGAGCGAGACAAAAAGATGGACACACACAAGAAGAAAAAGATTATTTCACAATGCCCTGGCTATGCTCACTGGGCTTCTGCCTTGTAGCACCAAGATGTGGATGCCAAATGGGGGAGAGAAGCCGACTTAGTCCTTAGCCCCACTGACAAGCACTCCCCCTCTCACTTCTACTCTTTCTCCTTCCCTCTATCCTGCTACAAATCCTCCCCGCCCCCTTGCTCCTCTGGGTACAGGAGTAAATACTGCACACAATGGAAATTCCATGACTCTGCCAGTAAGTAAAAGAAGGCAGCACCTCATGGAAGTCCCTGCAGAGCCCATTCTGAATGAAAGCTGGAAAGATACAAAAGAGCCTGTCACAATGGTTGTCTCTGGGGAAGAAGACCGAAGCTCTGGAGAAGGAGAGAGACTTTTTCCATTGTATACTATCTTATACTCTGACTTATTTACCACACACATATGCTTCTTTCTCAGTAAAAATTAAACTACTTAATCTAAAGCAATGTGCAGCCAGGAAGCAAGACCAGGAGTAGAGTGAGGTGACGAGGGTGCCTGGGCACAAAATTTAAGGAAACACTCACTTTAGGGACCACTTGGAGAACTGGGAGTGAGTGCATCCATAAATGCTGGCCCCATGAGTCTTGCTTGCTTCACTGTACTCTCAGCTCTGCCAGAGAACAGAGAGCTCCAAGAACAGTCTACCAAGCAGAAGCCAAGTCCCCAGAATGTTTTCCTGATTCTAATCAAGAAACATTTCACCCTCTGATCCCCACCTTCCAAACCTCCCCAGAGTCCCATCCCCATCTATCACCATAGATTCTATCAGAGTTCAAGCTCAAGGCTGGGCCTGGAGGCCAGGTGCTCAGATAAAACTACTATAACTACAACATCCAAGCCTTCCCTCCCCCTCTTGACCTCATTTCCTTGCTGGGAAAGTCTGTACTACTGAGTGTGGGGTCCATGTGAGGGTCTTCAAGTTCCGGGGACATGATGTTGGAAAAGTAGTACTCAAATAGGAAATCCACACCCAACCCCAAAGCAGAAACAAATCCCCAAAGTCTCTCTGTGGCAAAAACTGCTAGTTATCTTTTAATATTCTGTTTTAGTATTTAATATTCTGTTCTTCCATTTTTCCTTAGTAATAGAAATTTTAGCTAGAGTGCGGGCTACCGAAATTAAAACTGACATTTACCAGCCTCTCTTACAGGCAGGTATGGCCAAGTAACTAAGTTCTTGCCCCAGGGAGGTAAGCAAAGTTTCATATAAATAAGACCTCAGGAAGTCTCTTTGAAGGGCAGAGCATGCCTTTCTTCGCCCTTCCTGTCAGCTACGGTGCAGACTCCACAGCTAGAGCTTGAGTAGCCATCTTGGACCACCAGCTAGAAGTCACATGCTGAGGATGGCAGAGCAGTAAGGCAGAAGGAAGGAGCCTGGCTCTCTGAAAAATTATGAAGTCACCCTACCAGCCCCATACTGCCTACCTCTACTATGTGAGAGAAATAAACTTCAATGTATTTGAGCCATGCTGCTTTTGGCTTTCAGGTGTTTGAAACCCAAATTAATCCTGGATAATATATGCACTTTAAGACCAAATTATGCCTCTCATATTCTCCTTTTCATGAGGAGATCACTTGGCAATCCACAGCTATGGTCCCAGTTATGCTGACAGTCACAGTTCCCTTTTCCCACAGCAACAGGGAGGAAGGAATCCTTCCAATTCCTCCCACAAACAAGCTGGGTGTTACTAAGGGGCACTCAAGGACGGAGGAATGCAATCCTTAACAACAACAGCAACAGCAAGGTGGAAGAAGGAAAAAAGCTGGAGAGGGACCATCTACAAACATATTAGGAGAAACATGTTCTATAACAGTCCAGGAGAGGTAAACCCTTCTAAATGGAAATCCTGGAATCTGGAGCTCCCACTTGGGATGCATATGGATAGGTCAGGTATATGCTCTTTAAGATCCTCCTTATTTTTAATTGCACGAATATACACATGTAGTCTTATCATAAAACCATTCAAGCTCTGTACGGGTGTAGACTCCAGGGTCTTTGAGACTATGGTAAAAAAGACCCAGTCCTTGTGAGTCATATCACCTTCAGAACATCAAAGCTGTCTATCCATAGCAACAACTGACCAAAGTAGGGGAGCATACGCTTCCTTCTCAGAACCCTGTCCAGGCCTGAGTCCAAGAAAGCAAGAGACAATAGAAAGTTATTCAAGCATTATCCAGTGTTTCTTCACTCTGGTTCCTCTTCAGAAATCTCCCTCCCCCATCTCCTCCTCCTTCTGCTCCTCTTCCTCCTGTTCTTCTTCACCATCAGCCTTCCCAAACAAACCCTAGGGGTTGAAGGAAATGGAGTCTCAGCAGTTAGCAAGTCTCTGCTTTGATGCCAGTGTCACTGCTGAATGACCTCTATATTGAAATCTTCACGCCAAATAGTCTCCAATGACGTGAGCCTATACAACAGGCAGGATCCCAAAAAGATGAACAGACTAAGAAAAACCGCCCTCCCACAATCAAATCAAGTACTCCTGGGCACCTGAGTTACCAATAATACTGCGGGTCACCTGGGCAGAGAAGGGAACTATGGACATCAAGAACTGCCATTTTCCCCTACAGTTCCGTAAGTAAGAGCCTCTAGGCACACTGAGTCCAGTCAGTGGCCTGAGGCCCCACCCACCACAGAAGATTCCAAGCTCTCAGAACATGTATGAATAGAAAGCACCTTTAAGGATAGAGTTTCTCAGCTTCAGCACTATTGACATTTGGGGAGAGGTAAGTCTTAGTTGTGAGAAGCTGTCCTGTACTTCATAAAATGCTCAATATGGGGCGCCTAGGTAGCTCAGTTGGTTGGGCGACTGCCTTCGGCTCAGGTCATGATCCCGGAGACCCGGAATCGAGTCCCACATCGGGCTCCCTGCTCGGCGGGAAGCCTGCTTCTCCCTCTCTCACTCCCCCTGCTTGTGTTCCCTCTCTGGCTGTGTTTCTCTCTGTCAAATAAATAAAAATCTTAAAAAAAAAAAGTCTTTAAAAAAATAAATAAATAAAATAAAATGCTCAATAGCACCCCTGGCTTCTACCCACTAGATGCCAGTTGCACAAGGGGTGTGACAACCAACAATGTCTCCAGACCGTGCCAAATGTTTCCTGGGGGTCAAACTCACCTCTGGTTGAAAACCACGATTCTAGGCAGCCTGAAATTCAAAAAAGTTGCTAGAATCTCTCTGCCAGTATAACCTGGAATAGGGTTGGGAGGCTGCTGGAAAGCCAGGATGTGAGAGAGATGCCTTCAAGGGCCAAGAAGGTAATGCAACTGAGCAAAGGCAAGAATGTCTGGGTATAGGAGCATCTGGGTGGCTCAGTCAGTTAAGCATCTGCCTTTGGTTCGGGTCCATGGGGTCCTGGGATGAAGCCCCACACCAGGCTCCTTGCTCAGCAGGGAAACTGCTTCTCCCTTTGCCCACAATTTCCCTTGCTTGTGCACTCTCTCTCTCTGACAAACAAATAAAATATTTTTTTAAAAAAAGAAAGAAAGAATGTCTGGGTATAAAACAAGAGGGAGTAGAGGGCTGTAGTAGACTGAAGAGTATACGCTCCTCTAAAGGGAGCAACTAGGGTGCCTGGGTGGCTTAGTCTGTTCAGCATCTACCTGTGGCTCCGCTCAGGTCATGATCTTGGGGTTCTGGGATCAAGGCCCATTAGGCTCCCTGCTCAGTGGAGAGTCTGCTTCTCCCTCTCCCTCTGCTCCTCCCTCTCACCATGCTCTTTCTCTCTGTCAAAAAAATAAATAAAGTCTTTTAAAAAATTAAAAAAATAAATAAAGGGAGCAACCACTACACAAAGGCAGCTGATTGTGTCAAGGAGGAATCTGGGTCCAAGGTTTCCAGAACTTCTGATTTTTCGACAAGAAAGTCCTGGTTTTCAAATGTTGGCAAGTAATTCAAAATTGCTTACAACACTAGGCCAAACAAATATATCTGTGGGTCAAGTCTGGACCATGGCCACCAGCTTGCCCCTGTGATCTGCAGTTGTAATATGGAGAATGTCTGGGCCCCTTCTTCTAGAAAGAAACTTTAATTGTCTAGCTTGCACGGCTATAATTTCCATAGACAGTCTCCCAAAAAACAACCTGGACTCTTCTTATAACTCAATTCTCCTATCCTACCTAAATTTCACAGTGGATTCAATGCAGGTCTTATGGTTTTTACCCCAATTATGACCTAATTGGTTTCTTCCAATTTTGTCTCTGAAGACCACTGTCACCCCTGCCCTAAGAGACTCCCTTCAGCACATCCCAGCTTTGTTAGATGATGCATCAGCCCAAGTCTACACCCTAAGTTCCAAGAAGAAAAATAAGCTGAACCCCAAAGTCTTGTCAGTTAGGACAGGACATGGTTTTATGACTTAAACCCATCTCTGACAAGTTCCTACCTGCAGGCATGCATTATGGAAAAGCCTGGGCTTCTGGGATAGGGGCTTGAAGAAATTCTGATGGTGAGTAATCTGGGTAAAAGTACACTTGAATGAAAGAAGCTACAGGGGCGCCTGGGTGGCTGAGTTGGTTAAGCCACTATGTTCCTGGAGTCCCGGGATCAAGTCCCGCATCGGGCTCCCAGCTCCACAGGAAGTCTGCTTCTCCCTCTGACCTTCTCCCCTCTCATGTTCTCTCTCACTTACTCTCCCTCTCTCAAATAAATAAATAGCATATGAAAAAAAAAAAAAAAGAAGAAGAAGCTACAGAAACCACGACTGCACTTCTAAGAGGTGAGGTCTCTTCTCCAATCAAAAGAATAGTTCTAACAACAAAAACAAAAAAAAGCAGTTCCTGGTATGGGAATGGGTTTCCTAAGGACAAAAGAGCAAACACAATGGAGAAAATCATGAAGGAAAGAAGATAAACCAAATAAAAATCTTCTGTACATGAAAAATTATACAGAGGGGTGTCCTCTGACTTGGTTATCCTTGGAATTCACCCTAAGGCCATCTTGAGACCAACCCACAGCCACTCTCAAGTGCTCAGATAAGAACGCAAACTCACAAAATCTTCTAGAAGAAAACTGGGTAACCCATGAAGAGTCTTAAAACAGTTTATTTCTGGGCACCTGGGTGGCTCAGTGGGTTAAAGCCTCTCCCTTCAGCTCAGGTCATGATCTCAGGGTCCTGGGATCGAGGCCTGCATCGGGCTCTCTGCTTGGCAGGGAGCCTGCTTCCTCCTCCCTCTCTGCCCACCTCTCTGCCTGCTCCTGATCTCTCTCTGTCAAATAAATAAATAAAATCTTAAAAGAAAAAAAAAAAAAGTTTATTTCTTGTGATCTTGCTTGTGATCTTGCTTGTGATCTTTCTCTCTGTGTTAAATAAATAAATAAAAATCTTTAAAAAAAAAACTTTATTTCTTTAGACACAGGCATTTCTCCTATATACTTAATTCTTCCCTAAAAAAAAGATGCAGAAACTCTGAATCTTTATATACAAAGACTCCCACAGTAATATTATTTATAATAATGCAGAGCATTTATTCTATGCCAGACATGTATTGATTCATTTACTCCCCATGACAATTTTTTCAGTAGGTACAAGTGATATTTCCATTTTACAAATGAGAAGACCCAGGAAACAGTTTAACTAACTCCTTTAAGGTTGACAGCCAGAAAAACATCTGGTAAAGCTAGAATCAGTCCTGGTCTGACATGGGAGACTATGATCTTAACCACTATACCATGCCAGGAAACTACTTATGTGTCCCTAAACCATGTTTTCTAAGAATATCTGATGAAAGTGATTAAATACTAAAAATTTTAAAGTATTATACAAATCACAGAGAGTATGATCTCAAGAGTACTTTAAAAAATGAGATAAGCGGGGCGCCTGAGTGGCTCAGTTGGTTAAGTGACTGCCTTCGGCTCAGGTCATGATCCCAGAGACCTGGGATCGAGTCCCACATCGGGCTCCCTGCTCGGCAGGAAGCCTGCTTCTCCCTCTCTCACTCCCCCTGCTTGTGTTCCCTCTCTGGCTGTGTTTCTCTCTGTCAAATAAATAAAATCATTTAAAAAAAAATGAGATAAGCACAGAAAAAAAATACTAGAAGGTATTTCACACAAATAGTAGCAATAGTTCTCTGGGAATTAAAATTATGGGTGGGGATGCCTGGGTGGCTCAGCTGGTTAAGCATCTGCCTTCAGCTCAGGTCATGATCCCAGTGTCTTGGGATTGAGTCCCCATATAGGGGGTGGGGGGTTGCCCTTGCCCAGCAGGGAGCCTCCTTCTCCCTCTGCCTGCTACTCCTACTGCTTGTACTCTCTCCCCCTCTCTCTCTGACAAATAAATAAATAAGTAAATAATCTTTACAAAATAAAATAAGATAAAAAATTAAATTACGGGTGGTTTTTCTTTTCTCTATTTTTTTGCATTTTCAAAGTGCCTATAATATCTATGTATTACCTTTAAATAATAATAATTAATAAAGACACTACCTTAAAAATGTTTCTTTGAAGAACATTCCAAAAAACACGATATACTAAATTTAAAAAGTAGAATATAGGGCGCCTGGGTGGCTCAGTGGGTTAAAGCCTCTGCCTTCAGCTCAGGTCATGATCTCAGGGTCCTGGGATCCAGGCCCTCATCAGGCTCTCTGCTCCGCAGGGAGCCTGCTTCCTCCTCTCTCTCTGCCTGCCTCTCTGCCTACTTGTGATCTCTCTCTGTGTCAAATAAAGAAATAAAATCTTAAAAAAAAAAAAAGTAGAATATAAAGTTACATGCAAAGTATGATGCCAGTTCTATAAAAGAATGAAAATATGATTTAATTATTAAAGGTGTTCATCGTTTGGTGGTACATTACGGGTGATTTGAGGGTAAGTTTATCTTCTCCTAATGAACACATTTTATAATCAGAAAATTCTTCTTTTTTTTAGAAAACTCAAGCCAGAGTTCCCCTGGCCAGACCCTAACACACATACAGCTAAGTACCCGCCTTCCCTCCTCCTGGGGCTACATGTGGAGGGGTTCCCTTTAACATTTGTCTTTAACAAATTCCTTAAACCACAGTGTACCGTACAATCCTTTTTTGCTAACTCCACGGTACTTAGTCTATTTTTAACACTGTGGATAAACTACATATACTGCCAAAGCTTTTGCAAGCAGAGATATGGAAAGAACAGAGTATAATTAAGGGCTCCTAACAGCACAGTGCTAAAGAACACAGGGAATTCTGTGCCACTTCTCAGCTAAAACACTAGCCTACAAGACTGAGTAAATTCACAGCAATCTTCTCTCCTTTTCAGCGATTTCACAGAGAATCCCTCCTTAGCACCTCATGAGAGAAAAAGGAAAATAAAAAGCGATCAACTGGGATCTCTCTAGTTCTGTCCTCAGAAACCCGACTATGGTGCACCCGGGTAGCTCAGCTAGTTAAGCATCTGCCTTTGGCTTAGGTCATGATCCTGGGGCCCTGAGATCAAGTCCCACACTGGGCTCCTTGCTCAGCAGGGAATCTGCTTCTCCCTCTAGACTTCCTCCCCCTGCTCATGAGCTCCCTCCTCTCTCTCTCTCCCTGTCTCTCACATTCTCTCTCCCAAATAAATAAATAAAATCTTAAAAAAAGAGAGAGAGAAAGAAAACTGAAACAACAATAAGAAAAAGCCATTTTGGTGTGATGCCTGCTGCTTAGAATGGGATGCAAAGAGTGGCAGTGGCAGTAAACAGTGGTCCTGTGAGCTAAGGGATAACACATTGGGACCCTAACAATCTAGAGAAGCCACTTTCCTCAAACTCTAAACTTGTTTAAAATAAAAAGCCGGGAAGCAAAATAACTTAGTTTTGAGAAGCAGAATAACATCCTCAGCACGGATGTTTTTTTCTGGGTGAAGTTACAACTAATGATGTTGACTCCAATCAAAACATCTGGTAAGACAAATATAAGACATGTACCAACCTGTCACATAGACTGGGGAACAGAACTCTGGAAGAGTCAAAAGTAGAAGGAATGTGAGGCACCAAAAGTCACAAAAAGACTCAAACTCCTCTCATCCCTAACCTTTCCCCTTACTTATCTCTCGGTTAAATGACTTTGGTGAAATTACTTCTTCAAAAGGTAAGATGCAGGGCACCTGGGTGGCTCAGGTCAGTTAAGCATCTGCCTTTGGCTCACGTCATGATCCCAGGGTCCTGGGATTGACTTCTGCATTGGCCCCCTGTTCAGCAGGGAATCTGCCTCTCCCTCTCTCTACCCCCCTCCCACCCTGCTCCTGTTCTGTCTCTCTCTGAGCTTAAATAAATAAAAAAAGGAAAGATGCAGGGCACCTGGGTGACTCAGTGGGTTAAATCCTCTGCCTTCAGCTCAGGTCATGATCTCAGGGTCCTGAGATCAAGACTGGCATCAGGCTCTCTGCTCAGCAGGGAGCCTGCTTCCTCCTCTCTCTCTGCCTGCCTCTCTGCCTACTTGTGATCTCTCTCTGTCAAATAAATTTTTAAAAAAATTAAAAATAAATAAGTAAATAAAATCTTTAAACATAAAAAAGAAAAAAAAAGGTAAGATGCCTCTTTTCCCCCCTAAAAACAAAATATGGTGTTCAAGTATTAGGTACCATTACCATTATGAAAAGAACCCACACCGTCAAACATACTCCCCCACTAAATCCCAGACTTACATATGCAAGCAGCAGCAAGGAGACGGCATGCCAGGTACGGGGGATCACAGGTAGGGAACGAGGGCTGGATGATGTAGTTGGCGAAGGTGATGGCAATGATGGCCTGACTGGTGGGCTCAACAATGAGCAAGGAGGCCCACAGGCGGATGAAGGCAATGAAGCCCCCAAAGGCCTCGAGAATATAAGCATAGCTGGCTCCAGACTTCGTGATGGTGGTCCCCAGCTCCGCATAGCAAAGGGCACCAACAACGGAGAAAAGCCCACCGATGACCCATACGACCAGTGACAACCCATAGGAGGCAGTGTATACCAGCACACCCTTGGGTGAGACAAAGATTCCTGAGCCTATCATGTTGCCCACCACCAGGCTGACCCCATTCAACAGCGAGATCTCCTTCTTTAGCTGCATAGTTTCTCCAGTCTGTTGAGGCTGCATGCTAACATCTTCTTTCCTGGGCCGGCTGGCCTCGGGAATGAGATGGTAGGCTGGTGGGAGGCTCTCCAGCTCCCTGGCTTCCATGGCAAATGTTTCCTTCACACTTGTGTTTACTGTAGCCTGGCAAAGAATATCAAAGAATATAAGTATGTTAGTTTAGGGCAGAAGCTGGTGAATCTCTGGTTTAGACCAGCAAAGCCAACCTCTTATATATAAACAGCATGCTTTACACACAGACATAAATATAATGACGTTGTATCCCACCACAGGACACAGAGAAATAGACATCTAGTGCTCCCAAGAAAGTAACTGTGAGAGCTCAGCTGATGACTTCCAAAAAGAGGTACCTGGCTTGACACAGAGAATAGGTCGATATTAGGTTTATCTACAGCATGGATTCTCCCTGAGGTGTAGGTTTTGGTCTAGTCTTACCATTTTAAAACCTGCCCTGCAAAGACTAGACCCACACTACCAGGTTCACAGCCCTAGCCAGCCTAATAGGTCTCTCACTGCCCACACCCACTCACCTCCCCCAAACATAAACAGGAACTTCTGCAGTATCCAGCAACATGTGGACAAGTCCGTAGCTACTCGGAGGCCAGCAAAGGCATGAGGAGGTTGTGGAAAAGGCTAGGACAATGCTAAGACCGTTGCAAAGGCTGTGGCAAAGACTAGAGCAAGCAAAGGACCTTCATGAAAATACACACTTGTATGTTGCTGTGTCTACAACATCAATCTTACTTCCTACGTTGCTGCTTGCCCATTCGATACATCTCTTTTTCCAAAGTGCCCAGAAAAGAGAGAATATAATTAAGACCCAATGGAGAAAGAACATCCAGAGGGCACCCTAACATGGCACCTGACTGCTATAAGTTTACTTGTTTTCCTCTTCAGCATGCCCCTCACTACCATTTGGGGTTGCAAAGAGATTCTCCCAGAATAGAATCCAGAAATGTTGACACCCAGTCAGAGCTATATGGCTTCTCTCTCTCTCTCTCTATCCCTATCTCTCTCTTTCTCTCTCTCTTTAAAAAAGATTTTATTTATTGGGGCGCCTGGGTGGCTCAGTTGGTTGGGCGACTGCCTTCGGCTCAGGTCATGATCCTGGAGACCTGGGATCAGGCCCCGCATGGGGCTCCCTGCTGGGAGGGACACCTGCTTCTCCCTCTCTCACTCCCCGTTTGTGTTCCCTCTCGGGCTGTGTTTCTCTCTGTCAGATAGATGGATGAAATCTTAAAAAAAAAAAAAAAAGAAGAAGAAGAAGATTTTTATTTATTTATTTATTTGTTTGTTTATTTATTTATTTGACAGAAGGAGAGACAGCGAGAGAGGGAACACAACAAGGGGGAGTGGGAGAAAGAGAAGCAGTTTTCCCACTGAGCAGGGAGCCTCATGTAGGGCTCGATCCCAGCACCCTGGGATCATGACCCAGGCCAAAGGCAGATGCTTAACAACTGAGACACCCAGGTGCCTGTACATGGCTTTTCTTATCCATTAGACCTGGCATTTGAAGGCATCCTGTAGAGAGAAGGCACACACTACTACTTTTGGTTTATAGTTGAGCCAGTCCAGAAACCTCAAAGAAGTTATATTCCCTAATAACCTAT
The DNA here is from genome assembly GCA_004023965.1 of Spilogale gracilis. Classification (NCBI taxonomy): domain Eukaryota; kingdom Metazoa; phylum Chordata; class Mammalia; order Carnivora; family Mephitidae; genus Spilogale; species Spilogale gracilis. The sequence goes on from PITA01000871.1 coordinate 167,607, forward strand.
ATATAAAGAACCCAGAATCTGTTCAAGGAAGACAAGCACCTTCCTAAACCTGCACTCAGCATGACCTTCTCCCTCTCTCAATTCCTGTGCCCCAGTAATCAGAAATTCAGATCACCTACTTACTCCCACTTCATCTTCTGGATAAAGGAATCTTATAAGCCGTAAGATTCCCACCCAGGAATCGGCTCTCTAAGGTCACAGAGATAACTTTAGGGATAAAAATGAAATCAGTACATCATCTTCCCAGAAGCCTCTCATCTACTCAACAAAGATGAAAGTGCCAGAATCTTACCTCACAGAGCTCAGAGCAAGGGACTAGCCACTCAAGAGTAAGCAGTTCTCAGGGAAAACTTCAGGTTCCACCTCCCCATCCAAAACTCCTGCCTTACTTATCCCGGCGCCCTGACAGGGTCTGGACTGGAGATGAAGTGAAAATACTTCTCTGGGACACTAGCAAGCCCTCCCTCACTCCCAGTCTACCTCTGTTTAGATGAGACCTGGCTTTAAGGCACACTATTCTTCCTTTCACTCTTGGCACCAAGCCATGCCGGTTTCTCTATGCAGGCACAGGCATGTGGCTACATACTTGTAATTACGTGTCTGTCAGGTGACCCAAAGCAACCATAAAAACAAACTTGGAAATAGCAGAGGAGCCTATAGTCTTACATGAGCCAGGTGCAGAGAGACCTAGATTGCCTTTTTCCACCCAACTCAGCAGAGAGGCAAGCAGAGAAACCTGGTCCCAGAGAACACTTCAGGCTCCTCTCTGTTCTATCAGACCCTAGCTAGATGGGGAGAGGAAGCTGGGGCTCCCACGTATTCTTTTTGAATCTCTGACACCAGATGTATGGGTTTTCTACACATCAAACAATTCTGCAACACCAGACAATTTAACTCAAACCTGATGATGAGGGAGCAGAAGGCAAGCTGAGAACAAAGCACAAGCTGACACGCCACAACCCTCATCCCTAAGGTGGGATATATGTGACATTCCTCAGCACTCTTGGCTGTCCTAAAACTAAGGGAAGGAAAAACAAATGGTTAATTTATAGAGATTATAGACCTATAGGGCAGGAATCTCCCTTAATTTACAAATGTCTTAGTGATTTAAAAGAAAAAAAAAAGCATTCTTTTCAAGAACTTAACTTCCAGAAGGAAATGTAGATAAAATTAAATGTCCTTATGATTTGAGACAGGTAGAGTATAATGTTCATCCAGGGCAGCTCTTTCTGCCCAAGGGCCCTCTCCCCAAGCATTAATAAAACCAGCATTTTGCACCAAAGACGTCTCAAGAATTCTTTCTTGGCTGCTGGCTCTAGACCTCACCCCACCAAACCTCACCTATATTCCAAAACTGCATCACTGACACTATCTGGAGATTCCTCAGGGTAATAGTGCAGTCCCACAAAGTCCCCCTCTTCAGATGCCAAATACAAGTACAGGTTGCTACCAGGGCTTCCAACTGACTGGCTATGAATTGGAGGGTCCCACTACCCACTCCTTGGGTTCAATTAATTTGCTAGAGTGGCTCACAGAACTCAAGAAAACAGTTTACTTATTAGATTATCAGTTTATTATAAAAGGATACAACTAGAAACACCCAGATGGAAAAATGCATAGGGCAAGGCATATGGGAAGGGGTGTGGAGTTCCATGCTCTCTCTGGACAAGTCACTCACCGAGCACCTCCACCTGTTCACCAACCTGAAAGCTCTTCAAATTCTGCCCTTTTTGGGTTTTTATGGAGGCTTCATTATAAAGGCACAACTGATTAAAATCATTGGCCATTAAAAAAAATAAAAAATAAATAAAATCACTGGCCATTAGTGATTGATTCAATCTCCAGGACCTCTCCCCTCCACAGAGGTTAGATTGGACTGAAAGTTCTAACCCTTAATCACACAGTGGTTCCTCTAGCAACTAGCTCCCATCCTCAGAATATCTCATGCTTTCCAAAAATCACCTCATTAACATAAACTCAGAGGTAGGTTGAAAGGCGCTTGTTATATAAATAACAAAAGACATCCATTTCACTTTCATTGTCCTGGAACTATTTCAGGAATTGAGAGCAAAAGCAAATATAACAGAAAATGCCTCTAAGGCTATTATATAGGAAATTATAAGAGCTGTGTCTAGAAACAGTGGATAAAGAACAAATACTTATTTGATCACAATATCATAGGGAAAGAGGGAAATTAATTTTATGGAAAATAAAATTAGTATAAAATGGAATTGCCTTGACTTTTAACTTCCATTTAGGAGATAGAAAGCTGAGAGAAGCATAACTTCAACTCCAATGACAAGAAAGAGCTGAGTTTACAGGACAACCTACCAGACTGAAAAACAGGCACCTCCATGGAGAGATGCAAGCTCTGGTTCACCTGTGGCTGAAGGAGAATAATGTGACCAACATGCAGGCAAGTAAGAACTCAGGTACAATTTTTAATGAATTACTAAAAGCTTTGTGTGGGTTAGCAAGAGCAGACACTCAGAGGTTCTTCTCCACAGTCCTCAGTGAACTGGATGTTCATAAAAAACACTAGGCAGGAGGCCAGAGACAGCTTCTCAGTACTGCTAATCTAGAGAAGGAAAGCAATCACTACTCTGGGAAAAATGTTAAGGTGGTTTTTTTGTTTTTTGTTTTTTGTTTTTTTAAGATTTTATTTATTTATTTGACAGAGAGAAATACAGCTAGAGAGGGAACACAAGCAGGCGGAGTGAGAGAGGGAGAGGCAGGCCTCCCACCCACTGAGCCACCCAGGTGAAGGTCTTTTCTAAAGAATAAAAATCTTACACCAGTGGGGAAAGGATGGAAAACTCTGTCCCTTCCAAGGCAGCTGGGGCAGAGTAAAAGAAAAATAAAACAACCCTTATGCCTGGAGGAAAGGCAGGAAATTCTGACCTGGACCATCAGGAGTATCCTACCTCTGTGGCAAGAGCAGGATCACCAGAAAGATCTACACCCCTCTTTCCCCCGACCCAAAAGAAACAGGGCCTGCTTAACACTGAGGCTGAATCCAACAACAGAGAATCCCTGCTCCCCACCACCACATAAGCAAGCACCCAGCAACAAAAAGAAAGACCTAAGGCTGAGGGTAAAGCATAAACATTGAGGAAAGACCCTCCCTCCAGCAAACCCATCCAAAACGTGAGGAATATGAAGCCCCCATGTGTACCCAACGTAACCACAACAAAACCCAAATCCAACTCATCCCCTAACTGACTGGAACTCCCACACTAATAGTCTCTAACAAAAGAAAAGATTTGCCCAGAATAAATACTTGCCTCAGTCTCTACTGTTTCAAGTCCTATATCTAGCAATCAGTAACAAATTACAAGCAACACAACAAAAAGGAGGAGAAACAATCAACCTCAAGAAGCAAAGTAATCAGAGGCACCTGGGTGGCTCAAATCAGTTAAGCATCCAACTCATGATTTTGACTCAGGTCATGATCAGGGTTGTGAGATGAAGCCCCGTGTCAGGCTCTGCACTCAGCAAGGGGTCCGCTTGGGATTCGCTCTCTCCTCTCCCTCTGTCCCTCCTCTTTCTGACAAGCTCTCTTGTTCTCTCTCTCTCTTGTGTGTTCTACCAAATAAATAAATAAATAAAATCTTTAAAAAAAAAGAAAAGAAAGCAATCAATAGGACAAGACTTAGAGATGACCCAGATATTAGAACTACGACACAAGGAATTTAAAGTTACTGTGATTAATACATTAAACATTAATGTATTAATGTACATTAAACATTTATTAATGTACATTAATACATGTAAAAGTTAGACAGCATGTAGAAACAGATGTGAAATTTCAACAGAGAGATGAAAATCGTAAGAGCCAAAGTGCAAAAAAAAAGAAAAAAAATTGAATGGAGCCCTCAAGAATTGTAGGGTAATATCAAATGGTCTGAGGTCAATATAAAAAAATACTTTTTGGAGGGGCACCTGGGTGGCTCAGTTGGTTGAGTGACTGCCTTCAGCTCAGGTCATGATCCCGGAGACCCGGTATCGAGTCCCACATCGGGCTCCCTGCTCGGCAGGAAGTCTGCTTCTCCCTCTCTCACTCCCCCTGCTTGTGTTCCCTCTCTGGCTGTGCTTCTCTCTGTCAAATAAATAAAATCTTAAAAAAAAAAATACTTTTTGGAAAAAAAAACTTTTTGGAAAAAAAAATTTTGGGTGGCTATTTTTATTTGTTTTAGAATATAACTGCCTGCCTCAAGTAAAAATAGTAGCCACGCATTGTGGATTTATAGCATATATAAAAGTAAAATGTAGGGGCACCTGGGTGACTCAGATGGTTAAGTGTCTGCCTTCAGATTGGGTCATGATCCCAAGGTCTTAGGATCAAGCCCTGCATCGAGCTCCCTGCACTGGGCTCCCTGCTCAGTGGGGAGCCTGCTTCTCCCTCTCTACTGTCCCCGCTGCTTGTGCTTTCTTTATCATATAAATAAATAAAATCTTTTAAAAAATTTAAAAAGTAGTATGTAGGTGGGGAGCCTGGGTGGCTCAGTCAGTTGAGTGTCTACCTTCTGCCTTGGGTTGGGGTCATCATCCCAGGATCCTGGGATCAGCCTGTATTCTGGCTCCCTGCTCAGAGGGGAGGCTGCTTCTCCCTCTCCTTTTGCTCCTCCCCCTGCTCATTCTCTCTCTCTGTCTCTAATAAATAAATAAAATCCTTTTTTAAAAAAGTAAAATATAGGGGCGCCTGGGTGGCTCAGTTGGTTGGGCAACTGCCTTCGGCTCAGGTCATGATCCTAGAGACCCGGGATCAAGTCCCATATCAGGCTCCCTGCTCGGCCGGAAGCCTGCTTCTCCCTCTCTCACTCCCCCTGCTTGTGTTCCCTCTCTGGCTGTGTTTCTCTCTGTCAAATAAATAAATAAATAATCTTTAAAAAAAAAAAAAAAAAAAAAAAAAAAGTAAAATATATGGCAACAAAAGCACAGAGACAGAAGGAAGAATTGGGAGTTACATAGTTGTAAACTTCTTGTATGTGGAATAATGTAATGTTACTTAAAAAAGCACTAAACTGGGGTGCCTGAGTGGCTCAGTTGGTTGAGCGACTGCCTTTGGCTCCGGTCATGATCCTGGAGACCCGGGATCAAGCCCCACATCGGGCTCCCTGCTTGGCGGGAAACCTGCTTCTCCCTCTCTCAGTTCCTCTGCTTGTGTTCCCTCTCTGGCTGTGTTTCTCTCTGTCAAATAAATAAAATCTTAAAAAAAAAACAAAAAACAAAAAACACTAAACTAAAAAGATTAAAAGAAGGGGTAGGGCACCTGGGTGGCTCAGTGGGTTAAAGCCTCTTCTTTCAGCTCAGGTCATGATCTCAGGGTCCTGGGATCGAGTCCCACATCGGGCTCTCTGCTCAGCGGGGAGCCTGCTTCCTCCTCTCTCTCTGCCTGCCTCTCTGCCTACTTGAGATCTCTCTCTCTGTCAAATAAATAAATATTTTTTTAAAAAAGTAAAATGTATGACAACAAAAGCACAGAGACAGAAGGAAGAATAGGGAGTTACACAGTTGTAAACTTCTTGTATGTGAAATAATATAATGTTACTTAAAAAAAACACTAAACTAAAAAGATTAAAAGAAGGGGTAGGGCGCGTGGGTGGCTCAGTGGGTTAAAGCCTCTGCCTTTGGCTCAGGTCATGATCCCAGGGTCCTGGGATCAAGGCCCAAGTCGGGCTCTCTGCTCTGCAGGGAGCCTGTTTCCTCTGCTCTCTCTACCTGCCTCTCTGCCTACTTGTGATCTTTCTCTGTGTCAAATAAATAAATAAAATCTTAAAAAAAAAAGGGGGGGTATATAGGGGGGCCTGGGTGGCTCAGTCAGTTCAGCATCTGCCTTTGCTCTGCTCAGGTCATGATCTTGAGGTTCCGGGATCAGAGCTCATCAGGCTCCCTGCTCAGTGGAAAGTCTGCTTCTCCCTCTCCCTCTCCCTCTGCTCCTCCCCCTGACCATGCTCTTTTTCTCTCTGTCAAACAAATAAATAAAATCTTAAAAAAAGGGAGGGCACCTGGGTGGCTCAGTGGTTAAAGCCTCTGCCTTGGGCTCAGGCCATGATCTCAGGGTCCTGGGATCGAGCCCCACATCGGGCTCTCTGCTCGGCGAGGAGCCTGCTTCCCCCTCTCTGTCTGCCTGCCTCTCTGCCTACCTGTGATCTCTCTGTCAAATAAATAAAAATTAAAAAATTTTTAAGAAAGAGGGAGTATAGGGGCGCCTGGGTGGCTCAGTTGGTTGGGCGACTGCCTTCAGCTCAGGTCATGATCCCGGAGACCCGGGATCAAGTCCCACATCGGGCTCCCTACTCGGCAGGAGGCCTGCTTCTCCCTCTCTCACTCCCCCTGCTTGTGTTACCTCTCTGGCTGTGTTTCTCTCTGTCAAATAAATAAAAATCTTTAAAAAAAAAAAAAAAAAAAAAAAAAAAAAAAAAAAAAAAAAAAAAAAAAAAAAAAAAAAAAAAAAAAAAAAAAAAAGAGGGAGTATAAATAATGAACCAATAGTGGAAACAAAACATAAAAAAATACTCAAAATCAACAGCAGGCAGCAACACGAATGGACTTAGAAGGTATCACACTAAGTGAAATAAGTTGGTCAGAGAAAAACAAATATCATATGATTTCACTTATCTAATAAACAAATGATGGACGCTTGGGTGGCTCAATGGGTTAAGCCTCTGCCTTCGGCTCAGGTCATGATCTCAGGGTCCTGGGATCGAGGCCCGCATCGGGCTCTCTGCTCGGCAAGGATCCTGCTTCCTCCTCTCTCTCTGCCTGCCTCTCTCTGCCTTGTGATATCTCTCTCTCTCTCTCTCTCTCTCTAATAAATAAATAAAATCTTAAAAAAAAAAGAACAATAACAACAAAAAGGATTCATAAATACATAAAATAAACTAGTGGTTGCAGGCAAGGTAGGGCGGGGGACAGTGAAGGGACAAGCAAAAGAGGTGAACAGGGATTAAGATGTACAAACTTCCAGTCATAAAATAAATAAGTCAGAGATAAAAAGCACAACATAGGGGCGCCTGAGTGGCGCAGCCAGTTAAGCCTCCAGCTCTTGATTTCGGCTCAGATCATGATCTCAGGGTCCTGGGAACAACTCAGTAGGATTCCATAGGAGTTTGTTTGCCTCTCTTCCTCTGCTCTTCTGCCCTTCATGCTCTTCTCTCTCTCTCTCAGATAAATAAGTAAAATCATTTTTTTAAAAATTGAGCATAGAAAATATAGTCAATAATATTTTAAGAGCAATATATGGTGACAGACGGTAACTAGACTTCTCACGGTGAGCATGTATGCAACTGTGGAATCACTATGCTGTATACCTGAAACTAATATAACACTGTGCATCAAATATAATTAAACAATAAAAAATGTTTAAGGCAGAGAAAAGAACATATGAAACAAATAGAAAACAGAAGACAACTAGCAAGATGGAAGATTTTAATCCAACCATCCCAATAATAACATGAAATGTAAATGATCTAAACATACCAATTCAGAGATAGTCATTAACAGATTAGATTAAAATGCAAAACCCAACATGTAGTCCATGAGAAACCAGCTTTTTTTTTTTTTAATATTTTATTTATTTGACAGAGAGAAACATAGCCAGAGAGGGAACACAAGCAGGGGGAGTGAGAGAGGGAGAAGCAGGCTTCCCGCCGAGCAGGGAGCCCGATGTGGGACTCGATCCCGGGTCTCCGGGATCATGACCCGAGCCGAAGGCAGTCGCCCAACCAACTGAGCCACCCAGGCGCCCCAGAAACCAGCTTTAAATATAAAGACATTGGGGCACCTGCATGGTTCAGTTGGTTAAGCATCTGCCTTCGGCTCAGGTCATGATCTCAGGGTCCTGGGATCAAGCTCAGTGAGGAGTCTGCTTCTCCCTCTTACTTTTCCCTCTGTGCTCTCCCTCTCTCTCTCAGTAAATAAATAAAATATTTTTAAAAATTTAAAAATAGTGGGGTGCCTGGGTGGCTCAGTGGTTGGGCCTCTGCCTTCAGCTCAGGTCATGATCCTGGAGACCTGGGATCGAGCTCCACATCGGGCTCCCTGCTCAGTGGGAAGCCTGCTTCTCCCTCTCTCACTTCCCCTGCTTGTGTTCCCTCTCTGGCTGTGTTTCTCTCTATCAAATAAATAAAATCTTTTTAAAAAAAATTTTAAAATTGGGGCACCTGGGTGGCTCAGTTGGTTAAGCGACTGCCTTCGGCTCAGGTCATGATCCCGGAGACCTGGGATCGAGTCCCACATTAGGCTCCCTGCTTGGCAGGAAGCCTGCTTCTCCCTCTCTCACTCCCCCTGCTTGTGTTCCCTCTCTGGATGTGTTTCTCTCTGTCAAATAAATAAAATCTTTTAAAAAAAATTTAAAAATAAATACAAAACCATAAAAGGGTGCCTGGATGGCTCAGTTGGTTAACTCTATCTCAGCTCAGATCTTTATCCCAGGGTAGTGAGTTCAAGCTCCTCACTGTGCTCTACACTAGGTGTGGAGCCTACTTAAAAATAAACAAATAGGGGTGCCTGGGTGGCTCAGTTGGTTGGGCGACTGCCTTCGGCTCAGGTCATGATCCTGGGGACCCAGGATCGAGCCCCACATAGGGCTTCCTGCTCGGCGGGTGGCCCGCTTCTCCCTCTCTCAGTACCTCTACTTGTGTTCCCTCTCTGGCTGTGTTTCTCTTTGTCAAATAAATAAATAAAATCTTTAAAAAAAAAAAAGAATAGAATGATGCTAACTTTAGAAAAAAATAAATGAATAAATAAGTTATAGGTAAAAAGACAGGAAAAAATGCAAACACTGATTGAAAGCTGGAGTAGCTATATTAACAGGCAAAATAAACTTCAGAATAAGAACTACTGCTAGGGATAAAGAGGGACATTACATAATGATAAAGAGGTTAATTCACCAAGAAGACAATTCTAAATGTGTATTTCCTCTAACATAGCTTCAAAATACATAAAGCAATATCACAGATCTGCAAAGTGAAATATACAAATCCATGATTATATTCAGATTTCAAAGCACCTCTCTCAGTCAACAATAGAATACATAGACATAAAATAAGCAAGATTTAGGGGAACCTGGCTGGCTCAGTCAGTAGAACATGAGACTCTTAATCTTGAGTCATGAGTTCAAGCCCCATGTAGAGTACGGAAGAAAAAAATCAGCAAGATCTAAAAGACCTGAAAATGGAATGTCCCAGCATAGCTCTTGTCTAAGTAATTATGTGAATTCTGAGTGGGAAAGAAAAAAACTGGCATCTGCAATAGGGTTCACCTTCATACAGGACAGCAGGACAGGTTAAGGGTGGGAGACAATCTTCTAAGCAGAAAAAACACTGCTTTGGCTCCTCAAGTTTCACAACAGAATATCAACCCTACTATCGCTCAGTTGGTATCAGAGCACTGTTAGGAAACCCTCCCCCAGGTGCTGACTGAGACCTTTACTACCAATTCCAACCTTCTCAGCAGGGCCTTATCACTCTGTCACCCCACCCCCACCCCTGATCCCAAAGTCTCACCCAAGGCCCTGTCCCAATGAATTACTTGCAGTTTCCAGAACCTGAAGTAGTCCAGAGTTTCCAGAGTCCATCAGACAAACACATCTTTGTTCATACTGAGCCCTCTGCTTCTAATGCCCTTCTTCTACCACCTTTCCCCTGACAGTTTAGCGCCATCTTTCTCCATATACCTTCTTGTGCCTGTAAGATTCCTAGTACATACTTCTGCATACACACATGCAGCCACCTCATTCCGCTGCATTCGACATAGCTTCAGTTTCCCAACTAGTGTGAGTTCCTCACCTATTTTTTTTTAAAGATTTTATTTATTTATTTGAGAGAGAAACACAGCTAGAGAGGGAACACAAGCAGGGGGAGTGAGAGGGGGAGAAGCAGGCTTCCCGCCGAGCAGGATTGCGGACTCGATCCTGGGTCTCCAGGACCTGAGCTGAAAGCAGCCGCTTAACCAAGTGAGCCACCCAGGCGCCCTCCTCACCTATTTTAACAGTACCCAATACAAGGTCTAGCACAGGTTCAGTACTCAGTCCATGATCATTGAATAAAATATACCAAGGACAGTATAGCTAAGAGAAAAAATACACAACAAACCCTAATGAAAGTCTAACACCTTGAGCCATGTGCTTGCCAGAACAATAAGCAAAAAAGGCCTTAAATAAAGAGAAGTGATCAAACAGAAAATTCAGTGTGAGACAGTGGGTTCCTACCATTTTGTCAAAGTACTTGTTCAAGTAACAGATGATGGGGGGAAAAATGATAAAAAGAAACTATGACCACAATAACAGTTTTGAATTCATTTGCATTTAATCAGTCACCACATTATCTACATACATTCTCAAAAGAGCAGTCCATACCTGTGTGAGATGCACTGTTTATCCTATTCCCACAGAACAGATTTGCAGACCTCTGCAACAATGGGATGAAAATCAAGGAGCTTCTAACTAAGCCACTATCTCCAGCTCAGCAGCCTGGTATTTGGGGGAAAGAGTATGCAACAAAATCTTACCAGAACACCTTCTCTGAACTGGCTATCTTTCTGCCTTCAATTTTCATCCAATCGATAAGAGAAATCAGTATGTGAAGATCACACACAATATCAGATTTTCTTTTATTCTTCTTCTTTTTTTAAAGATTATTTACTTACATGACACAGAGAGAAAGATCACAAATAGGCAGAGAGGCAGGCAGAGAAAGAGGGGGAAGCAGACTCCCTGCCAAGCAGAGAGCCTGATGTGGGGCTTGATCCCAGGATCCTGAGATCATGACCTGAGCGGAAGGCAGAAGCTTAACCCTCTGAGCCACCCAGGTGCCCCCAGTATCAGATTTTCAGTCTCTCTAAAATCACTATTGAAGACAATTTCCATTAAATCATTCAGTGTACCCTCTAAGTTTCTGTCTTGAAAAACTAGCATTAAACCCTGCCTCAAAGGACACAATGCAGCTTTCTAGTGAGTTTTCAGCCTATTTTACAGGCTCCTGCACCAGATAATAAAGGAATTCATCAGACTACTAACATTGCCCCATGAAAATTTAACCATGAAATTATGATATGCAATTTTCAGGGGGAAAAAAAAGAATCAAAGCTCAGTTACAAAGAATACTTTCAAGATGGATTTTAAAACTCTTGTATAGGGGCACCTGGGTGGCAGCTGGTTAAACGTTTTACTCCTGCTCTTGGCTCAGGTCATGATGATCTTAGGGTCGTGAGACGGAGCCTCACATTGGACTCTGTGCTCAACGCAAAGTCTGCTTACAACTCTCCCTCTGCCCCTTCTCCCATGCCCGCAGTCTCGCTCTCTCAAAATAAATAACTAATTTTTACTTTTTAAAAAGATTTCATTTATTTATTTGTCAGAGAGAGAGGATGTGAGCACAAGCAGGGGGAGCAGCAGGCAGAGCAGGAGGCAGAGGAAGAAGCAGGCTCCCTGTTGAGCATGGAGCCTGACATGGGACTCTACCCACAACTCTGGGATCATGACCCAAGCCAAAGGTAGAGACCCAACCAACTGCATCCCAAATAAATAAATCTTTAAAAAAAATAAAATAAAAACTTATAATTGATGACTATGGGGGGAAATATTGTTGAGAAAAATACTAAAAACTCTACTGTAGTGAAAACGTAAAGAACTCTTTATTTCCTATACTTTTCTGGGATTTATAAATTTTCCACAATTAATAGGTGTTAGTTTTTAAATTTTTATTGACTTTTTAAATTTTTTTTAATTTTTTAAAAATTTTATTTACTTATTTGACAGAGAGAAACATAGCAAGAGAGGGAACACAAGCAGGGGGAGTGAGAGAGGGAGAAGCAGGCTTCCAGATGAGCAGGGAGCCTGATGCAGGGCTCGAACCTGGGACTCTGGGATCATGACCTGAAGCGAAGGCAGACACTTAACGACTGAGACACCCAGGCTCCCCATTAACTTTTTTAGTGCTTAACTCTCCTTCTCTTTCTCTCTCTTCATATATAGTACCCTTACCAAATGAAAAAGTTATGTAACTCTACATTTATCTTTTTATCTAAGATACAGCAAACTCAGTAACAAATCACCTAATCACAGTGAATAAATACCCTCACTTTCCGAGATCAGACGAGATCAGGCGCATTCAGGGTGGTATGGCCATAGACAATACCCTCACTTTCAATAGTATGTGATATCTGGTCTTTTCCGACTTTGGTTTTCAATTTCTTTTTAACAACTTCATTGAAGTATCTTTAATTATAAACCACCACAATTACTCTTTAGAAAAAGATATAATGTACAATTTTATACAATATGTTACATAAGTGTTAATTATATGTGAGTCATTCTCATTAATAGTATCCTATTCATATGGTGCACAAGTAACTGAAACCCTTCTACTAGAGAACAGAGCGATAATATTCACCTGTGAGGAAATAAGCAAACATCACACTTTCATCAGCTGCCTCATCATAAATGGTCAGGTACTGAGAAGAAAATGGAAGTCTCCACAGCAAGGCCTAATTCCATTTGTCTGTTTTGGCCATTTAACCTCTGCAACAAAGAGTAAGAGGCAGCTTATCAAAAAATGAAACTGGTAAGCAGCAGGATGATTTTTCCCTTTGTAAAATTTAAGTTTTACTGCCTGGCAGGGGCAGCACTCAATTACTGAGAAGTTCCATCACACCGACAGTGGAGTGTAACTGAAGCAATCAGTCCACACATGTCAGAGAACTAGCTCGGTCATCTCAAATCAAGCATGTCTAGACAACTGCTGTTCCCCAAGTCCCAGGTCCTGTAATCCCTGTCTGCGTCACTTTTGCAGAAATGTATCCACATCCTGGAGACTATAGCAGGAAACACACAGGACAGAGGTCAGGAAATTTCCTGTACCAAAAAGGGCCAAGGAGATCAGTCACATAACTGATATTTACTTTAAGTCTGCAATAAAAATATGCCCATAGCCAGACAGGGAAGAAGGAAGATAGGGGAAAAAAGTGTTTGTGGTTTTCTGCATATTTGTTAGGAGAGGCAAATCAAAATAAGAACTTGAATGGCAGGCTGAGAACAAAGTTGGGAAGCAAAAGCCATTAGTACACAAGGGCACCTTCATAATGTAGGCAGCCTGGGCAGTTTCCTCCCAAAGGGCTTCACAGCAAGCAAAGAGAGACCAAAATGAGCTCAGGAAGCAGTCAGACTTTCAAAAAGTCTGTTCTTCCCAGATCTTCAAATCAGAAAGCAGCTCTCAAAGAAGCACCAGATGGTGGAGCGCTCTGCTACCACGATGCTAGATTTGCTGGCCGCGCTTTTTTTCCTATCAAGGGCAGAGACCGAATTCTTTTGAACTGTGTCACTAAGCACACAGCCCAGTGCACACAAGAGGTACTCAAAAACATCTGTTAAATATTGATTTTCGTTTATACTGATCATTACACAATGTGGTACCCAGACTGTTTGCTTAGTGCTTAGTGAAGAATTCTCAGAATGTTTTACAAATATCTCCTTCCATTTATAACATGAGATGGTCAAACAAGGTGACACGACATGAAGACATGAGAGCCATCAAGCCATCGTAGCAAGAGCACACAGTTACCTGAGGCCAAAAGGCCAGGCTGGCAAGCTCTGGGCCCTAGACAATGTCGCAGCATCCCAGGAAGCCCTGATCCTGCCCTACAGCGTCTTGCACGCTGCCTTTTGCACCAGCAGTTTCTCACAGCCCAGGTTCTCTTTCTCATCACACTCACACTCCAGTGTTCCTCGCTCTCACACAGCATGGCACTCAGGACTCTGTCACCACAGCGGCCGTCACACTCTCAGCCTGTCCCACCTTCTGGAGTCACCCTCACACCCAGGCTCTACACTCAGAGTATCTCTCCCTCTCTCTCTCACTCACACATACACGCTCTCTCCCTCATTCTCTCCCCCCTCTTCTGGTTAAGGGCGCTTGTTTGTCTCTCGCACACCGAGTCTCCTTCACACCAAGGTGTCTCCCACACAGCGTCATCTGCTCACTCAGGGTGTTCCTTGCACACTCACACAGTCACCCTAGGACTCAGAGAGGTCGCACACTCACACATGTAGTCTTTCTCACACGCTCAGTCTTACACTCAGGGCTCCCCACACTCCTGGAGCCCCCCTCACGCCCGCGGTCCCTCTTACACGCACAGCGTCACTCTCCCGCGCGCGCTCTCGCCGCTGCGTCCCTCACGTGCCACCGGCCCTCCCGGCCCGCACCGGCCCGCACCGGCCCTCCCCACGCTGCGGCGGCGGCCGCGCGGAGCGTTCGGCCTCCAGGACGCGGCCGCCGCCCCGGCCCCGCTCCCCCCGCGGGCCCGCCCGCGGCCCGTTACCTCGCAGTAGCCAGGCGCCGACAGGATGCTCGGTCGCTCGACCGCCACGGCCGCCGCGGCCGCTCAGGCCCCGCCCCCGCCACGTCACGCGCCGCCGGATCGCGACAGCGCGCGCCGCGTCGGGACAGGACGCCCAGCTCCGCGCGGACTTGGTTTGCGGCGGCCCTTCTGGGCTTTTGGGGCCGCGGCGGCCTCAGGGATCTGCCCGCCTGGATCGGGAATGCCGCCCCAGCGTCTGCGTGCTCTTGGCTGCCCCTGACCAGGGCCCGGCCACCGTCGCTCTAAATGGCCCGCACAACCCGTCGCTTTGTGGCTCTTGGCCATACAGCTTACACAAGGAGCTCTAAACAGCCTCCGTAGCCCGTTCACCACCAGCCCCTCCCTTACAAACCTTAGGAAGACGGAGACCCAGGACCTGTCTTCCCACATTCACGGCTCAGCCACAGCTCAAGCCCACTGAGGCCTCCCCAGACACATGGACACCGCTGTGCTTCGGTAGCCAACCCCCCCCCACCACCCCGCCACACCTCCCCGGGGCTCAGTCTTAGGATATTTTTCTGACCTCAATTGATACCGTCTGGGGGGAGCTGCACCCCCCTGTCTTCCTCTACCTCTGGCTGCTCCTCCTCCTCTCCTTCTAGGGGCTCTTTTCATCTGGTAGCTCTGGGGCTCGTCTAGGGTCTCCTGACCTCGTGGGCAGCTGAGCCCTCCCTCTTAGCTTCCTGTCCACAACCTCGAGCCATGCTCTCTCCTGGGACATGGTGTCATTTCACCCAGACACGTGTTGACAACTGCACACCCTCTAATTCTAGACTGACCATACCCAAACCCCTGCTCCCTATCACCCAATGACCTGGCCAGAGATGGGCAGCACCCTGGACCCTTCATCCTCCCCCTTCTCATGGTTTTCTTCACTCCAGCTCTAGTAGCCTCCCAATCTCTACCCTGTTTCTTCTAACCCATACCCACAGGGAAATTACTTTGAATCTCCTCTGCCTAAAAACCCTTCCATTCTCCTACCCCAAGACAAGACAATGATCCTTGAAGAACGCTCACTGTTATGCCCTCCTTGTTCTCTCTGCTTAGAATATCCTTCCTAAGTGTGAATCAGAGTATGTATATATTTGGAGTCATTAGACTCTGACCCTTTGACCCCTGGATCCTTTGTCTCCCTGGCCAGGCAGAGGAAGGATTCTCTGCTCACTTGTGTCACTCAATAGCAGCTGGTCCACTTACCCCTGTAAAAAAAAAAAACAAAACACATACATGACCTGCCAGCATCCAGCTGTCTGGCTTTGCTGTCCCACACCCAGTTACAACAACCCACCGTGAAAACCCACTATGCAGCAAGCATGATTGGATGTTCCCCAATAACAGCAGTGTTTAAGACCACCTGGCAGGGTACATTTATTCAGCTCCGTTCTTTAGATGAGCAAGCTGAGGCTCGGGGAGGTAAGGAGACTCCCCAGACTACTTGCCCGGAGCTGGTAGAACTCAGATTTGAACCCCAGTTGGCTGTATTAGAGCCTCCTGTGACTCCATGTCCTCTGCAGCTGCGAAACCAAGGATGGCAGTGGGGCTGAAACAGGTCAGGGGTGAGTAAGTGACTGTAAGGCCACTATAACGAGTGGCATGGGAGGGTGGATGTCGGGGCAGAGCTGGGACTCAGGCTGGGCATTTGCACAGCTGTGTTGTTATTCTTCGACCAAGCCAGCAGTTGCAGCTGGACCCATGTATTGCTCGGCATCCCCAACCTCTCTGGGCCACCCTTCTTCCAGGTTTGGCTAGTAAATGAGGGTTCGGAGCGCTCTCTAGTGGCCAGAGTGTATTGAAGCCTGAAGCCCAGGCTAGCCTGGCTCTGTGCAGGCCGCAGGAACTGGGGCTCCCACCACCCTGCACTGCCTTCAGCCCCCTCTCTGGGCTCTGCACCACAGACAGTCCTGGATCCCAACACTATACATGTTTCCCTGCATCAGGCTCTCTGTTTCTCTCTCTTTATCCATCTCCTTTGACTCCCAGTCTTTGTCCTAGTCTCAGCCTACCTTCTCTCTGTCTCTGTCCCAAGAGAGACAGATGAGGGGCAGACAAAATGAGGAAACAAAGTAGAAGGGTGGTGCCTTAAAAAGAACTCTAGGGTCAAAATATGCTGAGACCTGAAAGCTGAGAGAGGACAAAAATACTGGTAAGGAGAATCCAGCCAGGGTGACCTGCAAAACTGTCCTCTGCCCCCAGCTCTGTAGCAGCATGTGGGGCCTGCCGGCCAAGCAGGAGCAGAGGGAAGGCATGAGCCACATTTCAATGGGAATGTTTTAGGTCCTGGTTCTTACTCCCAGGAGGGGAAATAGATTCCAGGAGATGGGGCAGGAGGATAAAGCCCAAATAGGTGCATAGGAGCCATGCTTTGGTGCTGAGAGAACCCATCAAGGCCCCAGGAAAGGTCTAGCCCCTGATTATGTGCCTCTCTAGCCCCTTCACCCTTCCATTACCTCCTTCCTCTCATGCTCAGAACAGAGCCTCAGCCAAGGTACTTTACAGCATCCAGAGTATTTTTATTGCCAGAATCCAAGTACAGACTGCTTAGAGCCCATGAGGAGCCCACCATCCAGGAATAAAAGGAGCGAGAGATGCTGGGTATGTTCCCAAAAGAGAAAATCCAGCTCCACAGACTACCTGGTGGGAGAGGAGCACAGTCCAGCCTGACTGACTCTAGGGTCCTAGCCTAGAGGCTAGACTCAAGTCTTGGCCTCTAGTCATTGCCCACTTGGAGATGACTGCCACCAAGGCAGATCCAGACTCTCCATCCCTGCTATTATAGGAAGATCCGTGAAGCACTTCTGGGACAGACAGAAAACTCCCAGGGTACCCCCAAGCCACCTGGCTCTCTCAGAGGCCCACTCAAGTTTCTGGGCTAGTCTCTGCAGACTAAACATCTCTGACCTGCCTGGAAGGAGTGGGTGCTGGGCAAGATGGGCAAGAGTTCTACCTCCACTCAGCCCTGTGCCAGCCCACCTGGGTGCTAGAAAAACCCTAGGGCAGGGTGGTAATGTGGTGGTGGGGTTAACAAGAGGGCAACTCAGGGTAGCTCTGAATGGCCTCAGCTGCTTCCTTGAGTTTTCTTCATGAGTACCTAAAAGGCCATGGGGCTGAGTCCTGCTCTCATCCCCGAACCACAGTCCCGGCAAAGGGAACCAGCATCAATACTGTGGGTAACAGCCCAACCAAGGGGATCAAGTCTCCTGGGACAGAGCCCCCAAGAAATGGAGGGCCACCTGCTGCCCCATCCTGAGCTTGGCTGTTCTTGGAAGTGAGGGAGGTAGGAGTGAATGCCCCAGGACCTGGGAACCATAGAGAATACAACTTGCCCCTGTCCACAGGAGGCACCAGGCTGCCTCCAGAAAGCCAGTCAGGCTGTTGAGCAACTAGGTCATAGGGAAGCCAACAGCTCCAGCCACTCACAGCCAGTAGCAAGCCTACCTGTGGCTAGTTTGTGGGAAGATCACCGTAGGGACCAGAAGCACATCCCTGGGACTTTTAGGGACAGGGACCACAGCTCAGTAATATTCCTCACAGGAAGACTGAGGGACAAGGGCTTGGTGGGTGACTGTGAAAAGGCCACAGGAGTATGAGGAACAAATGGCCCCTGAGTTTGGGATTGGGGCCAGGTGCCAGCCAATCCGCCTGCAGAGCCAGTCCTGAGGTCACAGCAATCCCATTAGCAGTTGCATTCTTTCTAGCAAGGATCCCTCAAGTGAGGTCAGACTATTTCTTCCTTCCTCGCTCCCATAGAGGAAGGATAAGAAACAGCACTTTCCAACGACAGATGTGTCGCAACCCAAGACTGAGGACCTTAGACAAGTCAATCACGGACCACTAAACTCATGGGCCACGACAGTCCCGGAGGACAAGAGAAGCGAGCTGTGACCATGCCATCCCACAGCCCTGCCTGGCCTGGGGATCAAGGCCCAAGAAGCACACGTTTCAGGTAGGCCAAGGTGGTGTCATTGGCCAGCATCTCTATGTGCTCGCTGCCCGGCAGCGCCTGCAACAACACTTCGTGCTCCTGGCGGCCGCGCCAGGCCTGGCACTGCAGGGCACTCTGCAAGTTCACAGTGCCATCACCGTCGCCAAAGCAGATTTTGGGATCGCGGTCCGGGAAGCTCTCGTAGTAGAAGGAGTCTGGCGTGGGGACACTGGTGCCATAGAGGCAGTGCAGCGGCACACCGGGTGGCACCATGGCTTCGACCAGCCCCTCCGTGTCCTGCCGCATGAGCCACCCGTCTTTGAAGCCAATGTCTTGGAAGAAGCGGCGATAGTCCCGCAGCGTGTAGTTGGTGGTGGGTGTGTGCACAAAGATCTTTTCCGGTGACCAGGTGTAGTTGTAGGGCAGCAGCCAGCTGGTGGAGACGGCAGACCGCTGCTGCTCCCGGATCTTCAGGGGCCCGATGACAGGGATGCGATTGTTGTCTCCTGTGGGGAAAGGGCTTGCTCAGTCTGCGCTCAGTAACACAAGCTGGCTGGCCGGCATAGTGCCACCAGGGCCTCTTTGGGGCCCTGGGGAGGGGCCCAGTCAGCACTCCAGCGCCTCCACACTGTCATTGGCATTGTAACTCCCATGTTCCCTTTATTTCTGCTCTATCTGGGAAGCACGCAACCATGATTTGTTTCTTTCCTTCTGCACTTCATCACCAGGGATTTAAGCAGCGCATACCCATGAGGTGATTCATCGTGTAAATGGTACCCTCCACTGAGCACTTGTCACCACACTTGTGGGCACTGACCTTGTTGAAGGTCAATCAGCATGTTGGCAGCCCAGAGACACGTTCCTCTTTTTCTTTTCCTACACTGAGTTATGAAAATATTTTTCTTTTCCCAGATTCAGGTTCAGGCCTGCCCTCAGCCACCCCTGGTTGTATCCCACTCATCTACCTGTCACTGGCCCGGGAAGCCAGGCCTGCAGGAGATGAGGCAAGAAGGGACTGCAGGCAGAACGAGAATCTTTCTCACACAGGAATGCCAACACAGCCAGTGAGGTCTCTAGGCAGTGAGCTAGAACAGGTTTCGTCTGATCTATTCAGGACCCACAGCCACCCATCACCGCACCTCTCTGACTGACCAGAGGCCTTCAGGTCTTGTGGGATCTGGTTGCAGGACCCCTGAGGAAAAGGAAGCCCCTAGCTAGTCCATGACTAGCACCCACCTGTCAGGGCCTCACAGAACAGTTTCCCAGAATCTGAGGCACAGCTCTAAGGGGACTCACAAGGAGGCTCTGAAAGGCTGGAACCCGAGCCCCACCACAGCTCCTGTCTCAGACTCAGGCATGTATCTATCTGTCCTTTCAGGTCCAGGCTGGACAGAGTAGGTAGCTATATTGAGTCTTCACTATATCTGGATTCATTGTCCAGCCAATCCAGGGTCACTACCGGGACAGGCACTACGTCTGACGTGATGGCAACTATCAGTTGACCAACAAGTAGGTCAGGCAGTGCTGATGATATGAGGAATAAAGTTCCTCAGATGCTGAGCACAGCTGTGGCTTGTGGCTCCTAAAGTAAGGGGCCACGGGTTCACCCCCAGTCCTAGCAGAAGGAGGGAGGAAAGCCCCACAGCTATAGGTGGCAGGCTCCGATAGTCATAAAAAGGCAGGTGAATTGGGGAGGAATGGGGAAGGAGGTGGCTTTCCCCACTGCCAGGCAAGTAGACCCAAAGAAATCTGCACCTGCTTCCTTCCTGCATTACCCACAAAGGCTCCCCACTGCCACAGATGGAGGTATAATTCATCAACAGGAAACTGTAGTCCAGCCTGCCTTCTGTGGGGCAAAGGTGGGCAGGAAGAAAGGGAGAAGGTCGGGTGCCTGGGTGGCTCAGTTGGTTAAGCGACTGCCTTTGGCTCAGGTCGTGATCCCGGAGACCCGGGATTGAGCCCCACATCGGGCTCCCTGCTCGGCAGGAAGCCTGCTTCTCCCTCTCTCACTCCCCCTGCTTGTGTTCTCTCTCTGGCTGTGTTTCTCTCTGTCAAATAAATAAAAAATCTTTAAAAAAAAATAAAAAAAATTTAAAAAAAGGAGAAGGTTCCCCCAAAGAACTCTGGGTCAGACCAAGTTAGGCCAGCCAGGCCAGAGCACAGGGTATGTGTGTACAGACAGGCAAATATCTGTGTGACCAACAGTTGTGCCACTGTATAGACACAGTGGAAAAAAATGTACACA
This sequence comes from Spilogale gracilis, assembly GCA_004023965.1. Taxonomy (NCBI): domain Eukaryota; kingdom Metazoa; phylum Chordata; class Mammalia; order Carnivora; family Mephitidae; genus Spilogale; species Spilogale gracilis. The sequence continues at coordinate 188,132 of PITA01000871.1, forward strand.
GGTAACCAAGGCCATCAACTACAGGGACGAAGTTAAGTAGTATTAGGTTCTCTTTCGGACAAAGAGATGGTTGGAAAAGCATATGCCTCTGGAGAAAGAAGGATCCTGACCCAAGAGAAGAGATACGAGGTAGCCCAAGAGAACATTGCTGAAGGGAAAGAGAAGGCACCATCCCTGACATCAACTCCCCCATACTGGGTAGGTCAGGCAGGGTCTTACCTGAGGCCAGGACACGCAAAGTCTTGGCCACGCCCCCCCAGGGCGCACCCAGTGCCACAAATGCACGGATATACTTGTTCTTCCAGGCCTGTGGCTGTCGCTGCAGAAAGTAGAGTGTGTACATGTTGCCCATGCTGTGGGCAACCAGCACCACAGGGCCCCCATACAGCTGGTGCATCTCCTCGATCATCTCCCGCAGGGCCAGGAAGTAGGGCCCGTTTTCATCTGTAGGCCAGAGCCAGGCAGTAGTCAGGAAGGAAGGGTCCTGAGGCTTGAACCACTAAAATGTTCTTCAGGCCAGATCCAAGACTACGTGGGTGTGGAAAATGCTAAAATCCAAGTGGGAATGGTCTGGTTTCCCCTCCTTTCCCAAGAAGGGAGGAAACCTAGGAGCTCCTTTTCTCCTCCTCAGCTTCATTATCTCTCCCCAGGGCCCAGAAATCCTGGGGTGAGGGATGGGGAAGGATAGGACAGATTGACTAGGGATGACAGATGTGACTACTGGGCTAGACACGAGAGGGCCCGAGGCCAGGCAAGAGTCTGGGGCCTAAGGTAAATGTGACCTCCTCATCCCCACCTCCCAAGACATCAGGGAGGAAGCAAGAGTGACCACTTACTTGGGGCTCGGCGCCAGTCGTAGGGGGCACCCCGGACATCCTCACCCCGTGTGTAGCCCCAGCTCACAAGGCTCTCTACCATGGTATGGAAATAGGAACCTGTAGATAGTAACATATGGGAATTAGAGAGACTACAGCCAGTGCCAGCCCCCCACACCACGCCCAACAAGGAGACTGTGACATCTACTGTATAAAGATCCCCAAAAGAATGCTATAAGGCTCAGTGGCTATACTGATTAAAGACAGTTTAGAGGCTACCCTTTCAAACAAATAGCACTTCTCCCACTCTGGGAATATAGCAGAACTTCCAGCCCCGTTTCCTGGAGGGCATGAGTAAAGGCTACATACCCACACTGCTTTTGCTGGGGTCTAGGAACTCTAGTGAGAAAGTCTTCCCAAAGCCAGGGACACGCACATCCACACCATCTGGGAACTGGGTGGCCCGGGACGTACTGTTGTAGACCAACCTGTCAGGGGAGGATACTGAGCTGGTGATCCAGAGGTGACATTGAACTTGGTATGTCCTAATACTGCCCTGGGTCCTGAGTCACATCCTTTACTATCCTCATATTTGGTAAGAACTATAGGGGAGACTAAAAAATAACAAAGCAAGTTTATGAAACGCACATCAGAGGAACCACATCCACCCAAACACTCCAACCAAGACTCATTCCAAAGATTAACCCAAGGACCCCCTTCAAGGCAATAGTTCCTTCTCAGTGTCATCCACCTCAGAATGCAGGTTTTGAATTTGGTTGGGAAAGGGAAGTGCCAGGCCTGGCTCTGCCATCCACATCACACTTGACCCAAAAGGCAGGCAGCCTAATCTTGCATGTTCCCATTGCCCCATCTCTGTGGATTCAGCTCCTGCCACCCACCACAACTCATCACAGGGCAAAGGAGAGGGTAAGTGCAACACACAACAGATCAATAAAAACAGAGAAACCCCCACCTTAGGGCCTAAACACTTGGGTCTGCTATGTGGATTGACAAACAAGGCCTGGAAAAACAATGGGACAGGGTGGTGAGAGACAGGAGGAAAGCTTTGTGCTAGACCAGGATCTCTGTTCTGGCCTCCCTGATTCCAAGGAGAAAAATGTGCCCAAGAAAACACAGGCCAGGGGTGCCTGGGTGGCTCAGTCTTCAAGTG
>PITA01000871.1:190217-230153 GCA_004023965.1 Spilogale gracilis
AAAAAATAAAAAAAAAAAAAAAAAAAAAAAAAAGAAAAGAAAGAAAGGAAGAAAAGAAGGAAGAAAGAAAGAGAAAGAAACAGAAAGAAAAAAGAAAGAAAAAGACACACAACACAACACAGGCTAGACCTGCAATCCTTGGTGGCCCTGAGTCCTAACCCCTGAAGATCAGCCATAGAAAGCTGAGAAGATACCAACTTTGACCCAAATAATAGGTCCTGGGGGCCCATTTTCTCTAGGGCAATCTGTTGAAGAACCCAATGGCCACTCAGCAAAGTGGAGAAAACTTTCCACAGAGCCAAAACAGCTCTAAACAGGTCAGATGTCTAATGAAGGTTGACAAGCCCCTCTCCATATTAGCCTGAACCTTCCATTGGCAGTCAGTACCTGGGACCACGTCTCTGTTATAAAAATAGATTTGCAGATCAACATCCCAGAAATAACCCTGATCATGTACAGAAGAGGAAAAAGTCAACAAAGCAGGTATCATAAACAACAGGGAAAGGCAAAGCACCTGGAGAATCAGCTAATATGTCCCCAGGAAAAAAGTTTAATTTGTGAGACTCCATTCAACTCAAACATTTGCTAAGCACCAATTGTGTTCCTAGTTCTATGGCTATAAAGATAAAAGAGATACAACCTCTGCCTTCAGGGAGTTGGGTCTTAGTTCAGGGTCACAAAATCTGGGTTTACATCTTGGTTCTGCCACTTATGAGCTGACTGACTCTAGGCAACTTTGTAACCTTTTGAGCTTCCAGATTTCCTCATCTGTAAACAGGGTTAAAAACAGTGCCTGTGTCATAGAGTTGTTATAAGACTAAATGAAAGAAAGTATGTAATATGGACAGTGCCTGTATTTGATAAGCAGTAACTCCCAGTATAGTATTATCTTATTAACAGGGAAACATCCTCGGAAACACACTTACACGGAACCTGGTAAGGATCAAAGGAAACAGGCATGGGGCCCGGAGGAAGGAAAGGTTAAGAGTAATGGGGAGTGGCAAGGGAAACTTTCCAGAAGGACCAGGCTCAAGTTTTAAAGGGTGAATGGGAGGGAATTTATCAGGCAAAGGGTGCGGAGGTAGAGGCTGAAAGAACCGTATGTACAAAGACACACAGACCTGGTATATCCCAGAAGGAACAAGACGCTGAGGGGCCAGTGGCCAACTCAGAGGCAAGGGAAGGGGTGCAGGCCATGTTGAGGCTATGAACAGGGGCTGGAGCATAGAATCTACATGTAAGGGGGAGCCTGGCTGGCTCAGTCGGTAGAGCATGGGACTCTTATCTCAAGATTGTGAGTTCGAGCTCCAAGTTAGGTGTGGAGATTTTATTTAATAGATTTTATTTCTTTATTTGAGAGCCCAAGTAAGTGAGCCAGAAAGAGAAGGAGCTGGGGAAGGGGCAGAGGGAGAGGGAGAAGCAGACTCTCTGCTGAGCAGGGAGCGTGATGTGGGGCTCGATCCCAGGATCCTGAGATCATGACCCAAGCCAAAGGCAGACTTTTAACCAACTGAGCCACCCAGGACCCCAAAATAAAATCTTAAAAAAAAAAAAAATGAATTCACGCATAACGTGTGAATCACAAGGCATAAACTAGAGAGGATAGGGACAAGAGCTGCAGGAAAGGGAAGAAACTTCTGTCTGGGAGGGTGCAGAGGTGGTGCCAATCAGCCTGAGGAAATAAGAAGGGCAAGAGGTCAGGGACCACAGGGTCTGCTGAAGTGGGGATGAAAAAGAAATGAGTTCTAGAGATTTCTTTAGGCTGGGTTGGTGAGCAACACCCCATCTGAGCCCCAGCCCCCACCTGATATTGTCAATCCAGCAGTCAATGATGACAGGGAGCAGCAGTTCGAGGTTGAGCCAGAGCGTGAAGTAGCTGTCTGTCCTTTTGGAGCAGAGGTAGTGTACAACCGTTGGTTTGTCTAGCTTTGCCTCCAGCTGGTTGCCCAAATCACCGGGCACTGCAGAGGGACACAGAGCAGGCATGAGGCCCTGGACTTGACAGGCTGGGGACCCCTGAGGCTTGAACCCAAAGGTCTTTACCCACAGCTGTCCCAGGCTACAGAGGAGGGCCTTGTTCACCCAGAGAAGGAGTGGGAAATAGGACAAAGCCCTGGGCCACTTAATCAACTAAAGCTGAATCCAGAGAAGGCATTCCATGACAGGCTTGTGTAGAGGGCAATGAACACAGGCAGCTGCCAGCCTACTGAGAGCCCAGTAAGGTTCCAGGGAGCAGACCATCTGGAGGGCACTAGCCTCTCAGCACACCTGGACCCTGTGGCAGAGATGGCTATCCTGAAACATCACACCATTCCAGCCACAGCCCAGTAGGGGTGGGTGTGCCCAGGACCCAAGGATAACTTCTCCCTGCCCAAGCTGGCCAGAAGACCAGCTACACAGAGCCTAGTCTACACAGAGCCCTGGGGCCCTTATAACACTCAAACCCAACCCCATGGCTCCACTGCCCGATATTAAGGCCCTGCCCAGAATATTTGCTCCCACTGACCTTTCAGGCCTTACCTGCTTCTATGTGCCATGCCCTTGACACCTTCCAAGCACACCCTCATTTAGAACCCAGGATCACTAAGTGAACAACCAGCTCTTGGCTCTCCTGAGCATTCTCTGGGCTCTATGAACCCAGCCCTGAAGAGGGCATGACCTCCCTGCACGTCACCTCAGTGTCCTCAGGACAACTATGGGAGATAGATGTGGCACCTGCCTTCACCTCCCTGAATAACATAGATGCAGAAGTGAGGAGTCTTCAGCATGAAAATGCAGAGACCTTGGTCATTGTCTCCATTAAAAAGGAACTGGCTAAAAGAGGAAGCCACCAAATTTGCTGTGTCTGAATGCCCTTTGTCCTGGATAGGCTGGGTGGCCTCTAAAAATAGCAGTGGTCATTTCTTAAGTCCCTTTTTGTTTCAAGAGACACCTATGTACCCTTTACCTCAACTAACACTGAGAAAAAAAACATCCTTACTATGCCCACTTTACAGATGAGGAGACTGAGGCTGAGAAGGTAGAAATGGCTTTCTAAAGCCTCCCCCTGTCCACTTATTTTGTATCACTTCTCTGGTCTCTGCTTCCTCTACCACCAATTTGGGTCTCACTCATAGCGGCTGGTCACCCCTGGATGCTGATCCTCTGATAGCCAAGGTCAGGTCCCAGCTCTCTGCACAGGAACAGCTCTTTCACTGCCCACTGGGGTTTCCCAGGATTAATGTCAATACCTTCACTCTCTGAGAAGCAAGGCAGGCTACGATTCTGTGACTCTGAGGGCACCTGGGTGGCACAGTTGTTAAGCATCTGCCTTCAGCTCAGGTCATAATCCCAGCGTCCTGGGATCTAGCCCCATGACGGGCTCCTTGCTCAGAGGGAAGCCTGTTCTCCCTCTCCCACTCGCCCTGCTTGTGTTCCCTCTCTTGCTCTTTTTCTCTGTCAAAGAAATAAATAAGATCTTTAAAAATAAATAAATAAGGGGCGCCTGGGTGGCTCAGTTGGTTAAGCGACTGCATTCCGCTCAGGTCATGATCCCAGACCCCCGGGGATCGAGTCTCACATCGGGCTCCCTGCTCGGCGGGAAGCCTGCTTCTCCCTCTCTCACTCCCCCTGCTTGTATTCCCTCTCTGGCTATGTTTCTCTCTGTCAAATAAATAAATAAAATCTTAAAAAAAAAAAGCTATAGCAGAGTTTTAAATAAATAAATGAATAAATAAAAAATAAAGCCCGATGCTTGAATGAAGCATCCAAAGCCCCCAAGACAGAAGTCTCACCCGTGTCCACCACCACAAGGAAACACTGGGGCTCCTGTATAGTTGCAGGCACCAGGACCAAGCAGAGAATAAGTAGGGAAGATCATCTAATCCCAATATAGCCACATCTAAATTGGTCTGGCAGGGATGAGTTTAGGCATGTTTCTTAACGTCTGTTCACAGCCACTGTCCCAACCCTTATCTGTCTTTAGCCATCAGATTCCCTCAGGCCTCCTCCTTCAGGCCTAAGGCCACGCATTGATACGGGTGGAAGGAGTCTTGGTGGCAGGCTAGAAGAGTCATTTTTTAAATAATTCCCCCTGGAACATATAGGGCTGGAAGGGTCGAGAGAGATTGCCTCCTAGCCATGCCCTGAGGGCATGGGGAGCAACTCTGAGAACACTCGAGCCCCAACTGATCCTCAGGAGTGGGACCAAAGGACCTCGATCTTTCCAGCTAAAAAATGGGACATAAGCGAGGCAACGCTTGGGACTGACGTACAACCGGACGGTAGCCCTCCCACTCATCCCATATTCTACAGGGGAAGATGAGCAGAGGTTGACCACACCCGCACCCAGTATGGCGGGAGGTGGGCGGACAGACCCAGGTAACAAGACTGACAGTCATAGGCTCCCCCCACCTCATGCTTAGAGCAGATGCATACCGGGAAGATAGCAACCCCCCCGCACCCCGTCCTGCCGGACGCACAAACACAAGGACCCACGGCTGGACCCGCGCCTCACCCAGCACCACGGGAGGGGGACGTCCGACCGGGAGCGCCGGGTCTGCCAGGAGCAGGAGGAACAGGAAGCCACCCGGGAGCAGCGTCGCAGGGCAGGGACAGAGGAGAAGACCCATAGCGTGAGACCGCCGCTATAGGTCCGAGGTGCGGATTCAGCTCTCCGTGCTCGCGCCTAGGCCCGGGCGGCGGCGACGCGCTTAACCCCGCCGCCCGCACTCGGCCACAGAGGCCGAGCCAATCAGAATCCACCTCCCCCAAAAAGCCTACCAATAGGAACTCGCCGCCAGGCTTCTCCCTCCCGGTCGGAGCTCGCCGCCTCGCCCTTTCGGATCCCAGGCCACCCCCTCGGACCGCGCCGCGCGCCGAGCGCATCGATCGATTGGGGTTCTGCGTGGCTTCTCCGTTCAGTCCGGGACCAGTCGGACCCGCTCGCCGCTGCTGGACACCCAGTCCAGCCCTGTGTACCCTAAGTCCACGCTGCGCAGCCCTCACACCCGATTCCTGTTTCGTTCCTGACCTGGGATCTGGAACGGGTTGGACCGAGCTTGGAGTCAGGGTCCAGTGCTCGCCGCTGCTGAGAGACCCTGGTTAGAGCAAGGGGAAGAAGGGGAGTAGTGAGTCCTGGAAAGTTATTGGGCCTTAAGGGACCGGGAGATGACCAGGACCTTTGTGCAATACCCACATCGGTTCTTCACACCCTGCCCTGACGGCACCTGGGTTCAAGCAAGGGGTTCAGGGGCCCCCTGTGTCTGTCCATGGATTAGAAATGTGGGTGGGACAGGTAGAGGCCAGGGCAATGCGTGAGGGCTGCCCGGCCTAATGTTAGCTGTGGGCATTATGGAGTCACCCCTTGAGACTGAGCAGTTCTGGTGCCTTGGAGAAAGTGGGTTTGAGCCTCAACCCTGTGGCCATAGTCTATTTGGCAAATTCCCCATAGTCTATTGTGACCTTGGAGTCCACCTACCATTCCCACTCCACGCAAACTGGGGATCCAGAGAGGACACAGACTCCCTGCTCAAGGAATCAGAGGCAAACAGAATGGGCAGATTTGACAGCTGGCAATATGACCAGTACCATGGGTCACTCTAGGATAGGGAGACCAGTAAGTTTGGAGACTGAAAGTCTTGATCCTCCACACACTTCCTCCTGAGGGCCAGACAACACCCCGATCATCCCCTAGCTGATCTTAAGACTTCTGGCACACCCCTTCCTTCCTTCCTTCCTCTTGGCCAATGGCTGACCCTTTCTAGCCTTTCAGAGTCTCTGGCATGAATCAACTCACCATTTCAGCCTGTTCTTCCTGTATTCATTGGTGGTTGGGGTACACCAAAGTCCAACTATCTCCCTCAGACCCTGGCAAGGACCCCAAACCCCTGCCTCTCTCACCTCCATCCTAGGCCCCAGAAGAGGGGTTGCTGAGGACCAATCTAGTACAGGTCCACAGTGGGAGATCATAGAGATCCTTTTCTCAGTACTAGAGACAGGAGGGAGTCCACAGTCAAGGGTTAAGTGGAGGGAGGGTAGACATCAGGATGGCCTGGGCTACCCTAGACTGTAGCCAGTGTTAATGTCTTGTCAACCCAGTGGCCGATCATGGGCCCATCACAGGCTATCCCTGTCCCACAGGCCCCGCAGATGAAGGAACTATGGCCATTACAGGGAGAGGATGTCAAGGCCTAGTCAACAATGATCTGTGCCAACACTGTGGAGTGGATAGGAATCAGAAGATAAGGATCCCCCCTTCTCACAGTGACTTTGCCATCCTGGCTGCAGGATGGACATACAGACCTGGGCATATCCTGGATTCTAGATACTATCCTGATTCTCATACCACCTAGTTAGGTGGTCACCCAGTCTTGCCAGCTCTACCCTTCCAAAGCCAAAGTACTTTTATCCCCATAGTAGCCTCCTTGCTCATATCCCAGTTTATGCCCTTGTCCCCTCCATGGGTCAGGTCAAGATCATTAAAGATTAAATGAGGCCCCTCACTGTCTGCCTAACCCCACTCACAACGCTCCTACTGCATGCATCATACACACCCCACTCATAGTGAATGAGAACCCTGTGGGGGACTCTGGCCTTCCACAATTTTCAGTTCCCCTTTTCCTCAGCTTGCTCATCTCCACCTTCGACAGCTTTCTCGCTGCCTAGAACAGGACAACCTAATTCTTGCTCTGGACCTCTGCATTCATTGCACTGGGGTCACCCTGCAGCCCCCATTTTTGGGGACTCAGCTGAGTTCTGCCTTTAGGCCTCAACCCAGACATGACCATTGACTCTGAAGCAACCCCTACCTGGCTCTCAGCAGAACATAAACCACACAAGAGGGAGCCCTTCACCTGCATGTTACTGGTGCAGCTGCCTTCTGGGTTGCTAGATACCATCAGCACAGTCCCAGGCACACAGCAGGTCCTTAACATATATTGAATGACTGAGTGATACACCCCCCTTCTCTAACACTCCCCCCTTCCAGGATAGGGTCCTGGTTGGTGCCTTTCAGACTCGGAGAAGGAGATAGGGACTGAGAGGTCCACAGGCCAGTTGGGCTACCTTCCTCAGATAAGAATCCAGCCAACAGCCTTTGCCCTTTCTCTATGACACTGGGCCCTTTGCATCCCCTCTTGCTTGCACAAGTTCCAAGCTCCCCTGTCAGGACCAGGTGGGTGTGTGGGCTTATGGCAACCCATTCAAGACCACAGCTTCCGAGCTGGTTTGGTAGCCAGAGCTGAGCCCATTTGGAGGCCAACCAATTCTCCCTAAATCTCACAGTTCATCAGGCTCCTATTCCTCTGATGCCAGAACCTCCCTGGAATCATGAGAGGTCAAACACTGACCAAACATGACAGAACAGGTTATCAATGTTTTTTTTAAATTTTATTTATTTGACAGAGAGCAAGGACAAGTAGGCAGAGCGGCAGGTAGATGAAGGAGAAGCAGGCTCCCCACTGAGCAGGGTGCCCACCATGGGGCTCGATCCCAGGACCCCAGGATCTTGATCTGAGCAGAAGGCAGATGCTCTACGGACTGAGCCACCCAGGCGCCCCCAGAACAGGTTATCTAACCTGGTTTAGGCATCAGTGAATGTTACCTGGAGGAGGAATTATTAGAGATGGGTCTTAAAGAATAAGTAGGAAATTTGCCAGGAAAACAAAGGGATGAGGAGGTGGGTGGGTGCCAGGTAGGGAGCTTAGTATGTGCAGCAGCCTGGAGACCTGAACAATCAGAGTAAGTGTGTCTGGGTGGGAGTGGAACAGTGAGGTTGGAGGTCTTGAAAACTTGGCCTATGGGGTGCCTGGGTGGCTCAGGTCATGATCCCAGGATCAAGCCCCAAATCAGGCTCCCTGCCCAGCGGGAAGCCTGCTTCTCCCTCTCCCACTCTCCCTGCTTGTTGTGTTCCTTCTCTCTCTCTGTCAAACAAACAGATAAATAAAATCTAAAAACAACAACAACAACAACAAAACCCAGCAACAACAAAAAACACTCGGCCTATGTCCACGAAGCCAGAAACCGAAACCGCAAAGATGCTCAAACCAGAGGGGGGTGGTCTCAAGGCTGTTCCCTTTTCACTGCTATCCTGGAGCATTTCCGGGAGGGTTGGGCTCTCCTGTTAAAGTTCCTCCTCCCACCTCCCAGCACCTGGTTGAGGCGACAGGGTCAGTGCGCCCTCTGGTGGGTACTCAGTGGAGATTGTGGAGCCCAGAGTGCAGGAGACTCAGGAGGTAAGGAAGGGTGGGTGCAAACGGTCCAGTTGTGGGCCACCAGGCTGCAGAAGATGTGGATGGCCCTGAGCTGGTGAGTATAGATCTCTGCAGTGGATCACATCCAGTGTAGAATCCTCTCCCACAGTGGGATATTTTCTGGCCTGGGAGGGAGAGAGGAGGGCGCTTTTACACCACTCCCAGATGCCCTGTAGATCCCCCTGACCGGCCACACTGCCAAGCCTGCATGAGGATCCTCACCCTATATCTGTCCCGACCTTCGTGTACCCGCCGCTGGAGCACCAGCTGCCTCCATGGCAGGCCTTGAGGGGCTTAAGTAAGGATGGGATTTGGCAAGAGTGTGGCCTGACTCACAGGACCAAGTTCCTTTCTCCCCTGTACCTGAATTACACTTTGGGAAACTCTACCGGCTGGACCTTTGGACCCCTGCTCATCCCTTTCACTATGTTATTTCCATATAACCATTTATGAACCCTAGTAGCTGGGTTGGATGGGGGACACTGCCCAATGAAATAGAGAAATCTCAAATTACTGTGGGGACCCCTACTACAGAGGGAGGTTGAGAGAAATTCTGGAAGAAAAGCAGGGGTTAACTAGGACAAGGAATGGGTTGGGAAGGTAGAAAAGAGCTCAGATGAGACTCCTAGAGGAAAAGACCCATAGCCCCAAGGAAGGATGGTAGTGCTGAAATACCCAAAAGTGGATGATGCAAAGCACTTAGACAACCATTCATTCATTCATTAAGTCTTGAGCAAGTACTGCAAGCCAGGTGGTATGATAAGCACTGGGGATGAGCCTGCCCTCTAGGACCTGAGTTTGGGGTGCATGTGGTATAGGAAGACAAAAAAAGATTTATTGTGAGGGACGCCCGGGTGGCTCAGTCATTAAGCATCTGCTTTCGGCTCAAGTGATGATCCCGTAGTCCCAGGATAGAGACCCACATCGGGCTCCCTGATCAGCGGGAAGCCTGCTTCTCCCTCTCTTGCTCCCCCTGCTTGTGTTCCCTCTCTAGCTGTGTTTCTGTCAAATAAATAAGTAAAATCTCAATAAAATAAATTATTTATTGTGTTAGTACTTTAGAACTGAGGGTTGCTGGGGGGGGAAGGGTTGCTGGGTTATAGAAATAAATAAACATAAGTTACTTTCGTGTTGGGGGAAAGGAGTGAGGGTTGTTTAGTATTAATATGTGTGATCTGGAAGGATCCATCCGAAGATGAGTAAAGGAATTCAGCAAAGCAGGGGTCCTAACGTTATCTTAGAGAATGTAGTTTTTCAAAAACAGTCCAAGCATTGGGAATTGTAATGCGGTTGGAGGCGGGTGTTGTTGCCCTATGCTGCCAGATCGCTACAGGTACCACACTGGAGAGGTCACCTCAAAAAGGTGGCTTCCCTGAAGACCTGACCTCGAGACCCACGCTGAAGGAAGAATAGGGAAGGGCCTAACGTGAAGGTCTAGAGGTAAAATGGATGAGGGCTCCGGGAAGGCTGAGACCCAGATAGAGTTAGCGCTCAGATGGCAAGGTGGTGACGCTGGACTGTCTTGTAGAAGCTGGAGCCCAGACAGGAGCCGAACAAGGAGCGAGGCCGGCCAAAGGAGTTTTAGAAGAGGATGAACACGAGTTTGAGGTAAAGGCGTGGATGGAGGACACGCAATCCGCCCAGCGCACGCGCGCTCCTGGGAGGGTAGGGGAGGAGCCTTATTTCGCTCTGGGCCCCGCCCCCAAACAAATATTTGACATTCCAGGCTTATCTAGCGGCAAGCTGGACCGCGAGAGCGAAGTTTCCCCCTCCCGCCGGGCCTGATTGGCCTAGCGCTTCCGCGGTGGGGACCAGTGGGCCACCGCGGGAGTGGGAGGTCCGGAAAGGGACGGATACCCGCCTATACCGGAGGAAGCGCTGGTAACCTGAAGCCGGTGGGAAACCTATTTCCCACTCCCGGCGCGAGTTACTTCCGTACTGGGCATCCTGGTCTCTTTATCCGTTAAGTAGCGGTGCGCTGAAGTGTGGGTCCAATGGGCAGGGCCTCGAACGCGCCCCCTCCACCCCGGGCTCTTTCTCCACGGTCCGAACGTGCGGACGCAGCGCCCAGCTTTTCCGAAAGCGCGAGGTGCGGCTCCCGCGTCAGTTTCCGCGCGGACTTGGCGAGCCCACGTCCCTTCCTGCTGCCCGACTCTTCAGTTTCTCAGTCATATAAGTGGGAGCACTTAGGAAAGTCCAGAGAGGCCTGGAAACGCGCTGTAAAGGAGCCTCACCAAGCACGACGGGGCGAAAGGGTGTTGGGAGCCCTTCACGCGCGACTGCCCTTACTGGGTTGCTGGTCACCGATGGAGAAGAGATAGAGGATCTGCAGCCCGCACGCGCACATTACACGTTCGCCGCGCTCACATCTCCAGGCAACAGGCCAGTCGTCAGGCGAGGAGGGCCACAAAAACTGGCAGCAGTCTCCACGTAGGGGGAGAGGGGAGGCTCCAGGCCCAGAACATCAGGCTCAACCCGGTCTAGAGTGGCGCTCCCTGGAGTCGGAGCGGGCGCACTTCCTGCTTCCCCATCACTGAGGCCTGCACACCACCTAGAGTGTTTGGGCACCGCGGGCACATCGTGGAGCCGGGCTAAATAAGGCCAGGTCTTCACACGTGTAGACAGGCAGTGCCCCGTGACCGTTGCTCCCCCGTCCCCATGGCTCTAAGAAGCTCTGCTGATCCCCGACCCTCCCCCTCAATCCACTTGGCCTCTGATGACCACTTTCCCACAGGCCTCTGGGTGATATCCAGTAATTCACCGCCCTCTTTGGTGACTTCTGTCACCCCCCGACCGGCCGTCATGACCCCACAGTCCCTAGACTGCCTTCTGGTGATTTTCACAAATCCCATGTGACTTCCACGGACCCAGAAGGCCCCTGTTTTTGCATTGTTCTTGGGGCAGGCCTCATGGTGGGGAGGGACAAAGAGGAGGGGGAGACCTCTGACCGAGTCGGGAGTCCGGGTCGTGAGCGCGCGCCCAGGCCCGGCGTCTGAGCGCGTGCGCTCTGGGCTAGGCTCTGATGGCCTTCCCCCCTGTTCCCGGGGCCGCCCTCGGTCACGTGGCCTGTGGGGCAGACAGGTAACTCGCCGGGATAGGGCGGGGGCCAGTAGCCGCCCCGCCCCACCGGGCGCCGCGGGCGGGTCTCAGCAGCGCCCACTGCGCCAGCCCGGCCACAGGTGCCGCCCCCGACACACGGTGTCCCGCCCAAGCTGATTCTTGTCTGCCGTCGGCCGGTGCGTGCGTGCGTGCGCCTCGTCGGTCCGCGTGTGTCTGGCCGAGCGCCCCCTTCCTCTGCGGCCATGACTCCACCGCCTCCCCCGGGCCCGAACCCCACCTCAGACTCCGCCGCCGACCCCCGCCCCGGGCCTGGACCCCTGGTCGTACTGTTCGGAGCCACAGCCGGTGCGCTGGGGCCGGACCTGGGCTCCGATGAGACTGACTTGATCCTCCTAGTCTGGCAAGTGGTGGAGCCGCGGAGCCGTCAGGTATGGTGAGAAGGGGTTGGTGGGGTTCCCAGGATCCGAGGGGACCAGTGGCTGATCGGTTTCCCCCGCCGTTCGTAGGTGGGGACGTTGCACAAGTCACTGGTTCGCGCTGAGGCGGCCGCACTGAGCCCGCAATGTCGCGAGGCCAGTGGCCTGAGCGCCGACAGCTTGGCGCGGGCGGAGCCGCTGGACAAGGTGCTACAGCAGGTGAGTGCCGGGGCCCGGGTGAGTGAAGGCATGGCCGGGCCACGGGGACATTTCTTAGCGGGAGAGGCGGCAGGAGGCAAGGCCTGGCATGCTGCGACCAACTGGCCAGGGCGGTAAGACGAGTTCCTGTTGTTTAAAAGTTTCAGAGATTCCCGCGTGTGCTGGCCTTTCCTGGGGGCACCTTACGTTTCGGCCTTTCCAGGGATTCACTCTTCCTGACGCGGTGGGCTGGAAGCTGCGAGACCCCTCCCAGGGCTGGCGGGGCTGTGAGGCTGAGACGCCTCTGGGAACCTGCCCGACCAGGTCTTCCAGAACAGCAGTCGGAAGCCAAAAAGACCAAGGGGCCTGGTCTTGGCCAGAGGTCACGGTCGCGGCCGCCAGCGACGTCGGCCCACCCACCGCGGGGGAGACGCTAGAGCGGGGGCGTAGGGCGGGGTCAGCCTCCGAGGCAGACGCCGCCAGGTGTAAGCTGCTCGTCTAGGCCTGCCCCGGCCGGCTGGCCAGGCGTGGGCGCTGTCCGGACCCCGCCTGAAGGCTACCTGTCTCCTTAGTGCAAAGGCCCAGGGTGCCTCCCAGCCCTGGCTGAAGTGGGAGGCGGTTCCCGTTGCTGTTTTCCTTTGCTTATCTCCACTATTGCATTCACCCTGTGCCTGACTCTTGAGTGTAATGAGTTTAAGTGCTTTACACGCACAAATTCTTTCATTTTCCAACAACGCCCGGTCGTTCTTGATGAGGTACAAACATATTGAACCTGCTCCTGTTCCAGAAGGGCTCCCAGGCTGTACCCTACTTGGGGAGTGCGCTGAAGGGGAACTGGGTTGGCTCGTTCTGGGCCTGTGCCTAGTGCCTCTACTTGTTCTTCAGCAGGGAGGAAGGCTGGGGGGTGGGGGGTGGGGTGGCTGGGCAGCTTGAGAAGTGCCACCCCCTCTGTAAGCAAACAGCTCAGTGCCAGCTGGTCGATAGTGTGGGTCAAAGCTCATGCTGCCCCAGCGTCCAGGTGTGTTCTGTCCTTGGATTTTCTCTGCCCCTGGGTTGGTCAGACCTAGAGGCGGGGCTGCCATTGACCGTGAGCCAGCTGGGCCTCAGGCAGGATTGGGCCTCCCCCACCTGTCTGAGGGTGGTGCCTGGTCAGGGACAGGTTTAACCTGCTTTGCCCAGCCCCTTCCCACCTGCTTGTCCCACTCCACCAGGTGTTTGCTCTGGCCCTACTCCAGACTCTTGGGAGCGTGTTTGATGGGGGCTTGGGTGATACGTGACTGCCCCCATTTGGCCTGGAGAAGGTGACAGTGGACTGGGGGAGAAAAGGGACACAGAACCAGGCCTCACCCCTGTAGCCAACTCCTCCCCAGGCAGGGTAGGGCTGAACATCTTGCTGAACCTGCTTTGCAACCTGTGCCCTCCCTCCTCCTGCCCACCCAGCTGTGAGCCTGTGTCTGTCTCTCTCTCTCCCCATTCCCCATCCCCAGTTCTCACAGCTGGTGAGCGGGGATGTGGCTCTGCTAGGCGGGGGCCCCTACATGCTATGCACTGATGGGCAGCAGCTGCTGAGACAGGTCCTGCACCCCGAGGCCTCCAGGAAGGTATGCCACTGAGGGCACACAGGGGGTAGGGTTTCTAGGACCCCTGTCATGGGGGTGGGCAGGGCCACTCAGTTCCCCCCATTCATGCCCACTCCCATGTGCCCCCAGAACCTGGTGCTCCCCGACACCTTCTTCTCCTTCTACGACCTCCGCAGAGAGTTCCATGTGCAGCACCCAACTGCCTGCCCTGCCAGGGAGCTCACCGTGGCCACCATGGCACAGGGTATCTGTGACCCGGAAGGGTTAGGGTGGAGGGGAAGCTTCAGGCTGTTTTTGAATGTGTGTGTCCTGGAGGATGATGTGAACACATGTGAGTTTACATTATTTGTCAAATCCTTGAGGACACATGCCTCTGTGTCTGTGCTCGGCTGTGTCTGGATAGGGACATATGTCTCTGTATGTTTGGGATGGGGACTTTAAGGGTATATATGAGCTAGATCAGAACAAATGTTTGCTTCTCATGTTGGGATGTCTTCATTGTTACTTCTCTGCTCATAGACTTGGGGCTGGAGACAGATGCCACAGAGGATGACTTTGGGGTCTGGGAAGTGAAGACAATGGTAGCTGTCATCCTCCACCTGCTCGAAGGGCCCAGTGGTAAGATTCCCCTCACCACCTGTCACCTGCTTTCAGGACTGGGTAGATGTATGCCTCTTACTTCCTCAAAGTCCCTGTCCCCATTTGTTACCTTCTTTGGGAGACCACAGAGAAGCTCCTTTGTCACCTCCTTATTCCCCTCAACTGTCCTCTTTTTGCAGAGCTTGGTGGGGAGACCCCCCCTCCACCAGACCCTGCTGACCCCCATGCCATCTCCTCTCAGGTCAATTGTTTTCGAAGGCAGAGGTGGTAAAGCAGAAATATGAGACAGGTCCTTGGTGAGTGTGGGGGTGCGGCTGGGGGGGTGCCAAGAGCTGCACAGCTCTGACTCTGCCCTGCCCTCCCCCCCCAACAGCAGTAAGGCCGATGTGGTGGACAGTGAGACTGTGGTTCGGGCCCGTGGGTTGCCCTGGCAGTCATCAGACCAGGATGTGGCTCGGTTCTTCAAAGGACTCAACATTGCAAGGTGGGTATGGCAGGGTGGGTGGGCTCAGGAGGGCAGGCCTACCCGGGAGGCACTAACGAAGCACCTGCTCCGCAGGGGTGGTGTCGCACTCTGCCTCAATGCCCAGGGCCGCAGAAATGGTGAGGCCCTCATCCGCTTTGTGGACAGCGAGCAGCGAGACCTAGCTCTACAGAGACACAAGCACCACATGGGTGTCCGCTATATTGAGGTGGGGCTTTGGGCTGGGAGTGAAGCAGGGCAGAGCTGAGGCCCATCAGGCTGGAGACCCATGGGCTGTCCCCACTGTCCCCAGGTATACAAAGCAACAGGAGAGGAGTTTGTCAAGATCGCGGGGGGTGAGTGTGCTCCCAACAGCACTTAGCGCCCCTAGTTCTCGATCCATGTCCCACTTGCCCCCTCCTTCTGCTCCCCTGCGTGCCACATGTAGGTGGGTATCTGGAAGGGCACAGATGAAGTCAGTAGTGACTCCCCTGCTCTCACCAAGGCACATCACTAGAGGTGGCTCGTTTCCTGTCACGAGAAGACCAGGTGATACTGCGGCTGCGGGGACTGCCCTTTTCAGCTGGGCCGGCAGACGTGCTGGGCTTTCTGGGGCCTGAGTGTCCGGTGACTGGGGGTGCTGATGGGCTGCTCTTTGTGCGCCACCCTGACGGCCGGCCCACCGGTGATGCCTTTGCCCTCTTTGCCTGTGAGGAGCTGGCCCAGGCTGCACTGCGCAGGCACAAGGGCATACTGGGTAAGCGATACATTGAACTCTTCCGGAGCACGGCGGCTGAGGTGCAGCAGGTGAGCACCCAGGGCTCCCCCTCCCCACCATATGCTTCTCCAGGGTACCCCTGTCCTGCCTGGCATGACGGGCCTGTGGCTGCCTTCCTTGCCAGGTCCTGAACCGCTACGCATCTAGCCCACTGCTTCCCACACTCACCGCTCCCCTGCTCCCCATCCCCTTCCCACTGGCAGCTGGGACTGGGAGAGATTGTGTACGCCTTCGAGGCCTGCCCTATACAGCCACCATCGAAGACATCCTGAGCTTTCTGGGGGAGGCAGCTGCTGACATCCGGCCCCACGGGGTACACGTGGTGCTCAACCAGCAGGTGAGGCTGCTGCTGGGAGGGAGACCGACATGGTCGGAGAGGGCTGTGTGGTTGGGAGCAAGGCACTCTTGCCCGGGACAGGTTGTTTACAGGACGTACTGTGTGTGCAGGGTCGGCCATCGGGCGATGCTTTCATCCAGATGGTATCAGCGGAGCGGGCCCTAGCTGCTGCCCAGCGTTGCCATAAGAAAGTGATGAAGGAACGCTATGTGGAAGTGGTCCCCTGCTCCACGGAGGAGATGAGCCGTGTGCTAATGGGGGGCACATTGGGCCGCAGTGGCATGTCCCCTCCACCCTGCAAGCTGCCCTGTGAGTGTCCCACAGGCTGGGGAAGGAGGCATGTGGGGGCCAAGCTGTTATAACCCTCACTTTCTACAGTGGGAACTCTTCCCTGGCTGCCTCACCCCGGGCAGTGCTGGGCTCCCTGCAGATGCACTCTCTACTTCTGCCTCCAGGCCTCTCACCACCCACCTACGCCACCTTCCAGGCCACCCCAGCACTCATTCCTGCTGAGTCGGCAGCCTTGTATCCCTCTTCAGCACTGCTCGCGGCTGCCAGGGTGCCTGCTGCCCCTACCCCTGTTGCCTACTACCCAGGGCCAGCCACTCAACTCTACATGAACTACACAGCTTACTACCCCAGGTACCAGCTGCTAAGAAAACTCGATAGCCTTGCCCCCATTCTGGTGTGAGGGAAGGTCATGATCCCCTTCCTGGGCCAGATAATCCAAGGTCTGTTGCTAGGACTTAATCAAAGATGGACAAGGGAGTGACAGGTACGGTCTGGAGGATACCATCTACAAATGAGAATGGAGAAGACTCCAGAGAGAGGTTTTAGGAAGGAGGAACTGAACTAAGCCCAAGGCAGAGACAAGGGAAGAGAGAGGGAGGCAGGTCTTGGTCTAGGCCATAGGTGGGACTGCACTGCTAAATCCCTGCCTCTCCTGTCCTAGCCCCCCAGTCTCCCCCACCACTGTGGGCTACCTCACCACACCCCCTGCCGCCCTGGCCTCTGCTTCCACCTCAGTGTTGTCCCAGCCAGGAGCCCTGGTCCGTATGCAGGGTGTCCCATATACAACTGGTATGAAGGATCTGCTCAACGTCTTCCAGGCCTATCAGGTGAGGTGTGGCTGGAGGGCTTGGGAACCTGGCTGAGCCTGGAGCTCCCTCCCCTAAATCTCTTTCTCTCCTGCAGTTAGCCCCTGATGACTACACCAGTTTGATGCCTGTTGGTGAGCCGCCCCGCACTGTGCTACAGGCCCCCAAAGAGTGGGTGTGTTTGTAGGTGAGGGAGCCAGGAGGTAAGAGCTGGCTGATGTCTATCATGTCTCTCTTGGCGTCCAGAGAACCAGTACCCTCAACGAGGTGGCTTCTTTCTGGGATTATCAAAGCTCTCAGAAAGTACCTAGGAGCTCAAGGCCCAGCTCCATCTCCCATTCGTTGCTCTGCCGTTCACCCTAAAGATGATGGCTGGACCCTGTATGCAGGGCTGGGGGTGGAATGGTGTTACCCTGCTCCCAATGGCCTGATCTGGGCCTCCTGAGTGGCACCAAGAGGTCCTTTGGTCTGTTTTGGCCATGGCCCGTACCCAGGTTCTGTGGGGCTGATGTCCGCAGCAGGCTTGTTTTTTATAACTGTAAGCCCTGGTGCCTTCGATGTGTGACTCCTGGGAGCTTCTGAGTAAAGATCCCAAGGTTCTGCTTTCCCTTTTCTTCTGGTAGGGGGCAGGGAGGCAGAGAATGCTGGCCCCAGCCCTTGGGAAACTTGACTCTTAGTGGCCACATAGTGCCATGGGTCCAAGGACGATAGCTCTCCTCCAGCTTGACATTAAGGACTATTCAGGTGGCAAAAATCACAAGCTGTTTTGATGGACTGTACTGCAGTATCCCCAGAAGACACTAGGGGGCAGGAAGCCCTCACACAAAAACTCAGCCTTGAATTTTTAAAGGGGACTTTCTGCCTACTTTTCACACATACCTTGGGCGGACATTGTGGAATGTTCTTTGCACCCATTGGAAGGTACAGAACTGAAGGTTCGGAAGGAATCTGGAACTCTACTCACTCCTCCGTAAAATAAAGGTTCCTAACCAAGTGGACTTTTTAAAAGCCAAAGTGCCTTTAGCTGCTTTGGATCCAAGTGTGGGGCTCCACACCTGCCCCAGGGAGAGGAAAACTCAGGCAGATTTCAAGGACACTGTTAACTTGTCACTGTTTATTATTTCAGCCCTGTAACTGAGGAACTTGAATTGCTGGCTTTTCCCTTTGTTGTTTGTGTAAGGAGCACTATATTCCTATAGAAGGTTTTAAAGTACAAAATGTGTAAGAAAACATAATCCTAAGTGCTGTAAACATAACAGAACCAATTCCTTAACTGTACATCATCCATTTTATAAAATACAAGGTTTCAATTTGAACCCTTCTGAGCCTTGACCATCTGTTCTGAATATTAAAAATAGGGCTTCAAGGCCAGGGGGTGCCTGGGTGGCACAAGACTCTTGGTTTTGGCTCAGGTCATGATCTTGGGGTCTCCCTCTCCCCTGCCAAAATAAATAACTAAACCAGAAAAACAAAACCATCACCTCAGGGCTTCATGGCCAGATCCAGCAAAGCTCTGGTGGCTGGGCAGCAGCAACACACATGAACCTGAAGACAGGACATCTCGTCCCTTTCAAGGTGTTTTCAGCCATGTTCCTTTGTATCCCCTTCCTCAAACCCAGATGTGGCACAGGTTGGAAGGGGTAGGGGTAGGTGCTAAGACATGCCCAATTGCTCAGTGTTGCTACTGTAAGTCAGTCTGCAGTCCAGTGAATCTGTGCTTTAGCACCACTTACATTACACAGAGGTTTAGTCTTTACCTGCAAACCAGAAAATACTGATCTTAAACCAAAGACTTTACAAAATGATACAAGACTGCTGATACAGTGTACAAAGCTCTTAAAATTTAACTTTTATTTTAAATAGGAAAGCATTTCTAGTGCTACAGGCATCAAGGTATTTAAAAGGCATCAGAATTTGGTGCATAGCAACTCTGGATCATAGAGGCTTTTATTCCTGAGGGCAGCAGAGCGACCCCCAAAGGGTCTTGCAAGGGGAACTCTTGCAAGAACCCCATGTGAGGTGGCTACCCCAGGGGCAAGAGGATGGAGGCAAGTCCGGCCAGCTATCTGGAACTTCAAGTCAGGGGCCGCCTCTTAAAACCCCTCCAAAGGAAGCTGTGGGCCGCCAACTACAGGCCCTGAAGCAAATCTCACTGTCCACATTGACACAAAACTTACTTTTAAAGAAAATGTGAAAACACCCAGCTCCAGGAGGGACCAAAGTGATTTGCTGAGGGACACATTTTTCTCTAACTAGGTTTAGGGGGGAAATCTAAATCATCATGGTTTAAAGGAGGAAAAAAAAAAAGACCATACTTCTTTATCCTGTAGGTCAACGGCTCCTACCTGGCTGACTAGAGGTGGTGGGCAGTGAGCGGGCTCCCCCTGCCCAGGCGATACTTGACCTCGATGGAGAGTCCTGGCATCGAGGACTCCTAATCCCCTGGGGTAACATCAAGCCCTTGACTAGCCCAGCACACTGTCACACATATAGGCACTCAAAATACATTTCCTTCCTGAATAAATGAAATTAGATGATTTTGTTTGAAAACATACTGCAAACCTCAGGTGCTCTGAAATGGGCCCAGCCTTGGAATAGGTACTAATCCCATTAAAGGGAGGGGGAAGGGCAGGGTTTGGAAAAAGCACCCAACTCGGGCACCTCCTTTGGTAGACAGCAGGCTGGAGTTTCTTGCTGGCCCCTGCCCTGGGCACCAGCTTCACCAGCAGCAGCACCGGGGCAATCTTTGGTGTGGAGGGTCAGTTCTATGATGCTACCTCATGTCTGGGTTTGCCTCAAAGCCTTTGGGGAAAAGGCTGCTTTTTTTAGGCCATGTAGATGGGAGAAAGACCAGAATCATTTTAGGCTGTAAACAGAATGAGGGATAAGCTTTCCATTCCACTGTGAATCTTAGAAGCTTCCCTTCTGGAGTCCTGTATTTTCTCTGCTCCTCTTCTGAAGCGTAGCTCATTTGTGCTTAGCTTCTGACAGGGCCTGGCCTCTAGAGGTGAGTTAGAACCAGCAGATTTGCCTAAACCATCTTGAGGCTGTGGCTTCAAAGGTTATACAGCAGCCAAATGCAGATAGATACTCCCAGTTCGAAAAGGTCTGGGACAGAGGACACAAAAGGGAAAAGCACTCCACAGCCTACTTCTTTGCAGGATGGCAGGATATTAAAGCTAGGAAGCCAAAAAACCCACCTTTCAAAGTCACCTTAATATGTAGCTATCTTTTCCAAGGCCCTGAGGGAAAAAAAGCAATTTCAACATGGCATCAGTATGGAGAGACTGCAGGAAGATTACCTAGAAAGTTACAAAAAGGCTATGCTCTGGAATGTCATTTTATATTCCAACAGGTCAATGATGGAATGGTCTCTTCTCACTTTAACAGTGTACTTTTTATAAAGAGGTATGAGCTACATTTGGCTTTATTTCCTATAAATCTATGAAAGGCTTTAGGACATGCTGAGTTTCTGAGGCATAGGTGTGGGCTTAGGATAATTTTTTCTTTCTTGTTTGCCTCTGGAAGATTTTATCAAAAGTTCCTACTTTAAAAATATCATCAAAGCTCAAGAGTCCTTCAAATGACCATGAAGGCGTACAAATCATCACTCACAGCTAAGCAACCAGGCCACCTGCAAAAGCAGCACCTCTGAAATGGACAGCCTGCTGCATTCACACTCAAAAGCACCCATCATATAAAAGTATCCTATTTAAATATAAAAAGCAAAGGTTATTTCCCCAAAGCTCAGTCTGTGCTGCTCCTGTTCTTTTACAAAATCTACCCAAGGCCTGAGGTGTAGGAATGCTGCTTTCCCCACACACAGTGATCCCAACTTCTGATGCCAGTCCTGAAGGCCAAGAGTTGGAAACCCAAGGTCCAAGGAGAGAAATACGTGGAGAAGTACGTTGTGGTGGGCACATGGCTGCAGTGAACACTGTCAGAGCCCATCGGATCTTCCTATATCCAGGGAATCAGAGCCTGGGAGGGGAGCCTGCCTGCTCGCCCCTGTTCCTTGGGAAACAGAAATCTGGGACATGTCTCTCCCAATGATCTCGTTCACTGAAAAACAAGAAAAAGGAGAATGATTAGTGATCTTTGTGTGACTGACCATGTGATGCTCAATGGCGAGCTCCATTTTAAAGGTATTTTCCCTTCCCAATTTTCTATAAAGGTAAATGCAGTGCTCCTAAAGTGAATGGAGACCTCATTCCAGACCCTTCTTTTCCCTTTCAGTTCAGTTTGGGATGGGAAAGGAGATAGCTCTGAGAACAGGAAACATTTTTACCGTCTAAAAGCTTATGCTCTAGAGCAGAAGACAGGATACATCTGAAATGAGTTCATGTTAATCAAACTTTAACTTGATTTGCATTCCTTTGAGAGGGTTTTCTTCTGATTCATGTTGTGTACTTTGTATGTAAAGTGAACTCAAAAGATCGGTGAGAATAAAGATTGGGAGTTACTTTGTTACCTTATGCTAATACAGGCATCCTTCATTACGTTGGGGGCATTTGTTCTCATCCTTTCAGAAAAGACTCTTGCTTTTTTGACGGTTTCTAAGACAAGACAAGCACTTCAAGGAACATAGTGCTTTGTGAAGTCCAGTGCAAACAACTTCAATCTTAAGGAGCCAGTATAGATAATAATATCCCAGGAGTGCCTGGGTGGCTCAGTTGGTTAAGCCCATGCCTTCAGCTCAGGGTATGGTCCCAGAGGTCAGCGCGGGGAGCCTGCTTCTCCTTCTGCTCCCTGGCTTGTGCTCTCTGTCACTATCTTTGTCTCTCTCTCAAATAAGTACATAAAATCTTAAAGAAAGCAATACTCCAAATTCCCCCAATAAGAACACCTTTAGTTCTCTCATCATGAGAATTCTTTGCTTTTAAATGAAAATTCTTTGCTTTACCAACTAAAGATTATACTCCTAAGCATATACTCAAAAGAACTGAAAACATATATTCACATTAAAAACTTGTGCTCAATCAAATACAAGTTCAAAGAAGCATTACTCATAATAGCCCCAAAGTGGAAACAACCCAGATGTCTACCAAGTGATGAATGGATAAGCGGAATGTGGGCTATCCGCACAGTGGGACATATTCTGCCACAAGAAGCAATGAAGTTCTAATTCATGCTACAACATGGATGAACCCTGAAACATGCTAAATGAATGAAATTAGACACAAAAGATCATATATTATTTGATTCCATTTGTATAAAATGGCCAGAACAGACAGAAAACAGATAGGTGGTTACCAGCAGTTATGGCGAGGAAGGAATAGGAAGTGACTGCTAACGGGTAGGGATGTCTTGTTTTCCTTTTTGGAGTAATGAAAAACTTCTAAAATTAGATAGTTGTGATAGCTGCACAATTCTGTGAATATACTAAAACCACTGAATGGTGTATTTCAAGGGTGAATTTCATAGTAATGAGTTGGATCTCACTGCAGCTGTTATAAATGAAAATAGGCCAAGAAAAAAAAAATTTTATACTTAGAATGTGATGTGGTCACAGAACAAAAGAGACACAATCACTTAAAAAATTTTCAAGTATTAACATCCACTCTTTTTGTAGTTTAAAAAATTTAAATTTAAAAAATTCTTCAAATTCATATACTGGTGGCTAGAAGAGGGGCACTAACATGCACTTCATAAATATTTACTGAGCGTCTATGAGATTTTACAACTGAAATTTTGTATCTTATTTCAATCTTCACAACATTTTAAGGTAACTACTAACCTGCTTTATAGATCAGTTAACAGAGGCTTTGGCAGTTCACATAATTTGCTTAGTAAATGCTGGAATCAGTTTCTGAGCCCCTGTCACTTCTTGGAGGCCAAGAGTGAGAAAGAGGGCAATCTTTACACAAAATGCGAAAGACCTGGACAAATGTGATGCCTGGTAAGGGAGAGGGAGTATGCTGAGTGAGGACAGAGAGACAGGAGAGACTCTAAAAGGGCCCAAAACAGAAAAGGCAGCCATTGGCATGTGTTATTCCAAGCCATATTAACAAGCAAGGGACAGTGTTTTCAGTGTGGACTCCTTATGTGGGTCTACGGGCTAGTCTCATGCTAAGATGGAGCACAGGGATGGCCTATGACCTCTGCGTGCAGCCTCTCACATGACTCATCACACTGAATTACTGGTAGGGATCATTATTATCTGTCTCTCAAATAGCTTATGAGCTCCTGAAGCGCAAGGACCTTACTAATGAGGAAACAGCAATTTCTGATGACTGAATAAATGGATCCTAATTCAATATAATTACTTGGAAACGATTGAGAAATAATACATTGAAATTTCTCTAGGTGGTGGGTTAGGAAAGGGACCAATGTTATTAAGACTAATGCAGGACATCTGATTTTTATTTTGGCAGTGTTAATTTTAGACAGGTCTCCCAACAGTGGCAACAAGCCAAACAAAGAAGCAAGTACCAGGTGACAATCATCTTTTCCCAACACTTATCCCTTCCAAGGATGGTAACTTCAGAGATGTTCCAAGCTGCCATGCAATACACCTTCTTTAATTATCTCACTGTTAAAGTTTTAAATCTACAAGGTGATTAGAAATGGTGTTTTATCATCATAAAAAAAAACCCTACATGATGTATTGTTTTCCTGTGTCTTTATGAGGAAGTCAATGCTTAAATTTTCTTGAGAATGAGGGTATATATCCAGCACTGTCTACCCACCTACAAGTACACTTTATTATTATTTTAATATTTTATTTGTTTGAGAAAGAGAGAGCACAAATAGGGGGATCAGCAGGCAGAGGGAGAAGCAGACTCGCCACTGAGTAGGGAGCCTGGTGTGGGGCTCGATCCCAGGACCCTGAGATCATCACCTGAGCCAAAGGCAGACACCTAACTGAGCGACCTAGGTGCCCCCCCTTTTAAGATTTTATTTATTTGACACACAGAGAGAGCAAAAGTGTGGGGAGCAGCAGGCAGAGGGAGAGGCAGGCTCCCTAATGAGCAAGGAGCCTGATGTGGGACTGGAGCCCAATATGGGACTCAATCCCAGGACTGTGGAATCATGACCTGAGTGGAAGGCATACAGTTAACTGACTGAGCCACCCAGACATCCCCACTAAGTCCTCTGATGATAAGAATAAGTACATCATTTTCTGAGGTAGTCAGATGATGCTGTTTATAGCAAAAGCCTGATCAAAGCTGTTTTCTTTCTGCTCCCCCTTATCAAAGTTCTGCTGTTCTTTTGCCTACGGTGCCTGACCTCACTTAGCTGAAGCAACCTGGTAGGTTCTTGACTGGGATTTTAAGACTATGATAAAGCCAAGAAGATTTTCCACAAAGAAGCACTCAAGCTTACTGTACTCAAATATACTTTAATACAGAATATTAATACATAATAATTAGTAGATTTAAGTTTCAGTAGGACAGGGACCTTATCCATCTTATTCTCCACTGAACCCTTAGTGTTCGTACATACTGTGTGCTGAATACAATCACGGGCCAAGTGAATATTTTAATATCATTTGGGGACTTGGAAAAACACAAATTATATACCGGGGTGGCTCAGTCGTTAAGCACCTGCCTTCAACTCAGGTCAAGATCCTGGAGTCCGGGGATCGAGCCCCGCATCGGGCTCCCTGCTCGGCAGGAAGCTTGCTTCTCCCTCTCTCACTTACCCTGCTTGTGTTCCTTCTCTAGCTGTGTTTCTATCAAACAAATAAAAATCTTAAAAAAAAAAAATTAAATGCTCGGGGCACCTGGGTGGCTCAGTTGGTTAAGCGACTGCCTTCGGCTCAGGTCATGATCCCGGAGACCCGGGATCAAGTCCCACATCGGGCTCCCTGCTTCTCCCTCTCTCACTCCCCCTGCTTGTGTTCCCTCTCTCATTGTGTTTCTCTCTGTCAAATAAATAAATAAAATAAAATAAAAATTTTATGCTCAAGTAATTACTACAGGTGAATACTGAATATGAATTTTAGGACACGGAGTCAGAACTACAACAAAGTGGTCCTTTTGCTGCCCTTTGGCAATGACTTGAGCACAGTATGGCACAGAGTCCAATGCTTTTCTCTGCCTCTCACTTCTCCCTGAGGCTGGGAGCTTTGAGCTCAGGCTCCTACCTTTGGATTCCTGAAACAGCTTTCTGTTGCAACCAGCAAAAATTTGAGGGTCAACTTAAGCAAGCCAGAATTCTTACTGGTAAACAAATATATGATATAAATTATTTGCAATATTGATAAACACAATATTTAAGTGTTGTTTTTTTTTTTTAGATTTTATTTATGTGTGAGAGAGAGAGAGAGAGTGTGTGTGCATGCGCGCACAAGCAGGAGGAGCAGCATGGAGCCTGATGCAGAACTCGATCCCAGGATGGTGGAGATGCTTAACCAAATAAGCCACCCAGGTGCCCCAGTCCTTTTTTTTTTTAAAGTATAGTTGACACATATTTACATTAGTTTCAGATGTATAATTTCATGATTAAAAAAACTTAGTGATCTGGTATTAGGTTATTTCTTAAAAATACTTGAAATTTCATTTCTACTTTCTTTTGAATATATATGCATGAATTTATTCATTTATTTAAACCCTAGTCCAGAAAGTATGTGAGGTGGCTTTATTATTTTTTCATCAATTTAAGAGCAGAAAGTTTATACCTCTACTATGCAATTTTATAATTTCCCTCCTTTAAAGAGTAAAGTGAATTAAAAGCCTAGAACATGGGGCGCCTGGGTGGCTCAGTTGATTAAGCGACTGCCTTCAGCTCAGGTCATGATCCCGGAGACCTGGGATTGAGCCCCACATCCGGCTCCATACTCAGCGGGAAGCCTGCTTCTCCCTCTCTCACTCCCCCTGCTTGTGTTCCCTCTCTGGCTGTGTTTCTCTCTGTCAAATAAATAAAATCTTAAAAAAAAAAAGCCTAGAACATGAGTCAACAGCCCTCAACATCCATACTAACAGGTTATGTAGGTCACAGCATTTGGCCCACTTGTGACAGTTGTGGGTGTCAACTCCCACTATCTCAACACCTGGATCACCTGTGCCACCACAACAGAAGCAGTCAGAGCTGTCAGTAGTATTTGCTGTAAGAACAAGTTTTTTAAATCTAAAAATTGCTATCTGGGGTGCATAGGTGGCTCATAAGTGGTTGCAGTCAGCTCATGTTATGATCCCAGGGTCCTGGGATCAAGCCCTGCTTGGTGGGGAGTCTGCTTTCTCTCCCTTTGTCTCTCCCCCTTCTCATGCTCTCTCTGTCTCAAATAAATAAATAAATAAATAAAATATTTAAAAATTTGCTATCCAAATTATGCGTTCCACTGGAACACTCTTCTGTACACAAGAACGAGGTGTTTTGAGTAACAACAGGACTCCTATGTAGAGCTAATTTCCAGTGCTTAAGGTTTCAGAGCTAGAGCTGACAAGCATGGTATAATATGAAATCTCACCAACAGATGGACGGGGGTAGAGTAACCCAGGACACTGCCCCTTGAATAGACTCATATATAGTTATATACATAAAGGCCAAAGGGCCTTTCTAACTAGCATTTGAGCATCTTGAGCATCTTTCAGGATTTCTGGGTATAACTAGACTCTATTTATGTACGTTATTTCATTTTGAAGCTGCAATGTACATTCAACCAGGTTTGGCAAATTCACCTTTTCTCCTCTTCCCTGTACCCCAAGTTTAAAGGTGCATAATCCATTCTCTAGTAAAAATTTTATGGAGATGTTATTTTTTATAAAATAAAGGCTGCAATTATTTTCTGAATTACACCTGAAATGGGGGAAAAAAAGAAAAAGAACCACAAGAGAAATTTGGAAGCAAAGGAATGAGTTTAAAATGGATGAGAAATCTAGTATTTAAGGTTTATTATTTTCTAACACAGTTTTGCTAAGATATACTTTTAGGTTTTTGGTTAAGTTGTAAGAACACCATCTAGGGCGCCTGGGTGGTTCAGTTGGTTAAGTGACTGCCTTCGGCTCAGGTCATGATCCCGGAGACCAGGGATTGAGTCCCACATCGGGCTCCCTGCTCGGCGGGAAGCCTGCTTCTCCCTCTCTCACTCCCCCTGCTTGTGTTCCCTCTCTGGCTGTGCTTCTGTCAAATAAATAAAAATCTTAAAAAAAAAAAAAAAAAAAAAAGAACACCATCTAAACTACATACATTAAATAACTAAATTCACCTATTTATGGCATGAGATGAAGAATCAATTTGCATTTATGAAAATCTGATTAATGTACCATCTTAAACTTTAACCTCTTCCCTTCCTTCCCCCCCACACCTCTTGTTCTGGGCTAAGACTCAAGTCAAAGCGGTGACTCTGCTTTGATCATACCTAAGGAAACAGAGGAACAATGAAATAAAAGGAATCCTGATCTCTGAATTACCATGAAGAGTTAGAGAAACTTCCAATGTGGTTAAGCCACTGTATTTTGGAATCTCCATTAGAGAGATTATTATTTATTAACACAGTAAAACTCATCACCATAAAGGTAACACAAAGAATATTTAAGTATTTTAAGCATGAACCAAGATAAGTAGCTTGAGCTCTATCATGTCAAGTTTTTAACTAAGTCATTTTAAATTTCACCCTAAACGTTAGAAAGTTTTCAACCACAGGACAAAGTGAAAATATATGCACAAAGATTAGAAGATATCTTTCCCTTTTTATAGTAGCTTTACTACTAGTAAAGGAAAATTATGACACTTTTCTTTTTTTAACCACACCTGACAGGGGAATCAGTCTTATTATTAAGGGTCCTTTGTTTTTAGAAATCTCATATGTGTGTGATAATATACTCAGTATCATGGGCGCCTGGGTGGCTCTGTGGGTTAAAGCCTCTGCCTTCGGCTCAGGTCATGATCATAGGGTCCTGGGATCGAGGCCCACGTCTGGTTCTCTGCTCAGCAGGGAGCCTGCTTCTCCCTCTCTCTCTGCCTGCCTCTCTGCCTACTTGTGATCTCTCTCTCTCTCTGTCAAATAAACAAATACAATCTTTTAAAAAAATGTGTTTAAAAAATATATATACTCAGTATCATACAGATCTTTCCTCTAGAAAAGGTTGTAAATCAAAACATTTTTCAAAGAAAAACATTAAATCTCCAGCTGAGTAAACAGTACACAGGTACTTAAAAGTGTATTCAAGTATCAGCATGCATCCTTTTATATCAGCAAAAACTGAAATGTGAAAAAATAAAAACCAAAACCCACCTGTTTTTACTTTGTGTTAAGATGTTGGATTCAGAAGAATTTTAAGATTATAAGATTCCTTCCTTTTCTCTATTTTTTTTTTTGCATACTGTACATTTTCTCTGGATAATCTTGTCCATTTCTATATACTGTTGACTCCCAAATCTATGACGTCTGTAGCCCCAACCTGATTTCCAGAACCATAAATCCACATCACTCATCCCAGCACTTGTGCTATGGATCCTATATATTTGCCTCCTTAAGACTTATTTAAAAATTTTCTTCACACTTCCAGCTCTTCAATCAATCTACCCACCTTCCCTCCAGGATCTTTCTCATCATTACTAAGTATGTAAGGCTCTCTACCTTAAACAAGCAAGCAAACAAATAAAAATCCTAGAACCCATATAGTCCTCTCTATCTAATTTTTTCTTTCACTGATCTAATTTTTTCTTTCACTGTTTAACATCTTAAAGGAGTTATATACACCGCCTGCTATTTCATGTTTCTGTTCTTACCTCCTGTTCACTCCTTAGTTATACACTGATCCCTTCATTGCACAGGAACATTTCTTACCAAGATCACTAGTGAACAACTTACTTGTTGCTTCACACAAAGGAAGAGCAATGGGGTAAACTGTAGAAGAGATAAAACTTTAATTCTGGTTCAGTTGTGATATAACTAGGGTCATTTACTTGCTCTTTCTTTAATTGATCTTCTCAACCATAATATGAAGAAATTCATTTAAATCTTTCTGGTTACAGGGAAGAAGGTTGGGGGGGTGTCAAAATAGGGGAAGGGGATTAAGAGATACAACTTTCCAGCTATAAAAATAGGTAAGTCATGGGGTTGTAATGTAAGCAGAGGAAATAGTCAATGATATCATAATAACTTTATATGGTGACAGATGGTAACTAGCCTTACCATGGGGATCATTTTATAATATATAAAAATATCAAATTACTGTGATGCACATCTGAAACTTAATAGGATATTGTATGTCAATTATACTTCAATTAAAAAAAACAAACCCTTAAGATTATATCTCTCCGTAGAGAGATGCAAGGATTTAGTTGCCATTTTTATTCCTCTCATGACTACAGAGAAGAATGATGTGAGACCAGGATAGGCTCAGCTTCTTGGAGAAGCCAGTGTTTGGGTGCCCTATCTGATGAGGCTTCGGTATCCTAAATATAAAGATTTGGGTAGTCCCCTTCCCAATCTAAATTCATTAAAATTAAATTCAAATGTGAAAATTTCAAAAGTGAAAATTACAACTTGTCTATTTATAATTTACATATACATAATATACAATATAATTTGTATATTTATAATCACATATGTTCTCAAGTAGCTTTCAGAGTCTTTGAAGAAAGGAGCCGTGTGACAGCGGGGGAGAGCTATCTATGTTCCTGGTGAGCTGCTGAGGAAAAGCCGCCTGAGGCCCAGCCCCTCCCTCACACACACTTCATTTCTATGAATTTTTTCCAAATGGAATCCCAGAAGAACCATCAGGAAGTGTAAACATGAGCCCATAAGTCAGGTTCAAGGGTAAATGATCCAAGTTGCCTCTGGCACACAGATAAAATTGCCTGCTTTATGTCCATTTCATACTGCTTCACATCAAAACATGACCAGAAATCAGTAGGCTTATACACCTGACTGGTAACCAGGTTTACTCGGCACCCAAACCAAAGAACCCTTTTTTTCCCCCAAGCCACAGAATGCTTATAGATGGGCTTCTCTGCTTTGATTTAATAAATTTAAACACTTGCCTTCTATTCAAACTTAGATTAAATTTATAAGCACTACTGTAAGAACCTCAGTGTGGTTGCATTTAGAAAGCAGAGTCTTGCAGATGAAGTATAGCTTCAAAGATAATAAGTGAACCTATCAAGAAGACTGCCCATTTACACCCCGTCCTCTGCAGCTCATGCACATCCAGCCACTGCATGCAAATACCAGATTTGGGTATAAAAACAATGACACATTTCAATCAACTCACCCTCTAGATTCTCCAGAAAGGAGCTGGACATGAGAGCTCACTGTGGTTAGGCCATTTCTCTGCTGAACCTGATGGCTGGTGTTCCAAGTCAGACATAAACTGGTCTGTGTCAAAGAAGACAACATCACTACTGAATGGAACAAACCAGACAGTAACTTAATCTACTACATGCCCAGTCTGTTTTTTCTATAATCAAGAGGAATGTAACCATCCTTTATCTGTCAATCACTACAGAAAATGGCTTCCCACATTTTATCAAATAATATGAATATGGAGTTCAGAGTTCAGGTAATGGCTAATTTATTTCCTAAAATTAAAAGGGCAATAATTTTTAAAAGTCACAATGATGATCTCAGCAATTTTATTTTTACTCACTTATCTTTTTACAGTAAACTCTACCCCAACATGGGGGGCTTGAACTCATGACCCCAAGATCCAGAGTCCCATGTTCTATCGACTGAGTCAGCCAAGCACCCTGGGGTCAGCAATTTTATATGACAGATTCAATTTTAAGCAAAACAGTTTTTAGACTGGATCTATTAGTAGTTCCCAAATACTTTTCTATGGCTATAGCAGAATTATTTGGGCACTTAAAAATAGAAATTCCTGGGCTCTACTTCAAACCACAGAATCAAAATGCCTAAAGGATAGGAGCCCAGAAAACTATATATAAAGGAACAGGTAAATCTGAGGATCGTGGAGTATTTTTTAAATTAAAGCACACATTTATTAGCAGGGTAGGGAATCTAGTCAGCAAGGTGAGAACAGCACCTTTTAAAAAAGAAATAGAACAGAATATAAGATAGGCTGCACGTTCTTTGAAAAAGGTTAAAAATTGGCCTCTGAGACTTTCATGTTAGTTGTATATATATTGTTATGTACTAGGTCATGCTGTAAAACTTAACTTCTTATTGTAGGAAGCTATCAAAAATATTTTAAAGTCACTGTATTCAAGAGGCACCACCACTGGTCAGTTTTGTGATAATGGCTAACACATTCATAGACCTAGTTAGAGAGCCAAACATAACAATGCAAAGCCTCCTCCTCTGGCCCATAAGGAATTATTTTTGGCCATTGCTTATTCAACCTCAAACGAAAGGACCCTACCTTTTAGATTCTAGAAGAATGTTTATTTTATCTTAGTACAGACAAATCTGTATATAGTCTCTGTGAACAATAATTAATGGCCTTCTCTTAGGCTGAAAAAGAAGGTAAAACAAAGGAGGAGTCAATCTGTGCAAAATGCAGCCTCAGGTAAGGGGTCAAAACAAAACATGAAAGCCAAAAATCCTTCGTGCTTACAGGAAAAATTTTTTTGCCTTAAGCTTCTTTATTACTAAATTTGAGATCACTCATCAAGTTCTGAAAGAAGATTTAAGGATTACAGTGTATGTGAAGTATTTTAGAGACTGAATATACATAGTAAAAAATCTCCTTCCTGAGGATGCCCAATCTGTATAACAGAATCCTCTAAAACAGACACGAGAGTATAGACCATATGATTCTAGATATATCAGCACCTAAGAAGAAAGCAGCCCAGGAACCAAGCTAAGAGGCCAGCAGACCCCAGTGACTTATGAGCTGATTCATGCAACGGTAATTTCATATTGTGCTTACGGAAATGTACAGTCTTCAAGACATCTTTCTAGTTCCTTGAAACACTGCTAATGGCCTCAAAAAATACCCGATTCATTTCTTTGTATCACAAAAACTGTGACAAAACACTTGAAAAAGAATTAACACCAATACTTTCTTTCTTTAAGATCTGAGAGAGAGAGGGCACCTGGGGTGGCTCAGTGGGTTAAAGCCTCTGCGTTCGGCTCAGGTCGCAATGGGATCGAGGCCCACGGGGCTCTCTGCTCAGCAGGGAACCTGCTTCCTCCTCTCTCTCTCCCTCTCTGCCTGCTTATGATCTCTCTGTCAAATGAATAAATGGAATCTTAAAAAAAAAAAAAAAAGATTTGAGAGAGAGAGAGAAAGCATGTATGTGTTGGGTGGGGGTGGGGCAAAGGGAGAGAGAATTTGAAGCCGATTCCCCTCAGAGCCCCATACAGACAGGGCCTATCACAACTCTGATATCAAGATCTGAGGTGAGATTAAGAGTCAGAAGTTTAGGGTGCTTGGGTGGCTCAGTCATTAAGCATCTGCCTTCAGATCATGACTTGACCCAGGGTCCTGGGATCCAGCCCTGCATCAGGCTCCCTGCTGAGCAGGACGCCTGCTTCTCCCTCTCACCCATTCCTCATCTGTGTTCTCTCTCTCGCTTGTCTCGCTCTGTCAAATAAATAAAGTCTTAAAAAAAAAAAAGAGTCAGAAGCTTAAAGGACTGAGCCACCTAAGCACCCCAATACCATCCTTTCTTAAACTCTTCCAAAAGATTAAAGAGGAGGGAACATTTCCTAACTCATTCTAAGGCCAGCATTACTGATACCAAAGCCAGACAAAAACACTACAAGAAAAGAAAGCTATACAATATCCTGTGAATACAGATGCAAAAATCTTCAACAAATACTAGCAAACTGAATTCTGCTATAAGTATGTATCATGGCTAAGTGAGATTTATTCCCAGAATGCAAAGATGACTCAGCATATGAAAAGCAATGAAATTTACTATACTTTATTAGGATGAAGGATAAAACACTACACAATCACCTCAATTGATGACAAAATTCAATTCACTTTCATAAACACCCAATAAACTAGGAATAGAAGGAAATTTCCTTAACATGATGAAGGCCATATATGAAAAACCCATATCATATTCAACAGTGAAAGACTGAAAGCTTTCCCAAGAACGTGACAAGGATGCCTACTCTTGCCATTTCGATTCAACACAGTCCTGGAATTCTTAGAGCAATTAGGCTAAAGAGATAAAAGGCATCCAAATTGTAAAGGAAGAGGTAAAATTATCTCTGTTCATAAATGATCTTATACATAGAAAGGTTGAAAGAACTGACATACAAAAAATATTAGCACTAGGGCGCCTGGATGGCTCCGTCGGTTAAGCGACTGCCTTTGGCTCAGGTCATGATTCCAGGGTTCTGGAATTGAGCCCCACATTGGGCTCCCTGCACAGCAGGAAGCTGCTTCTCTCTCTGCCACTCCTCTGCTTGTGTTTCCTCTTTCACTGTGTCTCTCTGTGTCAAATAAGTAAATAAAATCTTAAAAAAATATATTAGCACTAATAAGTTACAGTATAAGATAACAACACACAGGGTGACTAGCAGGCTGGTCAGACTCTTGGTATCTGCTCAGGTTGTGATCTTGGAGTCCTGGGACCAAGTCGGCATCAAGCTCAGTGCTCAGTATGGAGTGTGCTTCTCCCTCTCTCTCTGCTCCTCCCCCGGCTCATGCTTTCTCTCTCTCAAATAGAATCTTAAAAAAAAAAACATCACACAGAATTCAGTTGTATTCTTTTTTTAAAAAGGGATTTATTTGAGAGAGAGAGAGAGAGTCCCACGCAGACTCTGTGAGATAACCAAATGAGCTGAAAACCTGAGATAACCAAATGAGCTGAAACCAAGAATCCCATGCCTAACTGAATGTGCCATCCTGGTGCCCCTAGTTGTATTCTATATACTTTCAGTGAACAACCCAAGAAAAAATTTAAAAATCAACACCATTTACAATGGCATCAAAAAGAATAAAATGCTTAGGAATGAGCCAAGGAAACATAAGATTTGTAAACTGAAAACTAAACATGGTTTAAGGAAATTAAGGTTTCTAAATAAATGAAAAACATCCCATGTTCATGGATTGGGAGACTTAATATTGTTAAGATGATAACACTATCCAAAGCAATGTGGAGACTCAATGAAATACCTAACAAAATACTAATGGCATTTTTACTGAAATAGAAAAACCAATCCTGAAACTCCTATGGAATCTCAAAGGACCACCAAAAGCCAAAACAGTTTTGAAAACAAGAACAAAAATAGAAGAGTCACATTTCCCGAATTCAAAACTTACTACAAAGCTACAGTAATCAAAACAGTGTGATACTGGCATAAGGACAGACACAAAGACCAAAGGAACAGAACAGAGCCCAGAAACAAACCCTCACAATATATAGTCAATTCACTTTCAAACTAGGGTTCTCAGACCATTATATGAGGGGAAAGGCAGTCTTTTTAACAAACAGTACAGGGAAAACTGGATATCCACATGAAAAAGAATGGAAGCTGAACTCCTCCTTCACACCATATACAAAGTTAACTTAAAATGGACCAGAAAATTAAAAAGATATAAAGATTTTTTTAAAGATTTTATTTATTTGATAGAGAGCAAGCGAGCACAAGTAGGCAGAGCGGCAGGCAGAGGGAGAGGAGAAGCAGATTCCCCAATAAGCAGAAAGCCCAATGTGGGGCTCGATCCCAGGACCCTGGGATTGTAACCTAAGCTGAAGGCAGAAGCTTAACTGAGTGAGCCGCCCAGGTGCCTCCAAAAGAGCTAAAATTGTAACACTCTCTTTTTAAAGATTTTATTTGTCAGAGAAGGAGGCAGAAAGAGAGTACACCAGCAGGGAGAGGGGCAGAGGGAGAAGAAGGCTCCCTGCCAAGTAAGAAGCCCAATCTGGGACTCAATCCTAGAACCCTAGGATCATAACCTGAGCCAAAGGCAGATGCTTAACTGATTAAGCCAGCATCCCTATAACTCTGAGAAGAAGAAAACATAGGGCAAATCTTCATGACCCTGAATTAGGCGATGATTTAACTATAACACTAAAAGCACAGGCAATGAAAGAAAATAGAGATAAATAGGACCTTAACAAATTTAAAAACATCAAAGGACACTACCAAGAGAGTGAAGAAAGAACACAAAGAACGGGAGAATATATTTATAAATAATGTATCTCATAAGAGATTAATATTAAAAATATATAAAGAACTTCTACAATTCAACAACAAAAACAATGAAAAAATGGCTAGATTTCACTAGATAGTTTTCAAGAGAAGAAATAGAAATGACCAATAAGATCATGAAAAGGGGGGGCACCTGGGTGGCTCAGTGGGTTAAAGCCTCTGCCTTTGGCTCAGGTCGTGATCTCAGGGTCCTGGGATCAAGGCCTGCATTGGGCTCTCTGCTCAGCAGGAACCTGCTTCCTCCTCTCTCTCTGCCTGCCTCTCTGCCTACTTGTGATCTCTCTCTGTCAAATAAATAAAATCTTAAAAGAAAAAACAAAGGTCATGGAAAGGAGCCCAAAATCATTAATTATTAGGGAAATACAAATCAAAGCCACCATGAGATACCATCTCATATCCTTTCAGTATGGCCATTATTATTTTGAAATAGAATAGATAATGTGCGCTTGGGTGGCTCAGTGGGTTAGGGCCTCTGCCTTCAGCTCAGGTCGTGATCCCAGGGTCCTGGGATCAAGGCCACATCGGGTTCTCTGCTCAGCAGGGAGCCTGTTTCCTCCGCGCTCTCTTTGTCAAATAAATAAATAAAATCTTTTTAAAAAATTATTAAAAAAAATAAAATAGGTAACAAATGTTGACAAGGAAGGAAAGAAATTAGAACCCTCATGGATTTTTTAAGATTTTATTTATTGGTGCACCTGGGTGGCTCATTTAACAGTTGAGCATCTGACATTCTTGGTTTCATCTCAGCTCATGATCTCATGGGTTATGGGAGTGAGCTCCACATTGGGCTCGTTCAGTGGGGAGTGTACTTGGAAGAGTTTCTCCCTCTGCCCTTTCTCCCCGCCATGCACACACACTCTCTCAAAATAAGTAAGTAAATCTTAAAAGAAAAGATTTTATTTATTTATTTGAGATAGAACTAGATAGAGAGCATGAGCAGGGTGGAGGGACAGAGGGAGGAGAAGCAGGCTCCTTGCTGAGCAGGAAGCCCCATGGTGGGGCGCAATACCAGGTCTCAGGGATCATGACCTCAGCCAAAGGCAGATGCTTAACTGAGCCACCCAGGCACCCCAGAACCTTCATACATTGTAAATGTAAAATGGTGCAAACACTGTGGGAAAAATATCAATTTGGTAGTTACTCAAAAAGTAAACAAAGAATTTCCATATAGCCCAACAATTCTCCTCCTAGGATACCCAACAGAAGTGAAAACAGGTGCAGATATCTGTACACCAATATTCATAGCAGCATTATTCACAACAGCCAAAAGGTAGAAAGGAACAAGTGTCTTTCATCAGATGAAGGGATAAACAAAATGTGACTCTATATATAATGTAATATTATTCATCCATAAAAAGGAAAGAAATTGGGTACACCCTTACACAATATGGCTGAGCCTTGGATACCTTATATTAAGTGAAATAAGGCAGACATAAAAGGACAAAAGTTGTATGATTCCATTTATATGAAATATCTTGAGGAGGGCAAGTCAGAGAGAAAGAACAGAGATTACCACCAGCTGGAGGAAGAGAGAATGGGGAATTATTGCTTAATGGATAAGGAATTATTTGGGTTGAGGCAAAAGTTCTCAAAATAGTAGTGACAGTTGCATAGTGCTATAAATGTGCTTAATGCCACTGACCTGTATGCTTAAAGTGGTTAAAATGCTACATTTTATGTATTTATGTTTTGCCACGTAAAACAAATTTCAAAAGCAAACTTTGGGTTTTCTCACAGGATAACACTGTATGGAATGACTGAATCAGTTTTTCATAGCTCTAACCATTAACTCAAAACAAGACCTGCGAGACAAGTAAATCCCTCTTAAAATTTTTGAAATCTGTAATATAAAATCTGTTCCTTGTATCTCAAAGTTTTAACAAATTAAATATTTACAGATCCTCAAATATGTTTGTGAAAAGGAAAGCAAAATTTCCCCACCTGCCCAAGATGCCTCTCCATCTGACCAAGCTGCTTTCTTCAGCCACCTAATCAATTTACATAGACATTTCTAGTTCACACTAACAAGGCAATGGCCTGGTGGATAGATAAAAATAAAGGCTTTGGAACCTAGTTTCATCACTTACACTTCTGGTGACCCAAGGGAAGTCTTTTAATCTGGGTGAATCTGTTTATTTATTTACTTTCAGAAGGTAGTCTCTCACTCTTCAACACAGTACAGAAATGAAAATTATTATTACTTAAACTGATAAAGGAGGACAATTAATTGATCACTTAGTGCCCTCATCAGCTGTCATGGCTTTATTTATTTATTATTAAAGTTTCAAAAAAGATTCTATTTATTTATTTATTTATTCATTCATTCATTCGTTCATTCATTTATTTATTTTTAAGGATTCTGTTTATCTGACAGAGAGAGCAATCACAAGTAGGCAGAAAGGCAGGCAGAGAGAGAGGAGGAAGCAGGCTCCCTTCTGAGCAGAGTCCGATGTGGGCCTCGATTCCAGGACCCTGAGATCATGACCTGAGCTGAAGGCAGAGGCTTTAACCCACTCAGCCACCCAGGTGCCTGATTTTATTTATCTATTTGACAGAGAGAGACACTGCAAGAGAGGGAACACAAGCAGTGAGAGTGGGAAAGGGAGAAGCAGGCCCCCTGCTGAGCCTGATGCGGGGCTCAATCGAAGGACCCTGGGATCATGACCTGAGCCAAAGGCAGATGCTTAATGACTGAGCCACCCATGCATCCATATTTATTACTTTTTAAAGATTTTATTTATTTATTTGAGAAAGACAGATAGTGATAGAGAAAGTGAAAGAGCATAAGTGGAGAGGAGAGGGAGAAGCTGCTCCCAGCTCAGCAGGGAGCCCAACCTGGGACTCATCCCAGGACCCCACGATGCCTGAACCATCGACAGATGCTTCATCAACTCAGCCACCCAGGTGCTCCTGTCATGGCTTTAAATAGCATATGCATGCCAACAACTCTCAAATTTATATCATCAGTCTATACCTCAGTTCCAAACTCTAGACTCATTCATCCAAATAATTACTTGGTACCTCTAGCTGAATGTTCAACAAACATCTTAAATGCAACATATCCAAAACTGAACACCTGATCTTTCTCCAAAACCTACTCCATTTATAGCCTTCCCCATCTTAGCCGATGGCAACTCCATCTTTCTAGTTTCTTAGGAAAGAAACCAAAAAAACACTGGTACCGATTTTAACTTCTTTCTCTTACACTTTATACAGAATCTGTCAGGAAATGCTATTGGCTCTCCCTTCAAAACTCATCCCAAATCAGACAACTTCAAAGCTCCTACACTACTACCACCTAGTCCAAATCATTTCTGGCCTGCACTACATTGTACAATAGCATCTTACCTGGTCTCCCTGTTTCTGCCCTTGCTTCCCTACAGTCCTTTTCTTAACCAGGAGCCAGAGTAGCCCAGCCAAAACCTAAATCAGATCATAACTCATATGCTCAAAACATAAGGGCTATAAGACTCTCCACAGCAGTTCTTCAAGTATGATCAGGGACATAAGGATTTTTTCCAGAGAACTTTTAAGAGTGTATGCAATTATCAGAACAACAGTAATACTAAAATACTTTTTGCCTTTGTCACTATCATTCTCTCATGAATCTATAGTGGAGTTTGCCAATGGAGCTACATGTGATGACTTCACAGCTGTAAGGGAACGTGTGCCTGTGTATTCTTATTTTTAAAAGCTCTCAGTTTTCGCTTCTAATACAATAAATACTGATAAATATAAGCCACACTGGTAATCCTCAGTAACTCTTCAGATTATAAAGAAGTCTTGAAACCAAAAAGTTTGAGAACTGTTGCCCTATATGTTATGGTTCCCAGTTACCTCCTTGGGGTCATCTCACCTCCTACTACTTTCCCCCTAGATCCCTCTTGTTCCAGCCACACTGGCCTCACTGCTGTTCCTCTTTTTTTTTAAATTAAAGATTTTATTTATTTATTTAACAGAGCAAGAGCTCACAAGTATGCAGAGAGACAGACAGAAAGAGAGGAGGAAGCAGGCTCCCGCCAAGCAGGGAGCCCAATGCAGGCCTTGATCCCAGGACCCTGAGATCATGACCTGAGCCAAAGGCAGAGGCTTACCCCACTGAGCCACCCAGACGCCCACTGCTGTTCCTCTTTAAAAAAATCTGGCAAGTTTTCACCTTAGGGTCTTTCCTCTGGCTATCACTTTTGCCTGGAATAGTCCTCCTACAGGTATTCCTAATCTTCTCCTACTGGTAATTTCCTAATCTTCAAGTTTTTGAGCAAATGTTTCCTCATCATTAAGGCGTACTGTAGATTGCTCTACTCAAAACTGCAATTTGCTCCTCACTTTACCCTTCACAACACTCCAAATATTCTTTACCTTGCTTGCTCTTTTTCTGTTTTCATAGCACTCCCAACATATTTTATAATTGATTTAATTACTATGTCTATTGTTTACTGTCTGTCTTCCCACTAGAATGCAAGCTCTGTGATGGTAAGGATCTGTATTATTCACTGAGGGCCTATAACACTAGTATTTAGCATAAATTAGGCACTTGATAAATGCTGCTTGAAAAACCAATGAATATAATTTAATTCATAATGCAGGCAAACAACAGTTAAATTAATGTAATTAACTTAGAAACTTTATGTATGCAACAATTCATATTATATAAATTGGTGTTAAACTGTAAAAATCACTGATCACATTATAAAGAAGCTGCCAACAGACTGTGTTGTTTCACTCATACTACTGAATTCCTAATGCACGGTTGAATATTTAAAATTAAAAATTTCCAGGTGCCTGGGTGGCTCAGTGGGGTAAGCCTCTGCCTTCAGCTCAGGTCACATGATCTCAGGGTCCTGGGATTGAGGCCCGCATAGGGCTCTCCGCTTGTCAGGGAGCCTGCTTCCTCCTCTCTCTTTGCCTACTTGTGATCTGTCAAATAAATACATAAAATCTTTAAAAAAAAAAGTGATTACCAAGACAGCATGGTACTGGCATAAAAACAGAGAAACAGACCAATGGAACAGGGTGGAGAGCCCACATATGGACCCACAAATCTATGGTCAAATCATCTTTGACAAAGCAGGAAAAAATATCCAGTGGGAAAAGGACAGTCTCTTCAATAAATGGTGCTGGGAAAACTGGACAGCTACATATAGAAGAATG
>PITA01000872.1:0-85993 GCA_004023965.1 Spilogale gracilis
ACATTAGTGACGTTTACTTTTACATTACATTACAACAACATAGTGATTCAACTTTATATGGTGTGCTAATGTTTCTGTGTAATGTCATTTAGAAGATGTTTTTCTGACGTTTGAAATCATACTTTGGAATCAGTAGGAGAACGTGGCAAACTCCAATGAGATACATTCAACATACAATAATTTTAAGACTGTTAGTGTACAGAATTATCTGCCACCATGGTTTATAATCCTTGGGTGTTCCTTTTTCTAGAAACTGGGTCTAACTCTTATGTTCTGAACCATTTTTCCCCTCAAGATTATCAAAATTTTAAGAAATTCAAGGTATGGAGCTTTGATGTGAGTATCAGTACAGGCTTGGTGTTGGCCATATCTTACTTCTGCATGTGCCACAATAAGACATCTCTGTGTCTGACCAAATGACCAAATCAGTGTTTTGTGTCTAGGCATTACTACCCATTCCTTTCATCTCCTTTTGTGCATCAGAGCCCACTTGAATCTTTTGCCTATTATCCCAGCCTTTTTGGTCTGAGATCTTCTATCTGTCTCCGTAATTTAATTCATTTCCAGGAAATGGAGTGTTTTCTCTGATACTGGGCACCTAGACTAATTTTTCTTTTACCCTTATTAACTTCCTCGGTTGTCTTTTCTGTGAGGCTTGCAATCTCTGGATCCAGCTTTTTCTTTATTGGTTCTACTGCCTACTCATGGGATATGTTCCTGTATTGTAACACTTACCTGCTGTATCTATTATTAAACAAAACAAAACAAAACAGAAAAGAAAAGAAGCAACAGCCCTGCACAACATGGATAAAAAAGATAGAAAGACACACAATAAAATTAATAGAAAGACACAATAGTGTGTCTTTCTATTAATTTTATTGTCATTCATTTTTGGCCTAATATATTCAAAGTAATTCTGTGCAAGAAGACACAGAACTAAGTAATTTCAGCAAAGTCCGTATTCTCGTGGTGCTGACCAGTTTCTAATAATTTTGAAAATCAATGAGATAGAGTCAGATGCACCTCAGATTGAGAGTTAGGATGCCAGGGACAAATGATAACTCTACCATTCTCTGTCTCTTAATCAATGTGGCAACATTTGATCGCCAATATTCTATTTCAGTCACCACTTTAGCCTATGTAATAGTACATTTAAGGTTATTGTATTGCCTTTTTGCATTATTTTATAAAAATTAATATATAAACTGAAAACATTAAATTGCTGCTTCTATGATAATGTATTTGAGAGAAAGATGGAAATCATTAAGTACTTTTAAAGTTGTAAATTTTCTCATTTTAAAAATAAAAATATATCACCAACAATTCTAACAGTTTTTAGCATAAGAAGGATTGCAGAGATCTTTAAAATTAGGAAATTAAACAATTACTTAAAATGAAAAGTTCACAAGCCCATTAAGCATCCCATTTGGGAAAGAAGATATTTATTTCTAACACCATTATTAGTAAAATAAAACTGGTGTTTAAATTTCCTTTACCTTCAGCACACTATTTATATGAAATATGAATTCAGCCTCATTGTCTCTTACTGATTGTCCTCCTCAGTCACTTGCAAAAGTCTTCATCAGCCAGGTCTTTTGATTGTTGTATCAAATTACTTTCTTTCAAATAAGTGCCACTTCAGGCAAGCTGAGAAGTAGAAATTTCATTTTATTGTTTATAATTCACTCTTATGTTGGCAGAAGTAATTTATATATTGTGTAATTCTTGGGGAAATAAACATTTTACACTATCATTAAATATTTTATAGTTTTCTGGGAGCATTCCTGACCCCAACCCATAACATACATCTCTCTCTTGCTTTTTTACATTTCCCTTCCGACATGTTTTCTTTATAGGCTGAAAATCCTTGGAATACAAATAACGCATGCTATTGAAAGTTTAAAGTGTTATACATATATTGGCTGTTATTAAGTAGCTTTTAAATTAAGAACAAACAAAAAGAAATAGAACCTAATGCAGACCATTTAGATAATGCTCTGGACTTGCACCCGATATCAAACTATTTATGTCTGTATCTTGGGTAATTATCTGACAAAATGTACTACTCTTGGGGAATGCAAGCATTTCTTCCTGTTTAATATTCCTGTAAATGTGTTTTACGTATATAAAATCAGCCAAGCACAATGAAATATAATCCAATGTAGCATGAACCTAAAAGTTACCTCATTTTACACAGAAATAAATCCTTTCCCTTTTCCACCCCCTTAGAGAAATTGGCACATTGTGATGCAAAGATCTAAATGTTCCTTCACTGCAGTTGAGATCAGGGAGAAGATGACTATTCTGATCACTGCTGATTCCAACCCACTTCCCTCACCACCACATACTCATACTCACAGGACTGAAGTGATGCTGGGAACCTCTGCCCACAGCCCACCTGCACCCTCCCTCCCTCACACATTAGCAGTGGCCCAAGCCATTTGAGTCATAAAAACGGAGACAAATACATGGTATGTAAGTCTTGTTCCATGATTTGCCCTTGGGGATTGTCCTTGTGCAAAGTGAAAGTCCTAGTGTCTGCAGTTACTTACACCTTGTTCTGTCCTCCACCTTACTTCCTTAGGACTGTAGGGGATTATTTCAGTTTGAACCGGCATAGCTCTCACATCACAGTGGCTCAGAAGGATGGGAAAGGTCTCCATTCCACTGCTCTGCCTCTTGGCTTGCGCCTATGTTGACTTAATGCCTCCTAAGGTTAAAATGTGCAAGCTTACATTAAACACAAGACCTCAGTTTTTCTGCTTTTCAACAATGTTTTCTTGAGTAGTCAGTAAATACTTTTGTTAGTCTTAGGAACTCCCCCAAATTCTGTAATTCAAAC
This sequence comes from Spilogale gracilis, assembly GCA_004023965.1. Classification (NCBI taxonomy): domain Eukaryota; kingdom Metazoa; phylum Chordata; class Mammalia; order Carnivora; family Mephitidae; genus Spilogale; species Spilogale gracilis. The sequence goes on from PITA01000872.1 coordinate 2,843, forward strand.
AGTAGATTGTTAAACCAGTTTACTTCTTAGGAGAATACCTTGTACATCTGGGTAGAGCTCTTCTTGGGATAGCTCTACTGAGCTAATTTACTTGCTTATCAAAGAGCTATTTACTCATTGAGACTATATCTTCAACTGTGTCGATCAATGACAAACTATTATAATACAGTATTTGGCCAATGCCAGTGAAATCCAACGCGGAAAGACTCAATTTAAACTATTACCACCAAAAACTCTAAACCTTATCATTACACACCCTTAAACTCCCCTTCTGAGAAAATACTAACACTCTGTCAATGGGGAAAGCGGGTGTTCCTTACTACAGAAATAAACTAGACTTTGCTTGATCAGCAAATTATCCTGGTTGGTGTTGGAGAGGAAATCAATACATTATTTTTTTAGATCATGCAAATTTGGTACTATAAGCAACTATCCTTAAGCTAGCCCTAAATAATAACTTAGTGGATTTTTTACTTTCTAAAACTTGAATTTCAATTTTGAAGAATAGAGGGGGAAAAAAATCAATGATATCCCTATATATATAACCCTACTCCAAGCCAGACCCCTCAGGCTGCTTTTGTGACCATGGATTTACCTTCTCTTTCTAGAGCAGATAAAATATAGATATAGATATAGATATAGATATAGATATAGATATAGATATAGATAGATATAAATATCTATATATAGAGATAGATAAGATTGTATTGAAGTGTTTTCTTATGTTCTAAATGTCAATGAAGTCTAACCAAAACAGAACAAGCTTAGCAATGTGTGAAAACAAAACTTCTATTTTGCATTAAGGGAAATCTTGCCAATAGACAGAAAATGACTCCTGGACATCATTTCCTGACCTTGGATTTTTTTTTTCATATGCTGCTCATGAACATGGGCCATTCATTGGATTAATTGAATTAGCAGCTGTAACTCATATTCTAAACTTTATCTCCAATAGGTTTTGAAGATAGTTTGACAATTTGATAGTTTATTTGTATCAACCTTAGGTTCTTTACATAGACTCTAATATTTTAAAACAAATCCTACAGCAAAATCAATTTCTCCCTTAATATCTCAGCTCTTTGGGTATTCTATTTCTTGTACTGTCCTAGAGACTTATTATTTAGTTTTTCCTTGGGTAATAAAAATGCATTTTTACTGTGTGTGTCTGTGTATGTGTGTGTATGTGTGTGTGTGTGTATGTGTGTGTGTGTGTGTGTGTGTACAGGCACAGGTGTGCATGCAGTCTCTAGCAGGCTAGAATCCTGTCCTTTCCAAATATAAAATAGCTGTATTGGAGTGCCCTTGTGAATGATAAGCAGCTTATATATTTGTTTGTTTGATTGATTTTGTTTTAAATATTTCCTTATGTTAAGTAAGCTGTGTCCTCATGCTATCTTTAAAAAAAAAAAAGTTTTCCTTATGTCTTTTTTAAGTAATTTTCCTTGCCAAAAAATTAGTTTTATTTATTTTTTCTCTTCTCTGGAAAACTAAAATGATCTAAGGGTGGACACTCAAACAAAATACATGATTAACTTTGTATCACCATTGATTTAATTCTCTAATAAATTACTGGAAATATTTGGACTTCTTAATGAGTTTTATACATCGATCAGTTTACATAAGTAAACTGTTTTCTTGTTTTGCTAGAATAATATTGTGGTCTTGAAGTCTGCTGCTAGGAATTTACAGTTTCTACCATCTGCTTCTCTCTTCTGCATATAAAAACATAATCAAGTCTGGTTGTGTATGTGTGAGTGTGTGTGTGCACGCATGTGTGTGCCTCTGTCTCTGTGTGTGTGTGTGTGTGTTTAATTCTGGAGGATGGGGGAAGCTAATGGATCTGTTCTAAGTCTTTATAAATCAGTGCTAAACAGTTGAAATGAAAAAAGCTCACAATAATTTTCCCACGTATGCACTACCATTTTATTAAATGTATTCTGAAATGATATTCAAAAGAATAGTAATCGTTGGGACTGCAGTTCTTCTTCCACTAGTTAATTAAAATTTGGAACTTCAATCCTTATATAAGGTAGTATGTTTCTTCTAGGATCATCCTTTTAAAAAAACAAACAAATAAACCCCAATATTTCTAGGCATGCCTAAAGAGGTTTATTCTGTTCTCTCCCCAGTTGTCATTTTATGATTTCAGCCTTCTTAGTTCAGTTTGAGATCATGTCCTGATATTTTGCCACAGCTCTTATCCTTTTGTCATAACAGGTCATCTTTAAATACCTAAATTATTTCCCTTCTGTGATCTCCCTTGTATCTCAGGAGCTAGGGCCTGGTAATTCTGTATCTCAGGATCCCTGAGGGGAAGGTTCAAGGTTCCATTTTACCAATGAGGGACACTCAGGAGAATTCTAGCAAGTAGAAGAGAAGCAGAGGCAGTGAAGCAGCAGCAGGCATAGGAGCTTGCAGACCCAAGACAAAAGGTTTCCCTAGCATATTCTGATTTCCTGGATCGGTTCCTTTGGCCTACACTCTTGCAGGCCTTCCTATCTCTTCATAGTTTCTTCCTATTTCTTCATTCATAGTTAATGTTTATCCCCATGAACTATTTAGAACTCGGCATAGTTTTGTTTTTCTGAGGAACCCCAAATGCTACAAATGTTCCTGGAGAGGCAAATTTTTCCATCTATAATGATTTCATTATATAAATAATTGACAGACCTTTGCCTTGATTTCTGCTGAGTAATCAGAGGCAAGATCCAACACTATCAAACATTTTGCTGAATTAGGCAATTTTTTAATTTATTTTTTATCCAATAGGCATCTAAGTAAAATTCTGCCATATATTTTTTCATATTGAACTTTATATATTCATTTAGGTACTGTTATGAAATATTAAACAAATTTTTATTGTTATGGAATATTAAAACAAAATTGAAGAAAAAATCAGTATAGCTATCAGAAATATTTGCTATAGTTTAGTCCATAAGTAGATTCTGTTGCATTTATAACTGATGATAAATTAATGAACAGTGAAAATCCTTTCCTTTTTCTTCCTTTTGCACAACAGTATTACTAGAGTAATTGTGCCTGCAGTTCTGGAGAAACGTTTGGGTTAGGGTGAACTGATGCTGCTGGGTGACAAGAATATTTTCGTATAACATTCCTTTGATGAGTGAAAGACCTCTAAAATGAGGGAACTAAGGAAAGAACCAAATGAAGGCCCCTGTGGCTTGGGAAGAAATTAATGCACAATTCTGTAGTGAACATGATCAGAACTGGGATGCTATGACCAGCCAATTTACTTGAAACATCTCAGGTCTACTTTGAGTTACCTTCCAACCATTTTAATAGAGATTTTCAGAAGTCACTCCAAAGGTCACTTTCAGGTGGCAGCTGGCAGTCAACAGTTGGTATGGAGACAGTGGCCCTTGCTCTGACTGGACCAAGTGCTCAGACTCACTGGGGATGCTGAGGATTTCTTTGTTTTTGTTTTTTCTTTTTAGATTTTATTTATTTCTTTATGGGGAGGGAGTGGAAGAAGGAGAGGGAGAGGGACAAGAAGATTCCATACTGAACTCAGAACCCAGTGTGGGACTTGATCTCCCAACCCCAAGATCATGGCCTGAGCTGAAATTGAGAGTCAGATGCTTAACAACTGAGCCACCCAGGCACCTCTGCGGATGTTGATGATTTCTAATTGGCCTTGGTTGTGACCTAGTGCTTTGGAAAGCCAGTTGGCTGACTGCACAGCACTCTGAAGATAACTTCGGAAATTATGCTGACTGGCTAACTTCTTATTTGTTTTTATAATGACTCAAGGGAATTGGGGAATTCCTCAGAAGGAAGAGAAGCTTGGTAAAGCTTATCTTAATGAAAAATGAATCAATAGATCCCAGCTGTGTCTCAGAGCCAAGCTAGGGTCAAAGAGACTTTATAGCAAGATATATAGATATAAATATAGATATATAGATATATACTTATATCTTATATATAAGTATATATAAGATACATATATATATATACATAGTTAGTTAGTTACAAAGAGACTTTGGACAAGAACAGTCATAGTGTATTCCTGAGTTTCATCTATTTCTCAGTCATATGATAAATCTATTCCAGGTAGATGAATAATACTAGATGATTTCTCTGAGATCCTTGACAACTTATTTTATTTCACTTGAACTCTGTTTTTCTGTGAGCCGAGAGGATTAAAATGTATGGTGTCTAAGTTTCTCCCAGTTATAAAAATTCTCTGGCTTTATGGTTATGTTGAAAAAAATTATATCATTTTATGTCTTCCTTTTTGGACTAAGTATAAAGATGTGGGGAAAAAAGACTATTTATTTGTTTGTTTTACTGAATAGTCATGTTTCACATATAGTAGGAACACAATGCCTATATTTTAGAATTGAATAGAATTTCATTTTCTTAGAAAGTAAGTTTAATTTGAAATCTGTTGAATTCACTGAAGCATGGGCTGTGAGCCAAATAACTGGCGAGCCTCTTTCCATTTTCCTTTCTGTGTTTCCTGCGCGCTCTTCTCTCTCTCTCTTTCTCTGTGACGCGCGCGCGCGCGCGCGCGCGCGCACACACACACACACACACACACACACTCACACACCCCTCCAAGAGCCCTCTATAGTTTCCTCTCCCCACATCTTATTCAAAGACCTTAATTGTGTCACACTGGCCATTCTCCTAAAATATTCTTCATTCCAAAATTTCTTGCCCCATTTTGTTCCATCAGTGAAAACTTCTGAACAAATTCACTGAAGAAGTGGAGGGGAATAATCTCATTCGGTTAATCAACTCTATGCAATGAGTGAAAACCCTTTAATCTTTAGAACATGTTTAATTATAGAAATAAACCTTGTTAACCTCAGTAAGGTGAAGCTGAGATTGGTGACAACCCTATATAACAAAATAAGGTGACAAATGTATTGAAATACAGTAAAAATTGGATGATAATCTGGGTGTTTGGGTTCAGAGTTGGCTTCAATAATAAGATCCTATCTTCACCTCACTTCCATTTTCTTCGCTCTTCAGTTTGAATCCACAGACTCTAAAAATGCCCAGTTTGACAGTGCTTTTCAAACTCAAAGCAAGTATTGTGTTATGATGACATCACCTGGCTGGGAGGATGGTTTTTTGTTTTTGTTGTTGTTTTGTTTTGTTTTGTTTTTAAAGATTTTATTTATTTGACAGAGAGAAACACAGCAGAGAGGGAACACAAGCAGGGGGAGTGAGAGAGGGAGAAGCAGGCTTCCCGCCGAGCAGGGAGCCTAAAGTGGGACTCGATCCCGGGTCTCCAGGATCATGACCTGAACCGAAGGCAGTTATGTAACCAACTGAGCCACCCAGGCGCCCTGGGAGGATGTTTTTAATGATTATTTTTATGAGTCATTTACTTATGAATGTGAAGAGCCTCTGTTTTTAGAAGTATCTCTGTAGAACACACTATAGAAAGAGGAGGGTTTTTTGAATGATTATTCACACTCCAAAGCAGCCAATTTCTGTGTTATTTCATGTTTCTAAAATAAAGCTATTTATCAGGATAAAAGATCGATGATATGAAAATATAAGCACTGCCATTCAGTGAAATAAAACTAAGTAATTTTAAAGTTCAAAAATATTTTAACTGTAAGCAAAATCTACTTAAAAATATGGCAGCACAAATAAAACTAAAACATTAGACATTTGCAGCCTAAAATATTAAAAATCACATATGGGGCACCTAGGTGGCTCATTTGGTTGAATGTCTACCTTCAGCTCAGGTCATGATCTCAGGATCCTGGGATCCAGTCCCTCATCATGACTCCCTGCTCAGTGTGGAGTCTGCTTCTCCCTTTCACTCTGCCACTCCCCCACTCATGCGTGCACACACTCTCTCTCTCTCTCTTTCTCAAATAAAATCTTTAAAAACATTTTAAAAAATAAATAAAAATAAAAATCATGTATAAAGCAAAATGAGATTTAAATACACTAAGGATAGCATATGGAGCATTTCAAGTGGTGAAGATAAATGAAACAGTTTATATATTGTGCTATTTTACTGGCTACAAACCAAAATGCAGTATTATCAATTATTTTTAAAGTCTGTGAATGAATCATCCACCTTCAGGATGAAACCATAATTATCAGATGATTTTCCTAAATTTAATAGTGTATTTGTTTTGTTTCATTTTTGTTTTTTTTTTTTACAAAGAATGTTTCAGCATTGACTAAATTCACATAGAAAATGATAATTTGACCCATTGGAAAGATCACTGGGGTTCAAACCTTGAATATAGTTTACAAGTCAACACCTCCCCACTAAAGATCAGGATGACTTTAATAAGTTACTTAAACTTTCTATGCCTCAATGTTCTTTCCTATAAAATAGGAAAATTGGTATAAATGATTTATAAAAGCTCTACTTGAACAAAATGTTATTGATAAAAACATCACTTTAAGAAGATTCAAGGGAACAAGTTATTTGATAGTAGACCTGGACACTAAAATATTGGAACATCTTCCAAGGAAGGAAGGGTGATTCAGAGCTCAGACTTTAAAGTTTAATCCATTTTGTAATTCTGTGTGAGCCTTTAAATAGTCAAATTTTAAGATAAATAAATTGAATTCAAAATATTTTCAATAACCCCAACTTTTTGAATAAGTGGAAATTAGAATTACTGGGAAGTTTGTTGGAAATACAGATTGAGTCTTGAAGCCCATTCCCAAGAGTCTGATTTGGTAAATCCTTTGAAAGCTAAAGCATTTTAACAGTTATTCTCAGATATTCTGACCCGGATAGCAAAATGAACACCACTTTGACAAACATTCATCTAAACCATTGTTAGAGCAGTATCTATTTAAATTCATAATGGGAAAACGATGAATGATCATGGAGCCATCACTAATACTAATCTTGTTCTAATATCTGGCGCAGTGCCAATCTTCAAGCACTGTAATGACTATTGATGAGTCCAGGCAAGAAAAACGGTAGCTACCATTTCTGAGCTTATCTCGCTACCCTTACCTAATATATAGATAACAAAACCTTCTTCTGACTTATGGATTCTTAATTATATTTCACCCAGTTTCTGACTCCACCGGTGTAATAAACAAAAGCTTTGTTTTTTAACTCTGTATGAGAAAAAAGAATCAGGGTTTGGGGAATAAATCCCAGGCCTTAGCTAAGGGATATAAAAATATGTTTGTAGAAAATGAGTTGAGATTTTTTTTGAAAGATTTTATTCATTTTAGAGAGAGAGACAAAGATAGGAAGAAGAGAGCATGAGTAGGGAGGAGAGAGAGAAACAGGCTTCCATTGTGCACAGGGCCCCATGGAGTACTTGATCTCAGAACCGTGGTATCTGACCTGAGCTGAAGGCAGACACTCAGCAAACTGAGACACTCGGGCACCCCTGCATTGGGACTTTTATCTGCATACAAAACTGTCGCATTTTTTGGGGATTTGGGTAGTAGCACTCATCAATGACAGTTGCAGAATAAGCCCAATGGGTTCTCCTAACACGAATGTGGTGGGCTTAGTAAACAGCTTAAGCCAAGCCGAAGTATTTCAGATCTACTTTATTGAGTATTCTAGCAATGGAAAACATTGAATGACAGGTAGGCAGAATTTTAAGTTGGTTCCATAAGATTTCCTCCCCTTGATGTGCCTAAATATTTAGCCAGCTATTCAATCCAATACTCATCTAGATGCTGCTATGAAGAGATTTTGAAAATGTCATTAAGTTCTCAAATCAACTGACCTTAAAATAGAAAGCTATCCAAGGGTAAGTCTGCAGAAATCAGATAAGTCCTTAAAAGGAAGTGTGAAATTTAACATTGAAGATGGAGGTAGTCACATGTCAAGGAACTCCAGTGGGCTCCGGGAGCTGAGAACAGCCCCTAGCTGATCATCAAAAGGAAATGGGGACTTTAGTTCTACAACTATGAGGAACTGAATACTGCCAACCAACTGACTACTTTAAAATGCTTTTCCTTGGCCAAACCTTCAGATGAGAAGCTAGTCACACCAAACCCAGACTTCTGAGCTACAAAAATTTAAACTAATAAAGTTGTTTGTTTTAAGTTGCTGACTTGTGGTCTTTTGTTACAGAAGCAACAGCACATTCATACAACTGAGGAGTTCAGTATTAAATCATATTATCCATTAAGGATTATAAATTTATGATAAACCCCAGGTCACGAGTTTGATATGTCAGTGTGATTTTAGTGATAACTATCTTTCACCACCTTCTAACTTTTTGAAAATGTATAATTTGCCCCAAAATAACTATATTAAATCCCTATTAAAATGAATAGTTAATTAACTAAAATGGCCTGTCATCTGGCCTTACTGCTATTAATCACTGTCATCTATATGTAAGACCTTCTTTAACATGTATAACAATATTGTGAAAAAAAGTATTATCCCTATTACACATAAGAGGAAACTGAAATTCAGTAAGGATAAGTGAGTTGTGTTCCACAATCTTGCAACAAGTTAATGAAAGAATTTGGATTCAAAATGTATCTTTTGATTCTAATTTCAAGATACTCTGTATTCTCCTACAGCAATGGCATACCCCAGCTATTTCAGAGCTGGAATTGTGAAGATCTTTCACGGTCTTGTTTAAGATGAAATGACTGAGGTGTGATGTATGGAGCTCTTTACTGAGTGCTCTGGAAATTTAAAGAAGAAACTCTGAACTCACTTTGTATTCATTGATATTCTTGGGATTAGACTGGAAGCTTATTAGCAAAGGAATTTGAGATTATTCTTTTGTAGCTTCTTACTCATTCTGATCTGATTTGCTGAACCTACCCCCAACCCTCAGAAATGCCCACAGATAACAGTAGACCATCCTAATTTTCTTCACCTTCATTGTTTCAAAAATTACCATCATTTGGGGCACCTGGGTGGTTTAGTTGGTTAAGCGGCTGCCTTCGGCTCAGGTCATGATTCTGGAGACCTGGGATCGAGCCCCACATCAGGCTCCCTGCTCAGCAGGAAGCCTGCTTCTTTCTCTCTCACTCCCCCTGCTTGTGTTCCCTCTCTCGCTGTTTCTCTGTCAAATAAATAAATAAAATCTTAAAAAAAAAAAATTACCATCATATATTTGCTCCCCAACAGTGGATAGAAACTCATTCCCTCAGCACATCTCAACTAGTTTCCAACAAAACTTCACAGCATTTAAGTATATGGACATTGGACAATATGGATAACCAAGGTTTGAATGTGAGCTCTGAAGCTTACTAGCTATAGATACTTTGGCAGATTAGTTAAAATTCGCTTTCCTTCATTTTTCTTCTCTGTGCAATGGGATGACAATATATTTATTGGCTAAGGTTTTTATGAGTATTAAAGTATTTACTACATGGGGTTCCTGGGTGGCTCAAGTCCTTAAGCATTTGCCTTTGGCTCAGTTCATGATCCTGGAGTGTCAGGATGGAGCCCAGCATCGGGTTCCCTGCTTGGTGGGAAGCCTGCTTCTCCCTCTCTCACTCCCCCTGCTTGTGTTCCCTCTCTAGCTGTGTTGCTCTCTGTGAAATAAATAAAGTCTTTACAAAAATAAAATAAAATAATAAAATAAAATATTTAGTACATATAATACACTGAGAAATTTGCATTTCACAGTCAGTACTAGATATGCGTTAACCATTGTATTATTATCTAGCACTTAGGAGAAAGCTTAATTACTTATTTATATATTTAATGTGCTGATCTTTTCATTGCTCTTCAGAATTTGAAATAAAAATCTGTTAAGAAGGTAATAATGATTCTGGTACTGTGATCTTAATAAACAATTGAGGATTACCCTTAAAATGGAGATCATCTCATTTCAACCTCAGATCACGTGAGATAAATATCACATATGCAAAGTTAAATTACAAAGCTCTACTTAAAGGATTAGACTCGTTATAATTCATATTGTAGTTCATGATGTTATGAGACAAAATTTACTGATTTTTTAAGATTCAAATACATATGTAGGCCAATCTATGTTAGCAAAATATGTAGACACAAACATGTCTCTATATTGTACCTTGTAAGTAAAGTGAAAGAGATCTAAGCATCCTTTCAAATATCTGGAAAATAATAAGCATCCAATCTGATATTGTCTGAATTCTGAATTTCCAGCCCCCTGATTTCTAAGAGGTTTATGCACAGGTGTGATTCACCTAATTAACTATATTTTAGAATACATCGTTTTCAAGATTTTCTGGATTTGAATTCCCTAGGTCGTCTTGACTCGGCATTCTTTCTGTCCTGAATCTTTATCAGTGGGGCTAAAAAAAAAAGTTTGGTAATGAAAAGAAAAGAAGTCTTTTGATAGTGGAAGGTTTAAGATGGATTAAAAGATTTTTATTGGAATGTCTATTCATTAGGTGCATTAGGGGAGACACTAAAAAAAAAAAATCGATGTTTGACTTTTACTTTAACCTTAAAATGTCATTAAATTCCACACATGAAAAGGTTGATGCAAACACCCTTTTTACCTAATTGACAACACTTCTGTTCTCTGTAGCATTTTGTTAAAGAAAGGGAGCCTATGTAAAAGGTGTACAAAAGGTCAAACTGCAACTTGAAATATTTAGTGTTTAGGTAGGAGGTCTTTATGAGTGCCGACAGATTTAATAATTAATTTTTCCACTTTTTCCATGTAACTCATCTTTTTTTTTCAGGGGCATTTAGGTGAATACTTTTTATAGACTAAGCTGCATAGCTTATATCCAGGCATATGACACTGTCCTGCCATTAATAGTTATTCAGTAATCTTCCACCTGTTTTCACCATGCTCCTAATCTGGAAGAAGTAAAGATTTTTGTCTTGTGTTATTTTTATTTAATATGCTTCCTCATCGTAGTTGTTAATAATGCAGAAGAAGCTGGCTTGTGGACAGAACATTAATTCAATTAGTCACATTTACATACTTAGCAAAGGATAGAACTTAATCCTTGTAGCTGTGAAAAAATAAATCCTACTTTTAGAAGTGTCTATTAAAAAAGAATTCAATACTCTAATTCTGTGTGACTTCTGCTAGGCAAATAGCCATTAAGTTCAAGCTTTGTCTTCATAGCACTAGTTCCTAAGGCGATTTTAAAATATCAGTTGGGCATTTAGAAATCTAACTCTAATACATTTTGTTGGCAACATATTGCAAGAACACGTTTACATTCTAAAAATATACTTCTCTATTTTTGTTCGAATGTCAGAAGATAGACTATGATACCAAGTTCCCTTTTATATGTGCTAAAAAGCTAAATTTTGCCATTTACCAAATCTGCAAATATCCTGTGAAATTGCGGTTGGCATTTGTAACAGCAGTTTTCTGCTTGCCAATTTCATGCACACGTAAGACATTTTATACCATAAAAGAATGCATGGATAAAATCATACCCAATGCTCCAAAATCGATGATACTTTCTGGGGGTAAGGAAGATTTGAAATGGAAAATGGGAGGAAAAAAAAATCATGGGCTTTGCAATCAGGAAGTTGTGGCTTCAAAACCCAGCCCTATCAATTCCTATTTTTGTAAAATTGGCCAAGCTATTTAGTCTCTCTGAATCTTAGTTTTCTCCACTATAAAAGAGTATAAATGTCCTCCTCAGAATTAGTGAATATTATAAGAAATGATTTCACAAATGTTATAAAATGTAACATACACAGTAAAACCCCAAGTGGTAAATAGCAGATGCTCAGGGAAGGTGGATTTTCATGTATTCCCTAGTCATCACATTAATATGGGAAAATATGTTACATTAAAAAGATACACTGTTAGACAAGTAGATTAGAAAAGGAGTTATTTTTTTCAGTATCAAATATACATATGGTATAACTAACATATAACGTATTAATTTCAGATGTATAACATAATGATTCGATTTTGTATATATTGCAAAGTGATCACCCCATAAGTATAGTTAACATTCATCACTATACATAGTTAGAAAATGTCTGTCTCTTGTGATGATAAATTTTAAGATCTATTTCCTTAACAACTTCCAAAATTGCAATACAGTATTATTAACTGTATGTCAGTTAGTCACCATACCTCACATCATATCCCCATGACTTATTTATTTATTTATTTTATAACTGAAAGTTTGTACCTTTTAACAGGAAATTTTTGATGGCAGAGAAGAATGAAGATTACCAGGACCCTAGATAGGTCTGGGCTGAACAGCTTGAAGAAATCAGATTATCTACAGCATTTGATAAAAGTAAAGAATAACTGAAAGGTATGAAAAGAATACTCTGACCATGTCTGATTTTGCCTATTGTAAGACCAATATCATTTATAAGCAAAAGTAGAAAACAAGGTCTCATTTTTTGTTAGGCCATAGTAAAAGGTAGACTCTCTCTGTAGAGTAAATTCATGGAAAAATATAGGTTGCAGAGTGGTGTTATATTTGGAAGGTTGGAGGAAGATAGCAATGGGATCTAAAACAAAGAATTCCTTCCGCCTCAAAATCTAACGACTCACCACAGGTGGGGAAAAAATAACATAGAAGCTCTGCAGGAATGAAAAACTATTAGCAGAAAGTGAGTGTCTACCTATATTTTCTTACGCTGCTAGATGGGACGTGCAAATGTGTACTCACCTCATAAATCAATCTTAAACTTCTCTTTTCCTCTGACAATACACATTGGGGAAAATACAGTGGAGTGGGTTACTAATCAGTGTATTCTTTCTACTCTTTCAAGTCTTCTCTAGTCCAACTTGCTTATTAGAAAATGATATTATTGTAGGCAGCTCAATATCTGGCTATGTTAGAAGAGTGTACAAAATCACCTTATCCAAATTAATTGGAGTAAATTGTTTAAATACACTAGAGACTTAGAAAGCTAATTATGGTAGGAAGCAGAAAAAGAGAAGGGGGGAAAAACTTAATTGAAATTCAGGGGTTGCCAATATACACCATAGGAGATGAACAGAAGAGGAGGGTGGAATAACCTAGCTGTCACATTATATTACTTGGACAAAGAAATCAATTACATATTTAAAAATCAATAATAGCTATATTTCTTACACTCTAAATGCCAAATATTTTACTTTTCTAACCTAGTTGTTTCACTTTTAGTTAAATTTGAAGTTTTAGCCAAATTGGAATTTGTTTTTATTGAATATGTTGTATTCATTTTGAAAGGTAAAATCTGTTTACTTTACACATTAGGTAAATACAATAACAAGCAAATGGACCCAGAAGGAATTGTTCATATTCTACCACCAAGACACTGATAACAAATGTTAATATAGATTAAAAGAAATGTAAGAGACACATCAGCCAAATTCAATGAATACTTTTAAAAGGAGGACAAGAGAAAAGCAGGGAGAATGTAGAAGAGATTAACAAACAAATCAGGAAAATGGGGGACACTTACTGTTTATGCGAAGCTATTAAGGAATTTATTTTGATTTCTGAGTAGAATGATGGTCTTGTGGTTATATTCCAAAAGCAGAGTCTGTGTCTTAGAATGAATGTATTGAATTTCACAGATGAACTGAAAGATGTTTGGAATTGTAATAAAAATAATGCTGTAGTAGGGACATCTGGTTGGCTCAGTTGGTTAAGTAGCTAACTCTTGATTTTGGCTCAAGTCATCATCTTGGGGTCCTAGAATCAATCCCTGCATCAGGTTTCATGCTCTGAGTGGAGTCTCTTGAGGATTCTCTCCCTCCCTTTGCCCCTTTCACTGTTCATGCTCTTTCTCTCTCTTTCTCTCTAAAATAAATACATAAAATGAAATAACAACCCGGTAGCAGAAAGAAATGTATATAGAAGAAATAAAATTAGTAATGAATTAATAACTTGGAATCTTGGTAATAATATTTATGAATATCAAATTGCTTTCCAAAAGAATTCCCATAGTTCACATCATCATCAGCTCCATTCATTTCAGAAAGCACAGCTTTACTGGTATTCAGTATTCTCATTTTTAAAAAAAGATTTTATTTATTTATTTGACAGAGAGGAACACAGCTAGAGAGGGCACATGAGCAAGGGGACTGAGAGAGGGAGAAGCAGGTTTCCTGCCAGGCAGGGAGCCCAATGTGGGACTCGAATCTGGGACTCTGGGACCATGACCCAAACCGAAGGCAGATGCTTAACAACTGAGTCACCCACGTGCCCCAGTATTCTCATTTTTATATACCTTCCTGAAATACTGCTGTTTCTACTTTACCAACTTCCTAGCTCATCCATCATAGTCACTAACTATGTAAATGTCAGATTTGCAATCTTAGGCTTGGATTGGGGGAGATAAGAGAAGGGTGACAAGAGAAGTAAATTTGCCAAATTTGTATTGTTGAAAAATAAACAGCGGAATTTGGTTGGCAGCTGCTATATTTCCATTGGTTTGAGTCCAAGATTTAAAACTCTTACATGAAAGGCCTTCAATGTATATTTATAAAAAATTGACAATTACATTATTTTACTATGTTTCATCTTGTACTTTGGAATTAGTGATGTATGAGGTGAGAAAGAGCAAAGTGATAGCTGTATCTTTTATTTTTCAGAACATCCTCTTTCTATATTCAACAATATATAATCAAAGTTCTCAGCAGTTTCATATACTATTTGGCTTTGTCTGATGTTGGCAAGCTAGAAAATTGTGTGATATGTCTAAAAAATAATTACATTTCTTTGACAATAACTGCCCCATTTTATTAAGTATCTTGTAATGGAAAAATATTGAGGAAAGAAACTTATATGCATAGATATGAGACATTTTATCAATATCTATAGAAGTATCCCTAAGTCTGAAAAGTAATTTAGATTTCTTTTTGTGTTAGGGAGTCTTTTTGTGAGAATGTGCGAAGTCTCATGAACATTTGTTAAAGAAACTAATTAACATACAGGTGAAGCAATTGGCAAGGTGAAATATTTTATCTCATGGCAAGAAAATACTTTTTAAAGTAATTTTACCTCTTATTCTGTGGCCCATACAACTTTGGTTGTGGTTACAAATTGCCAGGTGTTCTTCATTCCAAATTATTCCATCCATAATGTTAAAGTAACCATAATACAAACATATTCAAAGATCATAAAGGGATTTAATTTTTATAAGAAGTATGATTTTCTTGATTAAAAGTGGGACTCTATGGAATACTTTTAAATATTTAACTCATTTAATATCAAAGAAAGAACTTTTCAGGGCACCTGGGTGGCTCAGTTGGTTGGGCGACTGCCTTCGGCTCAGGTTATGATCCCGGAGACCTGGGATTGAGTCCCACATCGGGCTCCCTGCTCGGCAGGAAACCTGCTTCTCCCTCTCTCACTCCCCTTGCTTGTGTTCCCTCTCTGGCTGTGTTTCTCTCTGTCAAATAAATAAAATCTTAGAAAGAAAGAAAAGAAAAGAAAAGAAAGAAAGAAAGAAAGAAAGAAAGAAAGAAAGAAAGAAAGAAAGAACTTTCCTATAAGACTGCCACTTATTTTCTCTAGATAGTAAAGAATCACCTAGCTGTATTGATTTATCTGTAATCCCAACAAAACATAGACAATAGTTCTTACTTGAGAGAAAAAAGATGAATCCTGAATCAAAATAATGCGCCTTCACTGGCATCAACATGTGATGTTAGTTAAATTAGAAGTTAGAATATTATACCCACCCCATCATTGTACAGATTAGTAAAAAGATTCAAGGAGATGGAATTCTCATATGAGATACAGTTACAGTAAAACCTAGAATTTAGAAGTCAAGATATTCCTTATGATATTCTTTCTAAAATATTTGACTAAATTAGTATCCCTTTTATGTTAGTTATAATGATTGTAGTTTACAGTATAAACATATTTATGTAGATATTATCAAAACATTATGAACATTTGAGCATGCTCATGATTCTTATATAGACATGGAATTTTGATTTTTTAAGTTGAAAGACATCTAACATCTAATTTATGCAACATAAATTGAGGGTATAATGTATGAATAGTTTTTTTTTCTAGGATCTGGGGATATAGCAGAAACAGATAAGATCCCTGTCATTATGGAGCTTACTTTCTAGTGAGAAATAGGTAGCAGATCAGTGCACATGTCAAGAAGAAAAGAAGTTGATAAATATTATGTGGAGGTTAAAGTGAACTATGATACTAACTAGATGACTGCTTTTCACTTGGTGACCAGAGAAGACATCACTCTGTGAGAGCTCTCTTTTAAACTGAAGTCAGAGTGATGATAAGATTCCAGCAGTTTGAAGATCCTGAGGAAAGAGACTTTCAGGCAGAATAAATAGTAAGTTCAAAATCTTTCTATCTCAGTGTCCATACCCTTAATCACACCTGCAAATCTTTGTTTCAAAGATAACATATTTATCGGTTCTGGATATTAAGAGATGTAAGTATTTGGGGAGGACATTATCCTCTCCACATCAGAAGGGAAGCAAGTTAGAGGGAGAGATTGGGTAAGGAAGTTTATTTTATCTTGGAAATATTAGCATCAACTAGACTATATATAGTATTCAATAGATAAAACATAAACTTATTTGAATATGTTTGAATACATAGTGTATGATAGTCAACTTATCACGGTGCCTGGATGCCTCAGTCAGTTAAGCACCTGCCTTCTGCTCAGGTCGTGAGCTTAGGGTCCTGGGATAGACCCCTGCATCTGTTGGGCTCCTTGCTCAGTCTGTTCAGTGACTGTGAGAAGCAGTGAGACTGCTTCTGCCTCTTCCTCTCTCTCCAACCTTCCCTCATGCTCACACATCTTCTCTCTCTCTCTTTCAAATAAATTAAATATTAAAAAAGATATTCAAGATACCACGTTACTCTTGACCTCTCCTCCTTTTCTTAACTTTTCCTCTTTGACACAGACTTTTTTTATTTTAATAAATTAAATTTTTATCAAAGTACTATTTACATCCTTTTAAAGATGAATTTTTCTTAATTATTCAATAAAGCAATTAAAAGACTAGAAAACATATTTAATCTGCCTTACACCTCCTCATCCCACAATAGCATGAGGGGAAAAAACTAGTAAAAGAAGAGAAAGCTAATCACAAAGCACTATTTGGTTTACTAATGAATAGTATTTTTATAATAATTGTAATGATTAGGGTAAATGTTGATTTAATTAAAAAAATCACGATTTATATTTTGAGAGAATAGCAAAAGCCAGTAAATAATACCTAAAATACTCATTGCAATGACTGGTAATGATGATCTATTAAAAGAAAAAAGAATGGGTAAATTTAATGAATACTACACAGTTGACACAATAGTAAAATAAAAATAAATAAATGTGGATAAAGGTAAAAACAATTTTAGACAAAAATGTTGCAGAGGATATGATAACATCTTTTACATTTTAAAATATGCAAAATAATATTAAAATTGTTTCATGGGTAGAAGTAATATAATTCATAATAATTACTTCTTGGAGTAGGAGAGAAATGGGATCATGGAAAGCTACCCAAAAGACTTAAATTTTATTTGAAATATTTAAGCTAGGTGATAGGTACACAGGTGTTCATTATGTGCTTTTCTATGCTTTTACGTGTCAGTAGTATTTAATGAAAGTAATTTTTGTATAAAATTAAGCAACAAGCAAACAAATTCCAAAACAAACAGTGCTGAGACTATTTATATCACAGAGTCTCAGGAGGGAAAATAGAAGGTATCATGCTGAAAAGACCTGAGTAATGCCTAGCACATATTAGACACACAATAAATATTTTCCTTTTAAGGAAGCTTTTTTTTATCATCTAGATTACGTCTCTTTTTGTTGTTTTGTTTTATTTTTTATTATAAATTTCATTTTTTCAATGTTCCAACATTCATTATTTATGCACCACTCTCAGTGCTCCTTGCAATATGTGCCCTCCTTAATACCCACCACCAGGCTCATCCATCCCCCCCATCCGCCTCCCTTCCAAAACCCTCAGTTTGATTCTCAGAGTCTCTCATGCTTCATCTGCCCCTCTAATTTACCCCAATTCACTTTTCCTTTCATTCTCCTAATGTCTCCACAAGATAAGTGAAACCATATGATAATTGACTTTCTCTGCTTGACTTATTTCACTCAACATAATTTCCAGTCCCATCCATGTTGATACAAAAGTTGGATATTCATCCTTCCTGATGGAGACATAATATTCCATTGTATATGTGGACCATATCTTCTTTATCCATTCATCCATTGAAGGGCATCTTGGCTCTTTCCACAGTTTGGTGATTGTGGCCATTGCTGCTATGAACATATGGCCCTTCTTTTCACTACCTCTGTATCTTTGGGGTAAATACTCAGTAGTGCCATTGCAGGGCCATAAGGTAGCTCTATTTTTATTTTTTTAAGGAATCTCCACACTGTTTTCCAAAGTGGCTGCACCAACTTGCATTCCTACCAACAGTGTAAGAGGGTTCCCCTTTCTCCACATCCTCTCCAATACTTGCTGTTTCCTATCCTGTTAATTTTGGCCACTCTAACTAGTGTAAGTTGGTATCTCAATGTGGTTTTGATTTGAATTTCCCTGATGGATAATGATGATGTACACTTTTTAATGTGTCTGTTAGCCATTTGTATGTCTTCTTTGGAGAAGTGTATGTTCATGTTGTCTGCCCATTTTTTGACATGATTATCTCTTTTTTGGGTGTTGAGTTTGAGGAGTTTTATTGATCTTTGATATCAGCCTTTTGTAGTGTCATTTGCAAGTATCTTCTCCCATTCCCTAGGATGCCTCTTTGTTTGCTGTGCAGAAGCTTTTTATCTTGATGAAGTCCCAAAAGTTTATTTTCACTTTTGTTTCCATTGCCTTTGGAAACATGTCTTGAAAGAAATTGCTGTGGCCAATGTTGAAGAGGTTACTGCCTATGTTCTCCTCTAGGATTTTGATAGATTCCTGCCTCATGTTGAGGTCTTTCATCCATTTGATGTTTATCTTTGTATATGGTGTAAGAGAATTGTTAAGTTTCATTCTTCTATACACAGCTGTTTAAGGAGTTCTTTAAATGCAAAGGAACAGCAAGGGAGGGATATATGGATAGAGCTACTATTAGAGGTAGTGTGACTTCATAAAGGGAGTGAGCTAAGAAGAGGTGTTCTCTAAGCTGGCCATCCACTTAAGCCTCACATAATTATGATGTAAGTAATTCCCAATTTGTGACATCAGCAGTCTTAAAACTGCTTAATCTAGTTCCATTTTCCTTTCTCATAAGAAAGAGTAAGAGAGGGTGCCTGGGTGGCTCAGTGGGTTGAAGCCTCTGCCTTTGGCTCAGGTCATGATCTCAGGGTCCTGGTATCAAGGCCCATGTCGGGCTCTCTGCTCAGCAGGGATCCTGCTTCCACCTCTCTCTCTGCCTGCTTCTGCCTACTTGTCATCTCTCTCTCTGTCAAATAAATAGATAAAATCTTAAAAAAAAAAAAAGAAAGAAAGAAAGGAAGAAAGAAAGAAAGAAAGAAAGAAAGAAAGAAAGAAAGAAAGAAAGAGTGAGAGAATTTTCCCATTTTTAAAGCATGTTGAGTTGCTGACCAAAAGCAGCTACAATATTTAAAGTAATTAGGTTTTCCATTATTATTATATATACTTTATCTTACAGTAGACTCTCTGGAAGAAAAGAAGAATACCTCTTAAGCAAAGAGGGTTAAAAGTCATAAAACTTGTTTTTTCAGCAATAATGTTTTACCACATTACTTTGTCTTAGAATTTAGTACAAAAATTATTCTTTTCATAGTCAGACTATTTTGTCTCTTTAAGACATCTGAAATATTTATTTGTAGTACTATGACTCATCTCATTTATTGTGAAATGTTTACCTTCTTCTAGAAGCAAATATCATACATTTTGTTGGATCTATTTCTAAATACCAAAATATTAGGATAGTCAACTTTTTCAAATAATATTCCCATTGTGGCAAATATTTTATCTTTTTATTTTTTAATAAATACATTAAGCTGGTTTTATCCATTCACCATGAAATAATCCAATGTCATTATTCTAATTTTTTTCTTTATGTTTTGTTATTGCATATATAATGTTTGTTATTATATACTTTTTTCTTTATGTTTTGTTATTACAGCTGATGTTTTATGGTACATGGTTGTGCCAGATATTATTTTACAAATACCTGTGCAGTACTGTCTTCTATCGCTCATAGACTTTTTGCTCTGTGACCTTACCACCTCTCCATCTATGAAAAGAGCTGATGTTCTCCCCTCTTGAGTCTAGATGGAATGTTGTTATACCATTTACTGATAGAGTATAGTAAAAATGATGCTGTGATGCTAGATCATACAGACAATCTGCCTTTATTTCTTTCTGAGGCTAGATCATACAGACATTTTGTCTTTTCTTTCTTGTGGAACTTGCTTTTGGAATCTAGAAAACCTAGACCAAATTGTGAAAGGAAGCAGATTTTGAGTAACAGCTACCATCAACTGTCAGAGTGTAAGAAAGCTTTAAAGATGACTCCAGACCCAATGATTATCTGATAACAACTGCATGAGAGACTCCTAAAGAGATCCGCCTAGCTAAGCAGAGTCACTTCCCAAAGCCATGGGAAATACTAATAACAAATGATTGTTGCTATACTTCACTAACTCTGAGATACATTTTTATGCATCTTTTGTATCCAGATCAGAGGAAAACTGTTATAATAAGCCCTAAAATATGTGACTTTCCATTTGGGAAAAGATGATGAGCAAAATCTTAAAGTCCATGAGGCTGTTTAGTAGAAGCCTGAAGAACCCCTAGAAAAGTATCTTTGAAGGTCCAAAGGAAAGTCAGGATAATGCAAGTACATGATGGAGGATAAAAGACATATATTGGGGCGCCTGGGTGGCTCAATGGGTTAAAGCCTCTGCCTTCAGCTCAGGTCATGATCCCAGGGTCCTGGGATCGAGGCCTGCATCGGGCTTTCTGCTCAGCAGGAAGCCTGTTTCCTCCTCTCTCTCTGCCTGCCTCTTTGCCTATTAGTGATCTCTCTCTCTCTGTCAAATAAATAAATAAAAAATATTTTTAAAAAAAGGACATATATTGGCAGAAAATTAAATAGCATTATTACCTGGGGAAATATAGGAAATAAACCTAATGAATTCTCTAATTTAATGAAGGAGATTTTCAAGTAAAATGTTGCATGATATGCTTAACTACTTCTGGCTACTATTAATAAAATGGGGGGGGGGGAGCTTAAGAGGAATGATGTCACCAGGATGGAAACTTGGAGGCTCCTTTATTTCCCTCCTCCCATGGAGCCCCCAAAACACATCTATATGCAGATCACTTCCTTCTGAGAGAAATCCAGAAACTAATTGAGTGACTCCTACCTATCAGGTGACTGAGACAATACAGATTCAGTGCAATTACTATCAAAATTCCAATTGTATTTTTCACAGAAATAGGAAAAAAATCTAAATTTTATGCAAAACCACAAAGACCTGAAAACCAAAGCAATCTTGAGAAAGAACAAAGCTAAAGACATCATAGTTCCTGACTACAAACTATACTGCAAAGCTATATCAAAAGCAAAATAGTATGTTATTGGCATAAAAACAGACAAATAGGGGCGCCTGGGTGGCTCAGGTGGTTAAGCGACTGCCTTCGGCTCAGGTCATGACCCCGGAGACCGGGGATCGAGCCCCACATCAGGCTCCCTGCTCGGCGGGAAGCCTGCTTCTCCCTCTCTCACTCCCTCTGCTTGTGTTCCCTCTCTCTCTGTGTTTCTCTCTGTCAAATAAATAAAATCTTAAAAAAAAAAAAGAAAGAAAGAAAAAACAGACAAATAGATCAATGGAACAGAACTGAAAGCTCAGAAATAAATTCATGCATATGTAATAAATTAATTTTCAACAAAGGTGCCGAAAATACAGAAAAGGGAAAATATTTTTTTCAATAAATGGTGTTGGTAAACATTATATCCATGTGCGAAAGAATGGGAATAGACCCCTGTATTGCACCATACACAAAAATCAACTCAAAATGGATTAAAGACTTGAATGTAAGACCTGAAACAGTAACATTTCTGGAAGAAAACATAAGGAGTAATCTTTCTGACCACATCACAGAAATGCAAATCAAAACCACAGATATTACTTCACATTTATTAGGATGACCAGCATCAAAAAGACAAAAGATAACAAGTGTTGGTGAGGATGGGAAGAAAAGGAAACCCTTATGCAGTATTGGTGCGACTATGAACTGGTACAGTCCCTATCAAAAACAGTACGGAGATTCCTTAAGAAATTAAAACCTCTTATGTATGTGAACCTGGTTTTTATGCGATCATGGGCTTTAAGCTGGCAGCAATGAGATTAAATTTGGATATGCATGAGAGGGGATACGTGTATTTTTCATGTTGCAGGAATGTGGACTCCTGTGGTCAGAAGAAGGATTGTGGCAGATTTTATTTTCCAAAGAGGTTGTAACAATTTCTCCCAGCCCACACTCACTGCTTAAAATGGGACCTTGCCACTGGAACACTAGTCTATCAACCAGCTTAACCTTCCACTTAATTATATGTAGAATACTACTTTCTAATATGAAAGAAATCATCTTGAATATCTATTTGCTTCTACTCCTGATCTTGTATCTCTGGCCTTGAACCATTTTTACCTCTCCAGACCTAAATACTGTCGAATGTGAAATGAAGGACTTGAATTTGATCAGGGACTTTTAAACAAGGGGTTCTTGACTTGCAGCAAATTCCATTGCCATCATCACAGGAGTTGAGTTCTAGGGCTTACAACTTATTTCAATCAGAGCACCTCTCCTTTTATCTGTTTTACACTTTGGACCTCTGCATAAATTTTCATTCAAAAAGAAGAATTATACAACTTTAAAAAATAAAACTTAAAGCTGCTGTCTTTGCTGATCCATATTGCCTTTTTTAGCTGTATCTAAAATTCTTTTGTTTTGCCAAATAAGTCATCTAATCCAATGACTTAAAAAGTATGCTTTCTTCTACTAACCTGTTATGGAAAGTTGAGGAAGTCAATCAGTTGCCTGAAGAGAAGTTGAAACAGTCATTTAGGATAATTTGGGTTATTCAAAGTTATTATCTGAATTTGCTGAAGACAAACATGAAAAAAGTCATGAAAGGAAGGAAGAAAGGAAGGAAGGAAGGAAGGAAGGAAGAAACTGAAATAATTTCCAAGAAATGAGGATTGCATTGTAATATTTTTAAAGGTATTATTTCTCTCTTTGACATATTGATAAAATTGTACCAGATTCATTTGATATGAGTTTGTCTTTGGATTATATAATTCTTAAAGCCCTCTTCCTGGTTCAGCAGAATGGATAAACTTCCATTAGATTGATTACTGAAACAATACCAAATGATGATACTTGTTTTGTGAGGGTTTACAGAGATTCCTTGTCATGATGAAAAAGTAAGGGATATCAGTGACCCACTGAGAACTTGGACAAATGATCTGAAAAGCAGTAAGCAATAATGTATACCTTTACTTAGAATGAGTGTGTGGCAAACTCTCATTCTTAATTACTTCAGCTGCTATGTGTTAGCTACTGGTCATCCATGTGTTATAATCAATAAAATAAATCTTCCAAAGCAAAATACAATTTTGTAGCCTCTTCTACCATTGTAGTATTTAGCCAGTTTGACAAACCATCTTTCCTTGCTTTCAGGAATAATGGGCAACAATAATAGCTCAGTGTTATAATTCAAGATGTCCACTTTATGAATATAAACTTTGTTTTGTCTTGTTTTTGCTGTTGTATCTTTAGCGCTGAAGACACTACATTTCTGATACATAATGCATACTTAGTAAATATTTGTTGAATAAATAATAATAAACAATAACAACATTTATTTAGCCCAAACTGTGTGCCAGATAATATCCTAATTGATACATGCAGACATACACACAACCTAATCTTACCAACAACCATGTTAAATAGGTAGTATTACCATCCTCATTTAGTCTTTTTTTTTTACCAAATCACACAACTAGAAAACAAAAGAGCTATATTTTTTTATCCAAGGGACGTCTATTTTAGAGTGCTGTAACGTTGTACTATCTTGCTTCTGTACGTGGAACAAAGTCTTTTTGTCATAAAACATATCCTGCTAAGAAATGGATTGTTATTTAGTTTATAAAGAGAGAGGAATACTAAATATAAAATAAGTAAGCATTTGGGGTATGGGATGAAGCAAAATATTGACCCACAGACCACCAGCTTTTCAATACATACAGTGGTCAGTATCATCAAAGCATTTTCAAAAAAAAATAGTACACACAATGAAGAAGGACCCATACGGACCTATGGACAGAATAACCCCCAAGGGAACTGTAGAGCAGGTGACATCTGGCTTTTTTCCTCCAATCATCCACTAGGTCTCAGGTATTTTTCAAAGCTTTTTCACCTGAAAGAAGACATTACTCCCGTGTATTCAGATCCTAAGATAAGGACAAAATCCACATTCAGGATTTAGTCAATTAGATTAAATAATTACTTCATATGCTCAAGAAAAATTTAATTTAAAAAATAAATAAGGAGCACCTGGGTGGCTCAGTGGGTTAAAGCCTCTGCTTTCAGCTCAGGTCATGATCTCAGGGCCCTGGGATGGAGGCTCGCATCGGGCTCTCTGCTCAGCAGGGAGCCTGCTTCCTCCTCTCTCTGTCTACTTGTGATCTCTCTCTGTCAAATAAATAAATAAAATCTTTAAAAATAATAATAATAAGACTTGGAGGGAGGGGGGTGGAGGGATGGGAGAGCCTGGTGGTGGGTACTGGGGACACCTAAAGCGGGGAGCACTGGGTGTGGGGAATGGGGAATGAATCTTGAAACACTGGAAAAAAAAATTTAGTAACAATAAAAAAAAAAATTAAAATTAAAAAATAATAATAATAATAATAATAAATAAATAAATAGATAGATAGATAAATAAATAAATAAATAAATAAGAATAAGCAGGGGCGCCTGGGTGGCTCAGTTGGTTAAGCGACTGCCTTCGGCTCAGGGCATGATCCCAGAGACCCGGGATTGAGTCCCACATCGGGCTCCCTGCTCGGCGGGAAGCCTGCTTCTCCCTCTCTCACTCCCCCTGCTTGTGTTCCCTCTCTGGCTGTGTTTCCCTCTGCCAAATAAATAAAATCTTTAAAATGTATATATATATATAAGAATAAGTAGACTAAGGAGAGAGAGCTCAGGAAATTATGACCTGTGGAAATATTTTCAACAGGATCAAACTATCACTGTGGCATGTATACATCAGGGCCTTTCAAATACCCCTCACATCATATCTTGCTGGCATGTATCGATTTCTCCCTATTTTCAAAGAAGGCCTTCCTCTATGGTTCACAAGAAGTTAATGATCAGTCATATTGATTTTGCTGTTGTGGTTGTTGTTAAGACCAACATATTGTATGCAGCTCCATCTACTTTATTCTAACTTTCTGTTTACAGAAAGAACCAAAGATTTATTAATGGTCTTCAAATACCATGTTTTAGCTGAATCATAACTAAAATATGACTTCTCTCAAATAAGATTAGACCACTCAATGCCCTTTCCAAATACCACCACAGATAGTGACTGTTTAAAAATAAAAATTGAAGTTCTTTTTTTGTATTGTTAGTAGATTCTTAGAAAAGAAAAAAAAGCAATGTCTAAGATTTGTGTATCTACTGCTACAAAGCATTCATCCCCAAGTGAAATAAAAGTAATTTATAGACTAAAAAAACTTCAATAAAAAATGGAGGTGAAAAAAATAAAATACTATATGTAAGCCTAGTCTAAAATATAGGATGTTATTAAAGAAATGCCATTAATAGTAGACAGGATAGTATTTTCTCTCTCTACAATAAATAGTTATGGAATAAAAATCTACTTTTATTCCCAGTTCTTAGTTATTTACCTCACAAAGAACATTATTGAATACAAAGCTTGATTTGTTCATGTCCTTCTGAAAGCAGAACAAGAGGGGTAATAGTTCCAAATTAAATTATAACATATTGCACTGCAATAGACATTTTCATTAGAAATCCATCACCAATAATAATTAAGTAGAAACAGCAAATCACTCTGAGAGGACTTGGTGGGTTTTTCTAACTTTTGCACTATGGTTGGAGGAAATTAAATGGCTGCCAGAGGTTATTCTGTGACTCAGTTGGTAAGCTAGATGAAGCTCCTAAGCCTCCTAGGTCTTCATCCACATTGAGGCAAAAACAAAACAAAATAGTGAAACAGAAGAAACATCTCAGGGCAAGTATCTAAAACTAGTGGAAATACATGTGAAAAATCATAATTGAAGCATGTGCTATTGCTCTTTTTAGAGGAAGTCAAGGTGCCATGTTTTAGTTACTATGCTGAGAAAATAAAGTAACAACTTATATATTTGTCGATGGATAATCCTTTTCATTCTCACTTAGGCATAGTTCTATGTAACTCAAAGAGAATGATATAAAAGCACACAGTCGAGGATATTCATAAGAAGAATTTTTTATACGTATGTACCTATGTAGTGGCTGTGAATTTTAGCCCTCAATCTCAAGTATGCAAGAAATGACATACTTATTTATTTTCATTATTTTTTAAAGATTTTATTCATTTATTTGAGAGAGAGAGCACAAGCAAGGATGGAGGGACAGAGGGAGAGAGAGAAGCAGACTTGCAGCTAAGCAGGTAGCCCCACATGGGGTTCAGTTCCAGAATCCTGGGATTGTGACCTGAGCCAAAGGCAGATGCTTAACCTACTGAGCCCTTGAGGCACCCCTATTTATTTTCTTTAAAACAAACTAACTCCAGGTATAAGCCTCTTTCCTACTAGAGGACAATTTCTTCTCTAGAGGACTAGTTCCTTCTTTAAAGTTGCCCTGAAACCAGATATTACTTGTATGTAAGTATTACTTGTGTATATTACAGTTGTGTGTATATATATATGTGTGTGTGTGTATATACAACTTGTATATATTATAATAATTACTTGCATGTATTACTTATATGTAAGTAATACTTGACAGAATAAAGAAGGGACTCTAATATTCAGTCATCATGGTCACCACTAATCACTGCATTGTCTGAGCCAAGATAAGTCCTAGATATTCAATAGCTGGACTGCTCCTATTCTGTACTTAACATACGTTTGTAGGGCTTTAGGCACCTTTGCTGGGTTTGTATACCTGGGTCTGCATGCAGTTATGCCATTTTCCTCTGAGCTCCAGTTACCTCCCTGGGGCTCCTGAGCTACTGCGAAATGGGAACCCCAACTAAGGCAACTTCTAGGGCCTTAGTCTCCTTCCTAGGCTCAGGGAGTTTTCAGTTCACTCTCTTCTAAATCATAGAGCTCACCTCTCCCCCATCATTTATAGAAAGGCAGAATGATTTTGAGTATCTTCTATTTTTGATCCTGAATAACAGCTTTCCCCTGACACAGGAAAAATCCAAATGTCTGGCCATCTGTGCTGAGTTGGGGGTCTGAAGGTAAGGAGGGAGGCTGGAAGGAATATTGAAGGCAGAAAAAAAGACGTTAATATTCCAATAATTGAATCTTTTAAATAGACATGCATAATGCATCTGACTTCTAAACATATGTAGTGTTTGCATAACCGTGTACATTTTTTCTTAGAGGGAACATTATGCAAATGAACTCTATTCCACAAGATTGTCCCACTTTGCTCAGATACAGGAAGAATGTCAAATTATTCACATCAACAGTGTGATACTATTGAATTACTAACAAAGGCTCATTACTAAGTCATTCAAAGCTCTGTGGACAGGAGTGCATCTGATTTATCTTCCCTTTTCAATGTCATGAGGAACTAAGGCATTCAGATTCTATAAAGTTTGGATGGTCTCACCTATAGAACAACAATAAAATACTTTTTCAGTGGATGAAGTCTAAGATGTCCTGATTTAAACTCAGCATCCCAGTGCATCATTAAAGTAAAGGAATCACAGGATGTTCGCCAGCCCCAGTCAGTAGAACTATGACCAGGACACCCCAACAAAATTATTTCAAGTTTGGCGTCAGAGGTCTTAGATTTTATAAAGTGTAGAAATAGAGAGTTCTGCACAGAATTACAACTTGTGAAATCTTTTTTGCTTGTTTTCTTATCAGTAAAATAGAGATAAAATAGTAGGTAGATCATAGGATTATGATGAGGATTATGTTAATATATATGAAAAGTATTTAAAACAGACCTAGGTCAAAATGGTATTCAATAAATCTTTGTTGTTTATTAATATTATCATATTTATCATTATTTTTAATAAATATATTGAGCATAATGAGATTATTTTATAGCTGGGCATGGTAGGTGAGAATGCATGCAGTGTCTAAGGTTAGATACTCTACCATGAAAGACGTAAAGAAGCAGATCTTATCACTGAGAATATAAAGTAGCAATATAACATAATAGGTTCCAACAGGGTCTTAATTTTTTACATAGACGAGTTCCTTTTGTATTCAAAACATCCAAACATGATATCCAAATACAATCCAGTATCTTGTTTTCAATTGAATTGTGAATTCTGGGTCCTAGGTGAATAAATATTGAACAGTAACTAATGGAAAATTAGGACTAAGTTTTGGGTGCCTGGGTGGCTCAGTCATTAAGTGTCCTTCTTGGATGCAGGTCATGATCCCGGAGACCGGGGATCGAGCCCCGCATCGGGCTCCCTGCTCAGCGGAAAGCCTGCTTCTCCCTCTCTCACTCCCCTTGCTTGTGTTCCCTCTCTAGCTGTGTTTCTCTTTGTCAGATAAAGAAATTTAAAAAAAAAATATTAAGACTATTCCTTTTAGAGCAGCATCAGATTAAGCATTAAAGAAGAAATTAAATATCAGCTTGAAGTTTTAAAATAAGCAAGCAGGCAAAGTTGTTTTGCTCCATTTCAGTTACTGGCAGAATAAGGAGTAGAAATTTCGTTACATTTCACCCTGTCCCCATAATTACACTCTACATACAATATAACTTCTAGACTGGAGGTTCACAAACTTGATCACTAAAGAGTCAGACCATTAACATTTTCAGCTTTGCCAGCTGAACTGTCTTTGCACACAGTCCTGCCAATGTAGCACAAAAGCACCTAGAGACAATATGTGAATGAATGCATCTAGCTGTGGTACAATAAAACTCCATTTATGGACGCTGAAATTTCAATCTTATTATTGTCATCTGCCACAAATATTATTTTTTCAAATACAATTTATTTCAACCTTTTAAATAGTAAAAACTAATTTTAGCTCACAGGCTGTACAAATAGGGTGGCAGACTGGAGTTGACCAGTGGGCTATAGTTTGTCAATGTCTTCTCTAGACCATAGGCTATTTATATGATAAGGAACTGGGTTTTGATTTGTAAGCAAGCAAAATCTATTATGTGGGAGAACCTATGACATAAGCACTTCTCATGAAGTAAGTTCTCAATGAAAGCAGTTACAGTTGAAGTTCCCCCTTAAAAGCAGTCTGTTCTTTTTAATTTGCCAAAAATCAGCATAAAGAAGCTCAGTTGTTTAGTAGACTTTAAATTCACAGCGACACAAACATTTGTATTAAAAAAGTCAACTGCCTAATCAAGCAATTTTTCCACCTTGCTCTCATTAACTGGCCTTCTAAATGACAGGGTTTCCTATTCTGAGTGTTCATTTAACATCTGAAAATTGATTGCTCATTATTGTGATTAACACATTATTATAAGTAAATGATGCATCAGTGTGTTGGCAATCTGAACAGTTTCTAAACAGATGGAGGATAAATATAGGTGATGCAGCTTTTTTTCTCATCTTAAGATTCTGACCTTACCTAATACAGTCTAAATTGACTAGCTTCCACACTGCACTTTGTAGTTTCACCTTGGATGTTGCCAATTTAAAATACTCACATTATAATATTTGAAATAGACTTGAAGAAAAATTTAAAAAAAAAATTAAAAAGATCATGAGAAATACTTCCATTCAGACCAAGGATAATTACCATAGCTCCTTCTTTAGGAAGGCTCATTACTTGGCAGGCACCTAAGTAAATGAGTGACATGCAACTTGGTCATCAACATAATGCCATTATATAGTAGGCCAGGAACATAGACTGGTATCATGTGAAATGTTTAGCATCTCATAGTTTTGAGAACATAATATATACTTGATCTTAGCCCATACTCTTGCAAATGAGACTAGTTTAAAAATACATATGTAAGAACAGAGGAAGTTACATATTGGAGTTACAATATCTAAATATCATGATTTGATGAAAAATTCAAAATTCATACTACAATATGGTGGATAGACACCTTCCATACATGAATCTGAAGATTTCAATAGTTGAACTCAGTTCCATGTATAAATAATTTCATTCTTTAACTTAAAAGTTTCTTATCTAAGAATTTAATATTCTATTTTGAAAATATCAATCCCTGATTTAAAAATAAATAAGTAAAATTGTCAGCAATGTGTCTTGTCACAGAAGAACATTCAAGATTTTGGGCGCCTGGGTTATTCAATTGGTTAAGCATTTGCCCTCTGCTCAGGTCATGATCCCAGGGTCTTGGGATTGAGCCCCATATTGAGTTCCCCACTCACTGAGAAGCCTGATTCTCCCTCCTCTTCTGCTTGCTATTCCTCCTACTTGTGCTCTCTTTATCTCTCTGTCACATAAATAAATAAATCTTAAAAAAAAAAAAAACCACAAGATTTTATTTGGTTTCTTTTGTGCTCGTGGAATTCCATGCCTGTCACATTATTTAACTGCATGTGAAAAGAAAAGCAAAGAGAATCTCAACTTATGACAGATATGGACCCAAGCATTATGTGTTTTATTTCATTAAATCTTTACAACCACCATTTAGGATAAGTACTCTTAGCCCTACTTTATATATCTAAAAGAAACTATGGCTCCAGATATTTTAATACCTGGCTAAAATTTACCCAATACAGTGGCAGGGCTGGAATTTAAACCCAGGACTCTTTGCCCTTTGAGACTATAAGTTCTATGGTAAGAGGAATCATCACTTTCTGTCTTGCACTGTGCCCAAAGTAAATTATAGTAAATATTAATTATTTGATGAATATATATATATTCATATATATTCAAGTATATATATATACATATATATATACACACTACATATATGTATATATGTATATATATTTGGAGCTATTTTTGCTCTCTCTCTCTCTCATTCTCTTTTGTATCATTTGTCTTTTACTGACACCTTGTCTTTTCCTCTGTTGGATCCTTTGCTAAGAACTCTAAGAAAGCACCTTTACAACTACCCTAATTGCTTTTTTAAAAAATATTTTATTTATTTATTTGACAGATAGAGAGATCACAAATAGGCAGAGAGGCAGGCAGAGAAAGAGGGGGAAAGCAGGCTCCCTGCTGAGCAGAGAGCCCAATGTGGGACTTGATCCCAAGATCCTAAGATCATGACCTGAGCTGAAGGCAGAGGCTTAACTCTCTGAGCCACCCAGGTGCCTGCCTACGTGCTTTTTAACATACCTAGAAATCAAATCTGACAACCAGGCTGAGGAGTTTACTCTGTTCCATAGTTTAGATATTTTTAACTTCTACACCCAAGACAAATCAATAAACTACAGTGGTGAAGCCAAAACATTCCAGGTTGGTTATTTAACATCAATAGGCTACCATGAAAAAGACTTCCAATCTCAACTTTCTCATTGTTCTTGTACTCCTCGACCGTTAACAAGGATGCTCACTCATTTCACTGTGGAAGAGTGGTCCTCTAACAAGTTAGCTAGACTTTGTGATTAACCAAAGCAATGGTCTTTTTTTGACCACTTTTCTTTCATCTTACTGTCCATTGTTCTTTTCTCAAGGACTTCCTTGACTTAGATTTATTTTTGTTTACCTTTCTAGCTCTTCTCTAATTTTCTTGGGCACCACTTCTCATGCTGTTTTTTATTCCATTTCCTTTTTACACCCAAGAACAACTAGATTCTGGTCTACATTTTTATCTTTTTAAGTTGTTTTTCTAGTTTGTGTACAACACTGTACATAATTACAGCATTCACACTTACTATCTCATTTACACACAGGTCTCCACAATTCTACAATATCTTCAAGGTAAACTTAGAGAAAAAACACTGTGTGTGTATTTATTGGCTGACAAAGATCTGAAAAGAATACATCGAAATAAATATTAGGTTTCCTTATGTAAGGAGTTCTACATCCTGCCTCTCCTGTAGAAATACACAGAATATTAATTAATTTGTAGCTTAACAGTCCTTTGACACTTCTAGAAAACTAAAGGAAAATGAAAAAAATCAAAGTTGTCTACATATAAACTTTATGTGTAATTTCTAGGGCAAATAAAATGACATATTTCTTGAATCAGGTATGGCTAGACCATAGGCCTAAACTAAATAAAAAACAATTCTGTGATTCATGTTTTAAGACAGATTGATAAAAACCATCGTGCTTTGGGGGTGCCTGGGTGGCTCAGTTGGTTAAGCAACTGCCTTTGGCTCAGGTCATGATCCTGGAGACCCGGGATCGAGCCCCATATCAGGCTCCCTGATTGGCAGGAAGCCTGCTTCTCCCTCTCTCACTCCCCCTGGTTGTGTTCCCTCTCTAGCTGTGTTTCTCTCTATCAAATAAATAAATAAAATCTTTAAAAAAAATCATGCTTTGACCAAAGTTAAAAAAAATGTTACCCTTGAGGCCAAGTGCTAACATTATTATAAATTATGTTGATATTATAGTTAAAATAATGTGCTCTAAAAGATAGAAAACATTAGAAACCAGTAGTATAATGTACACAGAACTCTAAAAAATAATATATAAATCTTAATTGTCATTTCAATTGTTGTAATGGAAGCAGAAGGACTAGAACCTTTGCCAGTGAAGATTAGAATATTAAGGATTGCCAGCAACACCAGAAGGTAAAAGAAAGGTGTGGGATGGATTCTTGTCTTCAGGATAATATGATCCTTCTGACAACTTGATTTTAGACCTCTAGCCTACGAAAAACAATTTTCTTGTTTAAGTAACTTTCTTATTATAATCCTAGGAACCTAATGCAGTATACAGCAGAATTTATGCTTACTATGACTAAAGCTATCGTAATTTTGTCAACCAACATTTTTCCTGTAGTTAGCAAGTGCAAGATTATGTAGCTGTTCCTATATTTATTTGTTTTGTTACTTGCAATCAAAATATCCCAACTACTATATTTCTTTTCTTGTCACTGTCTATGTTCTTGTCAAGCAGGAGGTTCAAGCACTCAGGGAATAGAGCTGTCTGATTGACTTGCCCAATGCTTTTTTTTTTGTTAAAGATTTTTATTTATTTGACAGAGAGAAACACAGCTAGAGAGGGAACACAAGCAGGGGGAGTGAGAGAGGGAGAAGCAGGCTTCCCGCCGAGCAGGGAGCCCGACGCAGGGCTTGATCCCGGGTCTCCGGGATCATGACCCGAGCCGAAGGCAGTCGCTTAACCACCTGAGCCACCCAGGCACCCCAACCCAGTGCTTTTGA
Organism: Spilogale gracilis; assembly: GCA_004023965.1. Classification (NCBI taxonomy): domain Eukaryota; kingdom Metazoa; phylum Chordata; class Mammalia; order Carnivora; family Mephitidae; genus Spilogale; species Spilogale gracilis. Next base: position 36,173 of record PITA01000872.1, read on the forward strand.
AAGTAAACACCTGGCTTGAGTGCCTAGATGTCACATTCCCATGGTACTGGTCAGAGTTCTCCAGAGAAACAGAACCAATATATATTTACAAATATATAGGGGCTCCTGGGTGGCTCAGTTGGTTAAAGCCTCTGCCTTCCACTCAGGTCATGATCTCAGGGTCCTGGGATCAAGCACCACATTGGGCTCTCTGCTCAATGGGGAACCTGCTTCTTCCTCTCTCTGCCTGCCTCTCTACCTACCTGATCACTCTCTCTCTCTCAAATAAATAAATAAATCTTTAAGATATATATGTATATAATTGTAATATAGATATAAAAATTTATAATAAATCTCATACACATACATGATTAAATATGATTAAATAATGTATATGATTAAATATAATTAAATAATAGATAGGTATATATACACACATATGTATGTATATGAGACTTATTATAGATTTCAGCTTATATGGTTTTAAAGGCTGAGCAGTCCCATTATCTGCCTTCTACAAGCTGGAGAACTAGGAAAGTTGGTAATGTCATTTTGTCTGAGTCCGAAGGCCTGAAAATCAAGGGAGCCAATGCTATAAATCCCAGTCTAATTCTAAAGGCATAACAACCAGGACACCTGAAGTTCAAAGCCAGGAGAAAATGGACATCCCAGGTGAAGCAAAGAGAGTGAATTTCATCCTTCTTCCTATCTTTTTGTTCTGTTTAGGCCCTCAATGGATTAGATGAGGCCTACTCACATTCTTTATTTGTTCTACCAATTTGAATTTTAATCTCTTCATAGACACCATCACAGACACACCCGGAAATGATGTTTTAGCCATTATCTGGGCATCCTTAGTCCAGCCAGATCGAAACATAAAAATAACATCCACTTTGTATATCTACAGCTTGGTAGCAAACATAATAGAGGAGAAGAATTTAAAAGCAACTTGAATAAAAGATTATTTGTTGCCTTCTACCAGATATTTACATTATCAAAGTGAACTAAAACAAAATTGTGTGTGGGTTATTTAGTGGTATAGGAAGGAGAATATGCATGTTTCCTGGAGATAGATAGATACAGTTCTAGATATATACAAATATCATATATATATATTCATTATATATATATTCATAAAGTCAATTTCACTGTAAAATGGTAGTTAATTCCATGGTACTAGAGTGAAATTTTTTTCATTTTTTAAAGAGATACATTTTTAATTTGAATCAAATCTATTTTATTTTAATTTAATTTAATTTAATTTAATTTTATTTTATTTTATTTTATTTTATTATTTTTATTTTTATTTTTATTTGACAGAGAAAGAGAGCACAAGCAGGGAGAACAGCAGGGGAAGAGGGAGAAGCAGGCACCCCACTGAGCAGGAAGCCCTATGCGGGGCTTAAACACAGATGACCTGAGCCAAAGGCAGACACTTAACTGACTGAGCCACCCAGGTACCCCCCCCCCATGTTTTTTAAATTCTATAGTGTATATGAATGAGATTCATAAGGTATTTAGACTAAAACAGAACATTTTCTTACTCTTCTTTACATAAAATGCACTCAAAATTGAGTAGAGAAAAATATTCTTCCTAGTAGGAAATTATAGTCTATTCAAAAGATTATTATTACTATTTTGCTATCTTAAGGAGCGCTTGAAAATGACTGCAGTCACTCACTAACTCATGCATTTACTCATTACAAAAAAGAAAAGAAAGAAAGAAAAAAAGGTGGAGCTAAGTGAAACAAGTTTACAAATGAATAAATACTAATCCCTCTAGTTAATGGATATTTCCACAAAACATCTATAACAATGTACAAGCCCCTCACCCACCCACCCTGTCTCCATTCTCTCAAATCCAATCCTCTGTAATGGGATTTACCTTCCCAATCACTGTGGCCAATTATGGTTAATTTATAAAGTTACATTACCTTATTAATCATTATAATCACACTCAACTTAAATCCATAAGAATGTAATTTAATGTAAAAATGCAATTTGGTCAAGAAATTGAATTGAAAATGAATCCCAACTGAATGGTGAATTAATTTTAGTTGCAAACTGTACAGAACAAATTGATTAAAATAACAACAACAAAAGTCCACCACTTCAACACTGAATGAGGTAACTGGTTAAAATGTGGAGCATTTCAAGCATTCCTTTGTGTCATGTTGAGACACGCTGGCAGAAGGGGTTCTACAGGACCAGCCAAGAGGGCTCTTGGCTTCTTCCAGATAGAAATCAAATACAAGCGGAGAGGAAGTGAGAGCAGGGTTTATTGAATAGCATAAGTGATCGAATATAACAGATGGAAAGTCTGAAAGACTCAGAAAGGAAGGGAGAAAGAATCTCATCTTTGTGTGGAGTCTCAGGTTTTTATTAAGGATTGTGGTCTGCTGTTTGTTCCTCTCAGTACCTAGGAACTAGTCAAAACAAGGAATGAGTGCTCAGGTGTCCTCCATAAGTTACTTACGCCCTTGAGCCAAGGGTATTGGTGTCAAGCTGTCTAAGTCAGTGGTCTTGGAAAATATACATAATGACCTCACCTGACCTCTCCTTAGATATTATCTAGTGTGCTGGAAGACTCCCGATAAATTATTAGCTCTTTGACATTTAAAGAGAACATACATTAAGGCATGTATAAAGTGTGGGTACAGGTCCTAACAAGAATAGACACAGCAAAAAGCAGTTTTTCACAGGATCCCTTCAGTTTCCTTGGCTCAAAGTTAAAGGAGCAAAAATATGTTTAAATGACCTTGTCCTCCAAGCATTGTGAAGAATTTGGCCAGGTATAGGGATCAAGAAAAAGATACTTATTCTTCCCCTTCCCTAATATTTTAAATGTGTGCAAGAGCCTAATTATAACGTTATGAATACTAATTATTATCAACTCTGCCATTGCTTTTCACCCCTGCATTATGAAAAAAAATAGAAAGTTAGTATATGATTATTTTATTTTTACTATGATAGTTCCCAAAGTGAGTGAAAACAAATGTGTTTTTAGATGACTGTTTTTCCCCAATTGATACTTGAGGTAACCCTAAATAATCACTTATTTAATGTTGAATAAAATGTCAGTTATCCTATATAGTAGATAAGATGAGGGTTTCAAAAGGGGAAAAAAAAGCATCACCTCATAGTAGAGGTATATCCACGTTTAACTAAGTAGAATTGGCTAACTCTGAGACACTGGGGTGGACCAAAAGCTCATTGATGTGCACTTTACTTCAAAGGGCACTCATCAAAAGAGACCTGCTAAGTAAACTACACTTTCTGCACTACTGTTACCAAAATTGGGGTCACCTCTTGATGAATATGAAGCCAAAAGACAAAACAAAGACTAGGGAAAGTCAATAAATTGATTTGAAAATGAATCCAAGTGAATGGTGAATTAATTTTAGTTACAAAGTATACAGAACAAATTGATTAAAATAACAACAGCAACAAAAGTTCACCACTTGAACATTAAATTATGCAAATGGTTCAAACATGGAATATTTCAAGCATTCCTTTATATCATGTTGACAGAGGTTGGCTGGGTCCTAAGACATACATCACCCAACTCAAACTGGGTTCACCTCTTGGTGAATGTCAAGCCAAAGACTCTATGAAACCAAAGAATAGGAAAAGGAAGGTTTTTTACTTGCAACCAATAAAGGACAACACTAGGGATCTTTTCCCAAACAATGTCACCCAAAACAACAAAATTGGGGGTTTTAAGCTAAGAGTCCATACATATTCATGAAGGGGCTTGTGCAATGGGGAATGTGGCATGGAACTAGAGCAAAAGTCATCTTAAGGTGATAGAGTCCAGGTGTAAGTCAGCATTGTGAATTCTCTGACTTTCCTGGATCCTGTATCTGTGTGCTCAAAGGGGTTTAGATCCTGCAAAGATAACTCAAGAATGTGTGTAGGGTCGATCTTCACTTTTGGGTGGATTTTGGCTAACTCCTGGTCAGATAGTGGCTGTTTGTTCTTAACATTCTTTCACAAGATGGCTGGAGACCTCAACTGACTTTTCTTAGGTCAGGAAAGCTATGTCTTTCTTTTTCGGGGGAATTCTAACTCTTTCTGCTTACACTACCCCATTTCAATAATTTTATGAAGATTAAATCAATTTAGAGTAAACATCATGGATTACTTTGAAAGGTGTCTTAGCTCAGGCTGCTATAACAAAAATACCGCACTGAGCAACTTAAACAAAAGAAATTTATTTCTCACAGTCCTAGAGCCTGGGAAGTCCAAGATTGATAGGCCAGCATTGACAGGTCTTTGTAAGGGCTCTTTTCCTGGTTTGCAAATGGCTGTCTTCTTGCTTTGTCATAAGGCACTGAGGGAGAGAGAGAAAACTGTAGTCTTCTCTTCTTACCAGGACAATAATCCCATCATGGAGGTTCCATTCATACAATCTCTTCTCAACCTAATTACCTTCTTCAGACTCCACCTTCTAATACCAAGCCCTTTGGGAGAGTTTCAACATATGAAGGGGAGGGGGGTGCACTACATAATAAAGGAAAACAGACATTCATTAATATGAATTCCTAAGGGACCTGTAAAAGAGGATAAATCCAATCCTCTGATTATAGGCATCTTCCCTGTGGACAGGGACCTATTTTATGGACTAATGCAAAACTGTTACTTAACATATAAATGGTCAATAAGTAGTTTAATGGATAAAAGAATAAATCAGCAGAACAGTTAGTGATATGATCTGATTGCTTATTTATAATTTTTTCCTCTTTTAGCACCAGTAAGTGACCTCATCTTCTAGTGGCAAACCCACTCCATCTCCCCATTATGCAGCCCACTTTTTTTTTCCCTTTGTTGTTCAATTTTTTCTATAATTCAGAGTTATAATAATGCTACCTATACATCGTTATATTGTTGATTCTTAAGTTAGGGGCACTGTCCTTCCTATTTATGCTTATATTACTGATTTGCTGAAAAATGATTAAAAAGTTCACTGAGAATGAGAAAACCAACTTTGTTAGAAACAAAGTTTGTTTCTTTACCAACAAAATAATCGTTTTGGCATGCCCTAAACTTGTGAATTTCCATGGACTTCAGAGCTGAACTAAGATACTTGAGAGAAACGAAGACATCTCTTTCCAAGTTTCCCACTATTTACAGCACATTCAGTTTTTTTCTGTAATAGAGATGGGACCATAACTCCAGGAACTAAGAATTCAGGTTAAAAAGATCTCTACAAAAACATGTTTCTGAGAATTTTTGTGCCAAACTTCAAAGTAGCCCATGTGTGTACTGCATATAAGCAGAATTTCTCCTGTTTCTGACTGGCAGCTTGATAGGTTAAAAAGTTATCCTCTCCAGTAACTTGTAACTATTTCTAAGTAACACTAAAGAAACAGTGTGAATGAATATGTCTAAAAAGAAAGCAGAAACTGATTTTTACTATTTAATGTATGACATGACTCTGCAAGGTGCTTCTATGTCTGTCTATCTATCTATCTATCTATCTATCTATCTATCTATCTATCTATCTATCATCTATCATCAATCTAGAGTACCTACCTTGTGCCAAGCACTGATAATATAACAGTGAACAAAACAGACAAATATCTCTGCCATATCTCACTTAATTCTCGTATTAAGCATGTGAAATTTTATTATATTCTCCCACATTACAGATGAAAAAAGTAAGGCCCTGAAGTGTTGAATGACTGACTTATGCCTCAAAAGTGGTATTGCCAGGATTTGAACTTAGGTCTACTTAAGCTTAATTGTTATAGTCTTAGTACTATCTTTATGCTATCTCCTCAAATATTTTATTTTTGAATGTTTGAATACCAGCCCTTTGACTAAAAAAGAGAGAGAGAGAGAGAGAAAAAAAAAGTTTTGGAGCTGAATTATATTAAGTTAAAAACCACATTATCTTTAGTTCCCAAAACATGTTTTCTACAAGATAATGTTCCACTCCACTTATTGTGGGAAAAATTTAATTTTGTGGAGAGGTGAGTATTTGAATACAAATAAATTAGACAGTGTTCTTTGTAAAATGCAGAGATTCTATGAGAATTTGTGTAATTATACATATAGCAAAACTAGATTTTTAGAAGTTAAGAAAACACGAAGAATAAAGCACAAATGTGGCAGTTAAGAGGAAGATGGAGTTACATTAGTACACAACATATTTAATGTAGTGACACTCTGCTAGTGGTAGGTATCAAGTTTGATTAAGCATGTCCTACTTACCAAGGAAAGAAGAAAGCTTATCATAAATAAATTTGCATTACCTAGAAAATTTGTTAAATGAATTGCTGAGTGCAAGTTTTATTAAATATAGGAGTTAGCAAACTTTTTTTTTGTTCAAAGGGCCACATAGTAAATAATTTAAACTTTGTAAGCCATATAATCTCTGTAGCAGCTACTCAACCCTGCCACTGTAGCATGAAAACATCCATAGACAATATATAAATACAGACATGGCTGTATTACAATAAAACTTTATTTATAAAAACAAGCAATGGGCTGAACTTAGCCCCCTGGCTGTGGTTTGTTAATCCCAGCTCAGAACCATCACAAATAGGCCACCACAGAGTGTAAGAGGTTGCATCCTTATGCATTTTTCTACAAGAAAAATAGTATTTTCACTTTTGTATCATATGTCTCCTCAATCTAGTCTAATGGTATAATAGGTATAAATAATTCTATTAATGTCCACAGGAATCTGTTCTAGATACATCCTTACCTGGTAACCTTATCCAAGAAACACCTAGGAAATAGAATGGGTCCTAAACTCTTAAGACAGCAAAACTATTAATAACAATTAGGTTGCTGAGGTCAAGGTTATCTTTATCATCCCAAAATTTAAACTTTGTGTATAGTCTATATTAGATTTTGTGTATGTTGTGTATATTCAATATTTTTGATCCTCTACTATAAGAAAGAGGATATGGTAAAAATGAATAAATTCTGATGCAAAAATGATTGATTAGTAGTGATTATCTGAAAGTACAATGCTTCTTAAAGGTGTAGGAAAATCTTGCAGTACAAACATACTAACTTTAAGCCTGTGAATTTAAATATAAAAAAGAATGTTGATCTGCATATAGTCAACCAAAAATTGCCAACATCAAAAATTAGTCTGATTTGCTTTCATGTTTATAATTTTTGCTACTGATTGATGTCCTAGTTCTGGACAAAACTTACCAATACCATATATTTTTTCGCTATGTATTAGAAGAATTTTTATTTGTATCAGTGATATTATTTTACATTTATACATTTAACTATTTGTTTTTTTTTTCATATCCATTTAACCTAATGTCTATACGCACATGCTTAAGAATTAGCTGAAGATGTAGGTACTTGTTGGGGTGTTGGAATAAAGCAAATGTAAAAGCTCCATTCAAAAACTGAACTCATGACTCTTGTATTACAAGCAGCATGAACATCACTTTCAGCTCATAGACAAATTCTGATAATAAATTACACATAGTAAATCCTAGCAAAACCCTGAAAGTTATTCCTGGATCAATATTATAGGTTAGTAAATATTCAATATATACAAAGGAGGTAAGTAGGGAAGCTAAAAATACAGTGAGTGAATTTTTAGTAATTTCCTCATCCTACACCCTCTATCATACATTGAGTAAAGAAACACTTAAAAATCCTCTTTTTAAATAAAGATTATGGTGACATTACTTTGCAGAAAACTATTACTTTGATGAATGTATTTTTATAAAATGCATATCTCCCACATATCCCCAAAATTTAGTGGTGGTTTTCAATTAAAAAGACCAAAGTCAAGAACACCATAGAACACCAAAATTAAATAGAAAGTAAGGAAATGGGAAAAAATAAATGGTACATTAAAGTATGAGTGGTTGTGGGGCGCCTGGGTGGCTCAGTTGGTTGAGTGGCAGCCTTTGGCTCAGGTCATGATCCTGGAGTTCCCGGAATCAAGCCTTGCATTGGGCTCCCTGCTCCACGGGAAGCATAATTCTCCCTCTCTCACTCCCCCTACTTGTGTTCCCTCTCTGGCTGTGTCTCTCTGTCAGATTAATAAAAAAAAAAATCTTTAAAGTATGAGGGGTTGAATATTAATTTACACCAAGCTTTCTAGAAACCAAGGTGAATGGAAAATTGGGATAAAAGAATTCTAATTTTTCTATGTAATTAAAATATAATGTTAATATTTTTTCTTATGTCAAATATAGTGGCAGTTTATTTTTAAAATCTTTACCAACAATTGAGAAAAATAATGCATACTGCACTTAATAGTAAGATTATAGAAGAAATGCTATGATAAACCTGTTTCTTATGTCATCCTCATTAAAGGCCAATAGCATAACATTAATATTAAATTATAGGCTAACAAAGACATTTCAGAAGGAATCAAAGCCACCATAGTTTAGGTTTATAACACTCTGTGGTATAATTTGATTTAAAGAAAGACTTGTAGCAGATGGAATCAAATCTATCTTAATTAGTAACACTATCTCTTTAATGGAGTTAGAAAATACTGGTTGAATTCTCAAGTATGGTCCTGGTGCATAGCTAATGTATATTGCTGCTAGTAGGGAAATTTAAATACTGAGGATACCATTTATCAAAGCAGAATAGATGGTATTAAGATTGAAATAGAATTATAAATTCCATTTTTATTTGAGTAAGGATTTTGACTCATGTCCAAACTACTACAGACTCAGAGGAATTCTCTTAGAACCTCCATTTCCCCTGTGTTGGGTCTGCTCAAGTAAACTTATCTGATCCTAACATATTCTTCTTGAATTAAGTAGAGCTGAACTTCGGGAAGAAAACTGAATGGTGGTGTTGAAGCATTATTGGATAGATGTGTTGTTGTTGAAGAACCTATCTTTCATGGTTTTCTCTGATAGTGCAGCAGAGGCACAACTTCCATTTGGAACTCTATTGTCAAGGCTCAGGGTTTATGAAAATGAAATTGATTCACAAGACCTCTTATAGCCCATTATTTCAAAAGTATTAAAATATTATTTTTAAGGAGTCTCCAGAAAGTATGTGTTCTACTGTGCCTTCCTACGTTAGACTCAGTCCCAGTGGTCTGGTCCTAGGAAAATAATAAAATTAAACCCTTTATCCATTGTATCCCAGATGACTAATAGAATCTAATGAGACAATCTGACAGCAAATTGTTTCATTACTCAATAAATGAAAGCTGTACTCATTGAAGGTCAGTGTTCACTTTTTGATGCATTTTAAGTGAGGAAAAGTAGAAGTCATCAGCCTTAACTTTTTCAGAGACAGCTACCTTTCCTGCTGATAACTGAACCTACTTTATCCCCAAGGAAATAACAAATGAATGTTAACTCCCAGCTCTGTTTCTGCATAAACAAAAGGAGTTCCATGCTTTGCCAAGATTCTAGGTTCTAAACCCCTAGAGCAAAGGGGAAGATTCATTTTGCCACCTGCAGCAAAAATTGTCCAAATGAGAATCCTGTTACTTATTGAGCAATAGCTCTGGGAATTACACTCCAGCTGTGTTGAATCCCTATCTACAAACCTCTGCCTTCTGGTTTTTTAGTTCAGCAATGCATTATTACCCTAAATTGTCTGAATTAGATGGTTCCCATTTCAAAAATGTTATGTAGTGATTGAACTCAGACCTACTTAGTATAAGTAAGTCTATACATTGAGGTTTGTGATCTTTCAAAAAAAAAAAAAAGAGGTTTTGTTTATCTTCTAATGGTTTTGACTCTTTCTCTAAACAATATCTTACCAAATATCTATAGAGTTCCATTTCTTAGAGTTAAGCATTTCTTTCTTTCATTGTATTAGCCCATGTCCTGGAAAGGGTGAATACTTTAAATTCATAGATACTTAGAGTGAATTGATTTACTCTCTGGTTTTCTCTCACATGAACCCAGAGCAGCAGGAAAGCAACTTTACATAGAGTCTACCCATGCTGAATCTGATGTTTCTAATCACATACACATATAAAGCAATATTGGAATATTTAGTTATCAGGACAGCAAGGAAAATGATCTTCCAATATGGTAGAAAGAGCTGGGACAAGATAATTTATTGCAACATTAATTCATGTGTGCTATTTTTCTATTCCCTCACCTCCAAACACGTATAATTTCTAAGCAGGTAGCTAAACACTTAGAGATTTCTTCCCTTGGAGATTTGTATAAGGAGGAAAAGATAAGATTTATTTACTTTTAAAATTTTAATTTTATACTCCCATGATCCAGCAGTTGGAATGGGGTTCTACATACCACGGTAAGAAAGAAAAAGAAGGGGCGCCTGGGTGGCTCAGTGGGTTAAAGCCTCTGCTTTCAGCTCAGGTCATGATCTCAGGGTCCTGGGATCAAGGCCCACATCGGGCTCTCTGCTTGGCAGGGAGCCTGCTTCCTCCTCTCTCTCTGCCTGCCTCTCTGCCTGCTTGTGATCTCTCTCTCTCTCTGTCAAATAAATAAAATCTTAAAAAAACAAAAAAAGAAAGAAAGAAAAAGAGGGAAGAAAAAGCAGAAAAGGGAATGTCATTGAAAAGAGGAAGAAAATAAGACTTTTTCTCTCTCAGACCATGAAGATAACAGAGATGTGTAGAACAATTGTAGCAGTAGAATTGTTGTCTTGAGTTGCTTCTTTCCTTTTTTCTTCCTTTCTTCCTTTCTTCCTTCCTCCCTTTCTTTCTTTCTTTCTTTCTTTCTTTCTTTCTTTCTTTCTTTCGTCCTTTCTTTCTTTCTTTCTCCATAACCTACAATTTACATAAGAAACCATGAACTTGGGGTGTCTGGGTGGCTCAGTCATTAAGAACCTGCCTTTGGCTCAGGTCATGATCTTGGAGTCCCAGGATCAAGCCGGACATCAGGCTCCCTGCTCTGTGGGAAGCCTGCTTCTCCCTCTCTCACTTCCCCTGCTTGCGTTCCCTCTCTAGCTGTGTTTCTCTGTGTCAAATAAATAAAACCTTAAAAAAAAAAAAAAAGAAAGAAAGAAACGAACTTACTCCCTTATAAAATGGAAAACATGATTTTTCAATATTTTAAGTTAAAAAGTGCCTTCACGTGCATTTCTCTTCCAATCATTCATTTAAAAGTAAGTTGATTGGCATTCTCCAGTAATAGATAAAAGTCTGTTCCAGGATTGGAGCAGGTAAAGTAAAAGAATTCTCTTAGAACATCTCATTGCACAAGAAAGAAAAACAATGCCAAGAGAATAATAAGGACCTATCATAAGGATATAAAAGAATAATTTGAACATCAGATTATATAACCAGTAATGATTTATAATGTATTCAGTAAAATAATAATTCATGATTCCATACTGAAAAAAATATTAAACATTCTTAAATTCTTACATTTTTTGGAGGAGAAAAAATAGAAATGATGAACCAGTGGATATTAAATATTGGGACAAATCAACATCATGTGCCTCTTGATGTAATTCACTAAGAAAGACACTGTATCACTTTGTGGTATTACTGCCAAAAGTAATACATAATCTTTATCTTACCATGAGGAAACATCAGACAAACCCAAACTGAGGTGACTTCAGCTAGCTCATATTTCTGAAAAAAAAAAAATGTTTTAGACAAAAAGAAGGTCTGAGTACCAATTCTAGATTAAAAAGACAGAAGAAAGGGTTCCTAGGTGGCTCAGTCAGTTAAGCATCTACCTTCAGCTCAGGTCATGATCCCAGGGTCCTGGGATTGAAACCCACATCAGGTTCCTTGATCAGCTGGGAGGCTATTTCTCACTCTCCCTCTGCCTGCTGCTCCCCCTGATTGGGCTTTCCCTCTCTTTCTGTCAAATACATAAATAAAATCTTAAAAATAAAGACTAAAGAAACAGGACAAACAACTAGATACAATATGTGATTCTGAATCGAGTTCAAAAGTAGGAAAAGGAGTGCCTAGGTGGCTCAGTGGTTAAGCATCTTCCTTCAGCTCAGGTCATGAGTCCAGGGTCCTGGGATTGAGCCCCGCTCAGTGGTAAGTCTGCTTCTCCCTCTGCCAACCCCCTGCTTGTGTTCCCTCTCTCGCTGTGTCTTTCTTTGTCCAATAAATAAATAAAATCTTAAACACACATACACATACAAAAGTAGGAACAAAAGAGCTATAAAACAAAATTAGGACTATAAATGAAATTGGAATATGGACTATAGATTAGGTAACAATTATATTAATATTAAGTTGTCCACTTTTTTCCCCCATAATCCAGCAACCCTATCCCTCCCCCCACCCCCCAGCAACCCTCAGTTTGTTTCCTGAGATTAAGAATCTCTTATGGTTTGTCTCCCTCCCCAGTCCCATCTTGTTTCATTTTTTCCCTCCCTACCCACCATGACCCTCCCAACCTGCCTCTCAGATTCCTCATATCAGAGAGATCATATGATAATTGTTTTTTTCTGACTTATTTCACTCAGCATAATACCATCCAGTTACATCCACACTGTTGCAAATGGCAGGATTTCATTCTTTTTGATGCCTGCATAATAGTCCATTGTATATACATACCACTTCTTTATCCTTTCATCTGTTGGTGGACATCTAGGTTTTTTCCATAGTTTGGCTATTGTGGGCATTGCTGCTATAAATATTCAGGTGCATGTGCCCCTTTGGATCACTACATTTGTATCTTTAGGGTAAATACCCAGTGGTGCAGTTGCTGGGTCATAGGGTAGCTCTATTTGCAACTTTTTGAGGAATCTCCATACTGTTTTCCAGAGTGGCTGCACCAGCTTGCATTCCTACCAACAGTGTAGGAGGGTTCCCCTTTCCCCACATTCTCACCAACATCTGTCATCTCCTGACGTGTTAATTTTAGCCATTCTGACTGGTGTAAGGTGGTTCTCACTGTGATTTTGATTTGCATTTTCCTGATGCTGAGAAATGTTGAGCACTTTTTCATGTGTCTGCTGGTCATTTGGATGTCTTCCTTGCAGAAATGTCTGTTCATGTCTTCTACCCATTTCTTGATTGGATTATTTGTTCCTTGGGTGTTGAGTTTGAGGAGTTCTTTATAGAACTAGCCCTTTATCTGATATGTAATTTGCAAATATCTTATTTCATTCTGTTGGTTGTCTTTTGCTTTTGTTGACTGTTATTTTGCTGTGCAAAAGCTTTTGATCTTGATGAAGTCCCAATAGTTCATTTTTATCCTTGCTTGCCTTGCATTTGGCAATGTCTCTAGGAAGAAGTTGCTTCTACTGAGGTCAAAGAGGTTGCTGCCTGTGTTCTCCTCAAGGATTTTGAGGATTCCTGTCTCGCATTGAGGTTTTTCATCCATTTTGAGTCCATTTTTGTGCGGTGTAAGGAAATGGTCCAATTTCATTCTTCTGCATTTGGCGGTCCAGTTTTCCAAATGACATTTGTTGAGGAGACTGTCTTTTATCCATTGGACACTTTACTGAATTCCTGTATGAGTTCTAACAGTTTTGGAGTGGAGTCTTTTGGGTTTTCCACATAAGTTATCCTATCATCTTCAAAGAGTGAGAGTTTTACTTCTTCTTGGCTGATTTGGATGCCTTTTATTTCTTTTTGTTGTCTGATTTCTGAGGCTAGGAATTCTATTACTATCTTGAATAGTGATGATAGTGGACAGCCCTGCCATGTGCCTGACCTCACGAATGATACTGACCTTGAGAATGATATTTGCTGTGGTTTTTTTATAGATAGTTTTTATGATATTGAGGTATGTACACTCTATCCCTACACTGTGAAGAGTTTTGATCAAGAAAGGATGCTGTACTTTGTCAAATGCTTTTTCAGCATCTATTGAGAGGATCATAAGGTTCTTGTTCTTTCTTTTATTAATGTACTGTATCACATTGATTGATTTGCAAATGTTGAACCAACCTTGAAGCCCAGGAATAAATCCCACTTGGTTGTGGGGAATAATCTTCTTAATGTATTGTTGGATCCTATTGGCTAGTACTTTGGTGAGAATTTTTGCATCTGTGTTCATCAAGGATATTCGTCTGTAATTCTGCTTTTTGATGGGATCTTTGTCTGGTTTAGGGATCAAGGTAAAGCTGGCCTCAAAATGAGTTTGCAAGTTTTCTTCCATTTCTGTTTTTTGGAACAGTTTCAGGACAACAGGTATTAAGTCTTCTTTAAATGTTTGGTAGAATTTCCCTGGGAAGCCATCTGGCCCTGGGCCCTTGTTTGTTGGGAGAGTTTTGATGACTGGTTAAATCTCCTTATTGGTTATGGGTCTGTTCAGGTTCTCTATTTCTTCCTGGTTCAGTTTTGGTAGTTTATATGTCTCTAGGAATGCATCCATTTCTTCCAGATTGTCAAATTTTCTGGTGTATAGATGCTCATAATATTATAATTATTTGTATTTCTTTGGTGTTGGTTGTGATCTCTCCTCTTTCATTCATGATTTTATTAATTTAGATTCTTTCCCTTTTCTTCTTGATAAATCTGGCCTGGGGTTTATCAATCTTGTTAATTCTTTTAAAGATCCAGCTCCTAGTTTCATTGATTTGTTCTTTTGGTTTCTATTTCATTGATTTCTGCTCTGCTCTTTATTATTTCTCTTCTCCTGCTGGGTTTAGATTTTTTTTTTTTTTTTTTGCTGATTTTTCTCCATTTGCTTTTAGTGTAGGGTTAGGTTGTGTACTTGAGACCCTTCTTATTTCTTGTGAAAGGCTTGTATTGCTATATACTTTGCCCTCAAGACAGCCTTTGCTGTGTCCCAAAGATTTTGAACAGTTGTGTTTTCATTTCCATTTGTTTCCATGAATTTTTTAAAAATTTTTCTTTAATTTCTTGGTTGACCCATTCATTCTTTAGTAGGATACTCTTTAGCCCCCATGCGTTTGAATTCTTTCCACCTTTCCTCCTGTGGTTAAGTTCTAGTTTCAAAGCATTGTGGTCTGAAAATATGCAGGGAATGATCCCAGTCTTTTGGTACTGGTTGAGACCTGATTTGTGACCCAGTATGTATTCTATTCTTCAGAATGTTCCATGTGTTATAGAGAAGAATATATATTCTGTTGCTTTGGGATGGAATGTTCTGAATATATCTGTGACATCCATCTGGTTAGTGTGTCATTTAAAGCCTTTATATCCTTGATGGGGTGTCTGGGTGGCTCAGTTAGTTAAGCGACTGCCTTTGGCTCACATTGGGCTCCCTGCTCAGCGGGAAGCCTGCTTCTCCCTCTCTTATTCCCTCTGCTTGTGTTCCCTCTCTGGCTGTGTTTCTATCAAATAAATAAATAAAATCTTTATAAAGAAGAAAGAAAGAAAGAGAGAGAGAGAGAGAGAGAAAGAAAGAAAGAAAGCCTTTGTATACTTGCTAATCTTTTGCTTAGATGATCTGTCCATTTCAGTGAGGGAGGTATTAAAGTCCTCTACTATTATTGTATTATTGTCGATGTGTTTCTTTGATTTAGTTATTAATTGGTTTATATAATTGGCTGCTCCCATGTTAGGAGCATAAATATTTAAAATTGTTAGAACTTCTTGTTGGACAGACACTTTAAATGTGATATAGTGTCCTCCCTCATCTCTTACTATAGTCTTTGGCTTAAAATCTAATTGTTCTGATATAAGAATTGCCACCCCCGCTTTCTTTTGATATCCATTTGCATGGTAAATTGTTTTCCACCCCCCCACTTTAAATCTGGAGGTGTCTTTGGGTCTAAAATGAGTTTCTTAGAGACAGCATATCAAGGGGTCTTGGTTTTTTTATCCATTCTGATACTCTGTGTCTTTTGACTGGGGTATTTAGCCCATTTATATTCAGAGTAACTATTGAAAGATATTTAGTGCCATTGTGTTGCCTGTAGGGTGATTGTTACTGTATATTGTCTCTGTTCCTTTCTGGTCTGTTACTTTTAGCCTCTCTCTTTGCTTAGAGGACCCCTTTCGGTATTATCTGTAGGACTAGTTTGGTGTTTGCAAATTATTTTAGTTTTTGTTTGTCCTGGAAGGTTTTTGTCTCTCCTTCTATTTTCAATGGCAGCCTAGCTGGATATAGTATTCTTGGCTGCTTGTTTTGTGCTCTGAGTATATCATGCCAGTCCTTTCTGGCCTGCCAGTTCTCTGTGGATAGGTCTGCTGCCAATCTAGTATTTCTACCATTGTATGTTACAGACCTCTTCTCCTGAGCTGCTTTCAGGATTTTCTCTTTGTCACTGAGACTTGTACGTTTTACTATTAGATGACAGGGTATGGACCTATTAGTATTGATTTGAGGAGGGGCGGGTTCTCTGTGCTCATTCCCTTTGCCGAATTAGGGAAATTCTCTGCTATAATTTGCTCCAATATACCTTCTGCTCTTCTCTCTCTTTCTTCTTCTTCTTCTTCTGGGATCCCAATTATTTTAATATTGTTTCATCTTATGGAATCACTTATCTCTCAAATTCTCTCGTTGTCCAGTAGTTATTTGTCTTTTTCTCAGCTTCTTTATTTTCCATTATTTGTTCTTTTGTATCACTAATTCTCTCTTCTGCCTCATTTATCCTAGCAGTAAGAGCTTCCATAATTGATTGCACCTTGTTAATAGATTTTTTTTATTTCAACTTGGTTGGATTTTAGTTCTTTTATTTTTCCAGAAAAGGATTCTCTAGTATCTTCCATACTTTTTTCAAGCCCAGCTAACACCTTGATAATCATCCTTTTGAACTCTAGTTCTGATGTATTACTCATGGCCCTATTAACTAGGTCCTGAGCCATCAGTACTGCTTCTTGTTATTTCTTTTGAGGTGAGTTTTTCTGCCTTGTCATTTTATCTAGATAAGAATAGATGAATGAGAGAGCAAAATAATAAAAGGGTAGCAATGACCCCAGATTAAATCAGAAGAGACCCAAAACCGGGGTGGGGGGGGGAGGGAGAGAAGAAAGAAAAAAAAAATCTCTATCTGTATCTATATCTATATCTATTTGTCTCTTTCTATATATATGATTAGGCTGGTAAATACGACAGAGACACACACTTGATTTTGGCTATATTTTGGTCTGTTAGAAGAAACTGCCTCCCAAAATTTAAAGAAAGAAAAACTTATATATGTACAAAAATAAGGGTATACACGATGAAGGAATGGAAAATGACTGTAAAGATGAAAATTTAAAGAAGATTCTAAAAATGGAATGGTAAGATAAGAAGTTGGTTGAAAAAAAAAAAAGGAAAGAATTTGATGAAGCTGGAGACTAGAACTAAGCCATGCACTAAATTTAGGGTATATTTTTATCTATTAAAAGAAACTGTATCCCAAAGTTTTAAAAAGAGAAAAACCTATATGTATACAAAAAATAAGCTTAAAGACAATGAAGGGATAGAATATGACTAAAACAATGAAAATTGGAAAAGATTTTTTAAAGTATTGATAAAATGGTTAGAAAATGTTAAAATAGGAAAGAAAAAAATTTAAAAAGAATAAGAAATTTTTTTTTCAAAAATTTAACTTTGAAAGACTAATGAATCATGGGGAAAAAAAGTCATGAATTCTACATGATGCCTTGCCCTAGTTCTGAAGTTCCACAGTTCTCATTGATCAGAACTTGGGCTTGGCTGGATGTTCTCGCTGATCTTCTGGAGGAGGGGCCTGTTGTATTGATTCTCAAATGTCTTTGTCTGAGGTGGAGCTGCCTCACCCTTGCCAGGGTCCAAGCTAAGCAATCTGCTCAGGTTCACTCTCCAGAGCTTTTGTTCCCTGAATGCTTTCTGTACAGCTTTGGAGGATAGGAATGAAGATGGCAGCCTCCTAGTGTCCAGCCCAGAGGAGCCAGGAGCCCAAGGCCCCAATCCTCAGTGCACCCTCAGAGAAAAGCAATGAATCACTCCTGCCTCCCTGGTCTCTGGCCACACTTCATGCTCACCCAGCCTAGAAACCAAGTGTTTCTATCTCTGGCACTTGGTTCTGTTTGGAGTCTCCAAACCCAGCTGATTCCTGCAGTGTGCTCTTGTGCCACCCCTCCCGGTGGAGGAAGGTGGGGGTCTCCCTGAATCTGCCACCTGTAGAGCCCCTGCCTGACTGCACCTCAGATCACTGTTTAAGGTAAGCTGGAGGTGACATCCCACTCCTCAGCTCCGTCTTTGCAGCTGGCTTCCCCGCTCTGATACCTGGGTGCTCTGCCATGCTCAGGCACCCTGGGTCCTTCTGTGACCCAGTGGGTCCTGAGGCCACACTGTCCCAGCAAGGGCTACCCCCCTGCTTAGCCATTGGGGTGATGTCTCTCAGTGGAGCTGACTTTTAAAAGTTCCTATTTTGGCTCTGCTACTCTCCTGCTTGCTGGCAGCCAGCCCCTCCTGCCAGGGTCTGTCTTCTCAAATGTCACCTCAAATTCATTTTTCCACGCATCCTACCTTCCAGAAAGTGGTCACTTTTCTCTTCCTAGAAATTGTGCACTTCTCTTCCATTTCCTATGGAGTCTGTAGTTGTTCCCACTGGTTTGATAACTATCTAGCTGAGCTCCTGGGATCTGATGATATCTAGGTCTCCTCCTCCTCCTAAATTGTCCACTTTTGATAATAGTAATACAGATAATGCCCTTGTCTTAGGAGATACAAATGAATTCCTAAGATTATAAAGAACCATATCTCCGACTTATCCTCAATTAGTTCTTATTAACAATGATAAAACGAATGAGACAAAGTATAATTTGGGTAAACGATAAATGAAAGTATACAATCAGTACAAATTTTCTCTTATTTGAAATTACATAAATATTAAAAGTTATAAAAAACATAGTGATTGGGGTTTAATAATCCTGTAAGTTTCCTTCCTCTGAACTTATAATTTTAGCAATTACTTTCATCATGAAAATTTGTCCAGTATTTCTCCAGGAAAAAATCACTCCTTCTTTTGAATTTATACCCTTACAGCCCTCATCACATTCCATTAATTCATGGTTTCAATAATTAATTTAACAATTTTTTATTGAGTACTAAGTATACATTGAACTGAAATAGACATTAGGAATTCATTATAAGTAAGAAACAAAATTTTATAGAGTTATAGCCTATCTTACTATATTTTGAGTACATATGTCTTATTTCCTCACCAGAATTCTAAAATCTTTTAGAACTTGATCACTCTTGAACATGTTTAATATGTATATGTCAATTTAAATGACTATTGAAATACATTATATGCTAATTAATTGAATTTAAATTAAAATAAATTGACAGTTGACTAGAATGTCACTTGTTCTTAGGTATGTATTTATTTATTTACTTACTTATTTTAAGTAGGATCCACACCTAATGAGGAGATTGAACTTATGACCCTGAGATCAAAAGTCGTATGCTTTACTGACTGAGCCTGCCAGCAACACCAATTTAACTCACTAAACCCACATTTAAACATACTTGACATAGAAATTAAGATAATGTGATAAATTTATTTTATAGGTAAAGACAAAAATTTTGAAGATTACTGAGTCTGCAATATAACATTATAAAGGAAGTAAAGATGTCATATGTTAGGAAGAAAATAAGAAAACTAACATTTATTGAGAATATACTGTTTCTAAAAATTGTGTTCAGCAGCATATACCAAGTATTTCATCCATTCAACAGTTCCATGAAATAGATTTTATTAGCTCCTTTTTACAGATCAAGAAACTAAGACTCAGTACATTTAAGAGTCTTAAAAATGTAGGTTTATTCATGTTTGTTTGAAGATTGTTTTGAATTCAGGACTGTTGAACTGTAGATCCTTCTACCATTAGCCATTCTGATGACTTTGGGCCAGTCATCACACTTTCTCTTTGGAGTTGAGGGAAAAAAGATGATATGTGAAAGGAGAAGTCAAAAGAATGAACAAGTGTTCAGTTGGCTTAATAGATTTTTATATTGTTGTTCCCCAATTTTTTTTTAAAGATTTTATTTATTTGACAGAGAGAAACACAGCCAGAGAGGGAACACAAGCATGGGGAATGAGAGAGGGAGAGGCAGGCTTCCCGCCAAGTGGGGAGCCTGATGCAGGATTCATTCCCAGGTCTCTGGGATCATGACCTGAGCCGAAGGCAGTGGCTCAACCAACTGACCCATCCAGGCGCCCCTGTTCTCAAATATTTTTCATCCATTTACCTTTTGCATTTATTTCATCTGGGAAGCATAATTGCTGCATGAATATATGTTTATCAAAGTATATTCAACGACTGGTTATAATAGATTATATAGTTATTTCATTTTGGAATAAAGAACAGAGACTTGGAGGTGTCAAGAAAATCCATAAATATAGTAACTTACATTTGTTAAGTTCCAACATGTAAATGATTTTCAAATGAGGTTTTCTACAGATTTCAAATTCTGAAATCCATATATTTTTTCATATAAGAATAAATCATGAATTAATTAACATTAGATGAGTAAATTTCTACAGCATTATTCACTCAAATTTTCCAACAATATTTTGAAAGAGCAGATATCTTAACTCCTTGATATGTGCAGAATTAGGTGCTTAAAAACAGACAATGAGTGAAAATTAATGATAGCAAAAACTGAAGCAAAGAGAAAAAAAAAGGGTTTTACCTTCGCTTGGAAAAGAAAACTGAGCAGGTGGCGTATTTCTCACTTCCCCGCAACCAGATCAACTTTCCATTTCACTGAGAATGAGAAGGCAGTAGATGAGTAATGATGGCAAAGGAAATTGTCTTACATGTGGAATCACCTGATTCTCCTGTCCTGACTGTAGTCAAAGAAGGCCTGGATGTGAAGTAGACATATAGTCTTAAATTTCTAGGATAAATAAAAAATGTAATTAACATGTGTTTTAATTTCTTTGAGGCAGATACATTTGTAGAGAAAAAAATTTATAAGTTAAATTATAACCATAAAAATATATAAATGTATCTCTCTTTTTATATATTTATACTTGATATAAAGCAATGCATAAGAGTAGAAATAGTGGGTGCTTGGATGACTCAGTCAGTTAAGCATCTGCCTTCAGCTCAGGTCATGATCTCAGAGTCCTGAGATTGAGTCACACATTGAGCCCCACATCAGGCTTCCTGCTCAGCAAGGAGTCTGCTTCTCTGCCTCTCCCCCTGGTTCGTTCTTTCTCTCTCTTTCTCTCTTAAAAAAAAAAAAAAAAAAAAAAATTTTTTTTTTTTAAGAGTAGAAAAAGTAATGATCAAGGGACAGAAAACCTGGACTCTTGTTTTTGGTCTATCAAAAATTTTGGTGATTATAAGCAAGACACTTAAACCTATCCTACCATACTTTCTGAAAATGAGAGAAACAGAATAAATAATCTCTGTGATCCCTTCAGTCTTCAAAATTATTTGGCTTTACTTCATCAGATTGAGATCTCTGTGCCAAGTGGTGAGCTTATCCTTAGGAAAAATGAAAAGATATGTAGAAAGTTTTATGAATCACATGAGAGAAAACAACAGACTTAAGGCTAAGAATAATTTTGCACTGCGGTGATTTTTTAGGTCTAGAACCAATAATAAAAATTACCTGTTATTGACATCTTTATATGTCCCAAGCATTGATCCATGGACTTTCTAATTATTTCTCATGTAATTATCATTAAAAAGATAGGCATGTAATTTTGTTTCTGTTTATTGATAAAGAGACTGAGGTTTGTAAAGGTTATTTTGATGTCACCCAGATAATAAGTGATGGAGCCATATTTTTAATGATAACTTTTAAACCCTTTTTATCTTTGGACTACTCTACTTCATGTGGATTCTAGTGCTCAGGGAGGCTTTTTTAGGACAAAAAACTTGGTAAGACTTTAAAGAATTTAAGTAAAAAGGGAGCAACAGAATGAAGAAAAAAAGGATTGCAGTAGTTTTTGTGTTCTTATGTGTATGAAAGTCTAAGCTATCATTAGACCGTACATAAACACAGAGTTGTGTAATCATGCACACATATATATTTAAATATAGTGTGTGTATTATGTATAATGGGTCTTTCAGTGCTTATTCATTCTTACTACAATTCATAGAGCAAATATTAGTTGCATTAACATCAGTGAAATCAGCCTTTATATCTTTTCTGAATATTATTCTTTTATATTCCTCTATAGCTTTTTCCAGCTTGAAAAATTCACAGCAGTTGGTCATACATGCAAAAGGAATAAAATTTTCTAACTGGCCACCTCCCTTCCCAGGCATGAGGTATTTATAACAAATACTGTGCTAAGTTTGTGTTTCATTTCCAGCAAAAGTATGCCCATTTACTCTTCCTCAGTGTTCACATAGCTGCTAACATGCGGGTTTCACTTGGCACCACAGTGGTCACTGCCAATTACCTTTTTACTCAAGCTTGTTTGGAACTATTCTTTCTATCATTGCATTTGTATATTGAGACAGAATGATATTAATCATGACTGTGGCATTAAATGATTCTCAGATGGGGGCGCCTGGGTGGCTCAGTTGGTTAAGCGACTGCCTTTGGCTCAGGTCATGATCCTGGAGACCTGGGATCGAGTCCCACATCGGGCTCCCTGCTGGGCAGGAAGCCTGCTTCTCCCTCTCTCACTCCCCCTGCTTGTGTTCTCTCTCTGGCTGTGTTTCTCTCTGTCAAATAAATAAAAATCTTAAAAAGAAATGATTCTCAGATGAAGATGGGATTATTTACCAATTATACGGCAAGTTTCAAAATAGTTTTCATAAAAACATAAAAAATAAAACTATACCTAGTATTTTCTCAAAAAAAATTAAAAAGGCGGGGCGCCTGGGTGGCTCAGTTGGTTAAGCAACTGCCTTTGGCTCAGGTCATGATCCCGGAGACCTGGGATCGAGTCCCACCTCCGGCTCCCTGCTCGGCGGGAACCCTGCTTCTCCCTCTCTCACGCCCCCTGCTTATTAAAATAAAATCTTTTAATAAATAAATAAATAAATAATAAAAGGGGGTTGTTTTAATTACATTCATTCAGGCCCAGAGCTGTATATTCTGTATATTTACATAAATAAACATTTACATTTGGGGATGTCCATATTCAGATTCTATAGACACTGTGAGCATTAGATTGCTGCCAACTGAGTTGTGAGTACAGCAGTTTCACATATTTTAATGATATAAATTATATCATTAAAGAGTTAGGAAACAACAGTTTGTATTATTTCAGATGCATTATGTGTCGGTAAGAAGAAACTACACACATACGTGCTCACATACACACATGCACACACTGAGTAAAATTAGCTAAATTCTCAATATAATGTGTTGTTTATGAAGTAGGTTCTATTATTATATAATTGTTATTAATGAGAAAAGTGAGAGTCTTAAATGGTATAACTAGCAAATGCCTGAGTAGAAACTATGTTAATTCTACAGTTTCCACTTTTAAATATTGCCCTGCCCTGCCTCTCAGGAGCAGCATAAAAGTCCAATTTCATCCAATTCCCTGAATCTTAATTTCTTGTTCCTTAGTGTTAAGTTTGTTTTCTTGCTGTAAGCCTCATACCCAATGTCCTTTTCATAGTTTTGATAATACATGCTCATTCAACAAGATGAAATCATTCACGAAGATCAAACGTTAGCAGTAAGAATTTCTCCACCCTTAAGTTAAAATGCTCAAGTGTTCCAGGTAATGTAAAATCACTTATATATACCAGATTACATAAAATATTTATAGTGATATTTTGTTTTGTTTTGTTTTGTTTTAAAGATTTTATTTATTTGACAGGGAGAAACACAGCCAGAGAGGGAACACAAGCAGGGGGAGTGAGAGAGGGAGAAGCAGGCCTCCCACCGAGCAGGGAGCCCGATGTGGGACTCGATCCCGGGTCTCTGGGATCATGACCTGAGCCAAAGTCAGTCGCTTAACCAACTGAGCCACCCAGGCGCCGCATATACTGATATTTTGATGGAGACACCAACATAGGGAGATATGTGAAATTTCAAAGTGAGATGTTTCTATATATAATTTACAAAGGAAATTATTTCTAGGTAATGTCTCAATGCTTAGATTTCTTAGTCCAATTAAAGACATAAAAGCGGTAAGAGGCTTATGGTGAGTTGTTGCCATGGTGAGAAGGTGATGAAGTGAGATGGATCAGTAAGAAAGCTCCCTAAGCATTTCTTAGATATACAGCAATTGTATACTGGTGCCTGACTCATACCTCAGAATCTAAAGCATCTTGTGGCAACATGGTAGAGATGTTTCTATTAGGATTAGCCAGAGCTCCCAGAAAGTGTTAGTGCAAGGAATATGCACATTTTTCCTATGGACTAGGTGCAGGTTGTAGGAAAGAAGGAGGTAGACTGGAGCTAACTGAAGTCCTATTCCAAAGGACTTTTGCCAGAAAGTGGGAACCTCAGTTTTATATGCACAGGGCAGGCCATTAAAGAAACAAAAACTGAAAGGGAGAAAAATAGCCTGCTAGAGAAAAATGTAAATTTTCCATAACACAGGGAGATTCAGTAAATAGTCTTCGATAATAGGAACGTTTCAAGAATCTTTGAACTCTTGTGTTCTCCAAAAAGTACAGAAACAGCTTATAATTTCACTGATTCAAGGAAGACATTTTTCTTTTTTTGCCCAACTCCTCTCTCCCCACTGATCTCACCCTGTAAGGATTGGACACTGACACTGATGCTAGAGAATGAAAAAATTTTCTCTAATGTGAGAGAAACCAACCAAATTTCACCTTTATGCAACCTGAAGCAAGATGATTCCATAATTCAGCAATTTTACCTCTTCATTTCCCATTTGATACACACCTTAAAAAACCAATAGGAAGAAGAATTTTATATTACTTTACTGCCTAAACAAGATTTTTTAAATCATTCTTGATATTTCACAAATCATAATTCTCTTCATTCTGCTAACATGACTATTCTCAATAACCTTTATGTTGAAATTAAATCTAGCATCAAAAGAAAAAAAAAGTACAAACTCCTAGATAATACATTTATCTTAGCCATTTTTCCAAATTTGCCTAATTCATAGAAAGCAACTCACAATTATGTAGTAAGACTTACTCAGAGCTAAAATTTCAGAGTAATAGAGAACTTTAATTTAGAAGACAGTGTTAAGTATGTAATTTTGATAAAAAGAAATCCATTAACTGATACAGGTATAGGAAAGATGTTAGGGTTCAAAGCTGATAACCAAGAAAGAATTCTTGAGACATCTTTAGTGCAAAAAGGTGATTTTATTAAAGCACAGGACAGGACCCTTGGCAGAAAGAGTTGCACCGGGGTCATGAAGAGTGGCCTATTACATACTTTAAGTTAGGAGGAAGTTAGGGATAGTGTAAGTCTCTAAGGAATTTGGAAGCAAAATTTCTAGGACCATGATGGGGCTACCTATTGCTGGGAAAGCATCATTTATTACTGTCACATGAAACCTGAGCCATGAGACCCTTCACATGTATATCAGTGAGCCATATGCTTGGAGTGTACCTTGGGGTGTAGAGATAAAGGAAGTTTCCAAAAGAATTTTCATACCTTAAAGTAGGCCTTCAGGATCCCGGGGGGAAAGGGGGTGGGGGTTGGGTGTTGGACTAGGATTGCCTTTTGCCCTTAGCAAAGTGTCAGCATTGAGGCAGTGAGTCCCTAGAGAAATGTCACTGCCTGTTTCAAGGACTTGTCAATAGGCTGTGGGTAGTAAAGATATTTAATAATTTCTCTTCTGCCTTTGTTTCCCACATCATTAACTACATATTTATAATTCAGTGAATTTCATAAAGCTTGAGTAATAAAACCATGGATTATTTGAGAATTTCTCACCATTTGTAGCTTCAGGGTCAAGTTAAAGATGTTTTCCATTAATGTCTTTCATGGATGTTCAAAGAGTACTTATTCAATATATTTTCAGTACAATGTCAATGAGGCAAGTCTGGCTTGGTCAACAGAGCATGTGACTCTAAATTTTCGAGTTGTAAGTTTGAGCCCCAGGATGGGTGTAGATATTACTTATAAAAAAGAATCTTAAAAAATATCAAGTGAATGGGAATAAATTAGGATAACAGCTTGAGAATTAAAACTTTGACCTTTGATCATTATTCTTTTTTTTTTCTCTTACTGTTTTAATCTCCTCCCAAAGTTTTGCTAGGTCATAAAGCAACTCTAATCATCAGTGCCATATCAATAAGTTATCTAATTGTTGTAAACTCAAACATCAGCATGCTAATGAATACATTTCAAATTCTGATTTTTTCACAACATACATATGTGCTTTGAATCCAGCCAGTTAGATTATATTTTGCTTGGCTGGGTTAATCAGGTAATTAACATGTTTTCATTAAGGGCCTACTATGTAAAACAATAAGTTATTTTCTCATTAGAATAACTAATTTGCATGATAATATCAACAAAGACTACCTGAGATGATTGTCCTCTCCTGAAGCATTTTATTTTGCAACATAAAAGCAAAATCCCATTCAGAAAGAGCCAATATCAATGCCAATTAGTTCTTGCTGTTGTTAGGGATGGTGGTTAAGGAAATAAAAATTTTAAAAACTAGGATAGTGATGATTAGAGTTTATCTTCAATTTTAAGAAAATATTTGAATAACTTTGATATTTAGTTTTTCTGTTGAATTGCCTATGGAATTGCAGAAAAAATATTAAGCCCTTTCTGCTTGTGGTACGTACTTTGCTTATGTTGTCTGATTCTTCACAATTCTATGAGATTGATGCTATTATCCTTAATTTACAAGTAAAACTTGAAATTCAGAGAGGCTAAAAACACATATTAAGAACTGAAATATTTTATGCAAAATCAAGCAGGTTGGTACACAGCAGATACAAGATTAGAACTAATGTCTTTTGTAAGTCCATGTGAGCAAAGAATTCAGAGTTTCTACAGCATGACATTGTCCACCTAAATATATATGTTATAGTCGTGTTTAATTTTAGAATCGTTTTGCTGCAAATTTTAGTATTTTTAGAGATTTGGAAATACTGCAAATCAAATGATGTTTTCTTTTTTAATATGACTAGATTGTGATTATTTCTAAGTATGATAAAAAGTACTATCTTTTCCCCATCACTAGCATGATAGAATATTTGGCCCTATTTTAAATGGAAAAAAACTAAGAAATAGTGTGACATCAGTAACCCTGCCCAAGGTGACAAAACAAGTGTGCCCTGGAGGCAAGATTAGAACTTATTCCCATTTCCCAAAAGATATGACTGTATCCTGTTTCTATGAGGAAACAAGAATATAATAATGATGCTTTTGCTGTGTTAGCTTTGATTTGGCAAAACTTCACATTTGGCCACTTTGTTCCTTTCTTTGTTGCCTTGGGTGTGTTTAATTTCTCCTTCCTGTCTCAGAAGAGAACAACTTAGAAAAAAAAATCTTAATAGTTTAATAACTCATTCAAGTAAATGCTTTTTTGTTTGAATGTGTGACATTCTATTTAAACAAATTTGCTGTTTTGTTTATCTAAATGTGGTATTGTTAAAATACACAGCTGTTTTTGTTTCAATGTGGGACGTTTTAGATACACTGCCTCTCCAAGTATATATTTATATTCTTGTATATTTGAAACCTCACACCTCACTACACACTTAACAGCTTATAGAAACAGCATCCTACTCATGTGGGATGTCAGATATATTAGTTCTTCACAACAATGTTGTCTATGATTATTTATTTAATATCACTTATTTAATAATCTATTTAACTATGCCTTCTTAAAGGGGTCTTAGTCCTCTTGGAAACCAGTTTGCCATTTTAAAATATAGCATCTTTGTGTTTGCAGAATCTTTTATTTATTTACTTGTTTGTTTATTTATTTATTTATTTTAAAGATTTTATTTATTTATTAGACAGAGAGAAACACAGCCAGAGAGGGAACACAAGCAGAGGAGTGAGGGAGGGAGAAGCAGACTTCCTGCCCAGCAGGGAGCCTAATGCAGGGCTCTATTCTGGGACTCCGAAATCATGACCTGAGCCAAAGTCACATACTTAACGACTGCACCACCCAGGCACCCTTGCAGAATCTTTTAAATCACAGTTAAATTTCTTGCTCCTTAAAAAAACAAAATTATTTTCTGTTCTGATAAATATTTTTTTAAATAAAATTTTCCTCTCCAGAGAGACATATAAATTGAATTATTGCTGCCCACCACCCTAAGGAGCAGAAAGAAGGAGAGGAAGATTTTTAGGGTGAAAGTAGAATTACTATTGCCTGCAGATCAAGCCTGTTAATGGAAAAGACTTCTCATCCATAGCTACAGTCCCACTAGCATAACAACATAATTAGCTTTGGAATTTTAGTAATTACCAACCGGATTCCCAAGGAAAACAAGTCTTGAAATTACTGCTGTGTAATCACAAAGAAAATTGTAGTTTCCTGTTTAAATTTATGTCAGCTCATAAACAGAAATATTTGCCAAAGATCTTGTGATAAAGGATAGGCTTGGGAAAAAAAAATCTCTAATTTCAGAAATCTTTGAGAGGTTTCTTTATTTAGCTTCAATTCAATAATTATTTGTCCCAATATCCTCTCAGCATCTGCAGCTACATTTGGAACATTGGGGCCATTAAATTAAACAAATTCAATCCACTCAACCCTGTCCCTTTCCATGACTCCTTTTGACATGAGCCTTTGGTCTGAGTTTCAAGCTCCTGCCTTCTTTAACCTTTCTTTTCATAATTACTACCCTGGGTTTGAACTTCAAGATATTTCATTCTATACTAAGAAGTGTGGTACAAAAATAAGTATATTTTTATTTATCGTATGTATGTATACACACATACACACACACATACACACATATTGTAATACAAAAGAATGAAGTTACTTAGATTAGCTCTTACTTGTTGTGTGACCATGATTAAATAATGTAACCTCTCTTAACCCGAGTTTTATTTTCCAAATTCCAAGGATATACTCCTTGTTTTAGAAAATGTATTCCATAAATTGTATTAGTCATAATATTGATCAGCTGTCACTGTAAGTAAGTTCACCCTTGCTGTTTTCTCTCGTACCACAGATCTCTGGCAAACTTACCCTTGCCCTAATGCCCTCCTTCCTTAAACTGAAGCCCAGAAGTCCTTGATGACATTATTTACTTCAAACTACTGCCTAAGATCTTATTTTCCTCTATGCCAAGCCCACATTCTGTCCTGTGCATCCAATGAACAGAAAAAGAAGGAAGGTTTAGCAGTTTTGTTCCTTTCTAAAGGACAGAACTGATAATTCTTAAATAGCTTTATCAGAAATCAGTAAACTTCCTCCTTATTATCCCCTTTATAAATTTATTTTTTGCTACTGTTATAAAAAATGTAATGGACATTACTGTAGGCCACCTCCATTAATCATTTAAAAAAAGATTTTGTTTATTTATTTGATAGAGAGAAATACAGCTAGAGAGGGAACACAAGTAGGGGAAGTGAGAGAGGGAGAAGCAGGGTTCCCACGAAGCAGGGAGCCCGATGTGGCACTCGATCCCAGGACTTCGGGATCATGACCAGAACCAAAGGCAGATAGATGCCTAACGACTGAGTCACCGAGGTGCCCCCACCACCACCATTAATCCTGAGGACCAAAGCATTTATTTCTTCAGCTGCCCAGAATGTTAGTTGCTGGTGGTTCATGGCTGAGTCCCTCTGCAGGAAAAGTTTACATTGTAAGAAAGCTGCCTCAAAAACTCTGCATGTAACAACTGTTTGTGGTATGGGTACTATGTCCCTTGAGTTTATTATAAGGACTGTAAAGGACCAGGTCTAGTACTTTCCATGGGATCAGTTGTGGCCACTTTTGCTCCTATACTTCATTCAACTATTCCTTCTACCCAGTTCTACATGCTGCATGTTTGTTAGATGTTTTTATTGGGATCACATCCCAGTAAGCACCCTTGAGCACACACACACATAAAAATATCAGAGTCCCTGAGTCTCTTTTCCATAGAATGAGATTCATGATAGTTGGTACCAAGAGTGATCCTAGACTCAAAGATAGGATGTTGGCTCTGTGTCCCTCACTGGCTGTCTGTTAATGAGGATGTCATCACACATTTCAGTGGAGCACTGATTGACCTTAGCATAAGTTTGTAATGCAATGTTAATAAGTTCACAATCAGTGAACTAGGATGGGAAAATGGAAATGCACTGATAAGTGTAACATTAGAATTGTTAGAGAGCTTTGAATAAAATAGTAGTTATGGATACAAAGGAGTCACCAAAACATTGAAAACCCACATACACACACAAGTTTGAGGTAATTAATCACTAATATAAGGCTAGATGTGAAAGCTGGAAGGGCTCCTTGAAGATTTTATAAAGACTCTTTGCTGTGCAGCTAAGGGGCAAAACAGCTGAGGATCAGTTCCAGAAAATATTGAATTCTCAACCCTGGCAGGCCTGCTATTTTAAAGTTAGGAACTAGATTGGGAAAGTGTGGGACCATGAGACTTTCTATGGGGTTATTTGAAGCAATGCATCTGAAAATCATTTGTCCTTATATTCTTGTCTGTGGCTCTGGAAAGAGTTCATCCATCTTGTAAAAGGCTAGAGCTTCCTCTACTTGTTTAAAAATAATACAGAGGACCCTATCTTGCAAGCATATTTGTACTTCCCCTCTTAAAATTTACTGTCACTTTTCCTTCTAGCCACCAGACTAATAATTAGGATCAAGTTACAGTCATCCAGCCAGAAAAATATTGAACCTTCTAAGGGAGAAGGTTGTTATTTGCTGAGTGGTCTGCAGGACCCATCGAACACTTACCAGCAGCAACCAGTAGAGTGCCTAAGGGACTGGATCTAAGGATGCTGGGTAAAGGAAAATAATAGAAATTTAAATATGAATGATAATATCATTCACAAAGATAGCATTTAAAATCCTGAGAAGGACCTTGAAGATGATACTAATAAATATACTTCTGTGTTGCTTCTGTTAGGGCCTGCTTAGCCTCAAGGCCAGCAGAACAGGCTCTGAAACTCCCTGGTGATTTAGGCCTCTATATATCTAAGACCCTCTGGTGATTGATGCCTTTACAAGGCCTGTGTTTACCAAAGGAGGACAGTTAAGTCAAAGAACCATCTGTGCATCTTGCTTCCTTGCCCTAGTTCCTGAAATGTGTGGGCATTTCAGGAACTGGGGAGGGGGCTAAAGTGTTATCACACCCAACCAAGAAAATTACTGTGTGACTCATGCTTGCTGTTTGAAATGCATATAAACCCCTAGACCCTTGCATTCGGGGTCCTTACTGAAACCCACTGCGCTGGGCAGATGCTTGGACCCTAGCTAGCTAGAAATAAACCCCACTGTGTGATTTGCATTATCCCGAGCGTCCTCAGTTTCTCTTTGGGAAGGCGGTCGACATCGGACTTTAACACTTCTTGCACATTTGGAAAATTCAACCACTCACCTTAAACAGGATAGAAGTGCCAGAAAAACTGTTATAAACAATGGAAAAGGAATAAAAATTCTTGAAGAATTGGACATGATGGAATGAATATACTGTATAGTGACCAAATATCTCGCTAGGCAACTGTTGAGATAGGTCCATGAATGTGCTACACATTTACCAAAGCAATAAGAAATGCTCTGATAAAAAGAAGAACTCATATTTTTTAAAAGACCCAATGGTAATCATTGTGTAAACAAGGGTTAGAGTAGGTGATGTGGTTATAGACCTAGCTTTCTAATAACAGTAGGAATGTTAAGATTTCAAAATAATATAAGTCACTTGGTCGTACTTAATAATAGGAATCAAGATAGGTGCAATTATTGTTTTGAGCAGCAGGGCAGAGTAGAAATTAGAAAGACCTCACTTGAAAGGGAATATGAAAATTGTCACAAAATAATGCATTCCTACTGGCAAGGTAGATGGGTAGTCAACAAGGTTATTGATCAATTTATATGCCATTAGTAAATCAGTGATTGGTAATCAGGACCCTGAAGACTGCTGCTTCAATAACGTCATGATCCTTTTCCCAGGTTACAGACATGAATGAGCTTTCAGAATTCATTGACTAATGGGGAGGGAGGGACCTGCATACACATGGGAGGTCTATACATAATAATTTCTTCCTTCTCCATAGTGTCACACAGATTTATACTCATATACCCATGAGAGTAGAGGTAATGGTCTCCCAGAGACAGACACAGAATCTAAACTAACATCAATACATGGAAATATAAGATATCATTATAGCAACCTTATCAGAGTAGAGGGATATGGAGCCCAAGTAAAAAATGGAGTCTAAAAAAAATGGAGTCTAAGTTGAGGTCTAACTCACACCAGGTTGACAGTAGTCATTTTCAAGGCACATGAAAAGAATGGACATATTTGGAGGTTGGTTAAACCTTCACATTATTTTGTGTGTGTGGGAGGGGTTGTTTTGCGTTTTTAAAAGATTTTATTTATTTACTTGAAAGAGAGAAAGATACTAAGAGAGCATGAGCAAGGGGGAAAAGGGAAAAGCAGGCTCCCCACTGAGCAGAGGGCTGATGTGGGGCTTGAATTTAAATAAAAAAGTGCTACATCCCAACCAAATAATGGGCCCAATTGCAGCTATAATCCAGATATCCTTGTTAGAGTTTATGAACAGAATTTTAGGTGCATGGTATATTGCTACTGCTCTGGTAAATGTACTCTTTTCCAGACTTATCAAAATGAGAACCACAAGTAGTTCACTTTATATGAGAAAGGCAAGAAATATATTTCTGATCTTGTTCTTAGGCTTCTACAGTCTCTCAAAATGTAATTCAAGAAAGTAGTAGTAGTCAGATGTTTTGCAGAATGACATGTTGGTCAACAATATTGCAGACATTATGATAACCAAGCCAGGTGATCAAAAAGTGGCAAATACATTAGAAGCTTTGATATGACATGAGTTCCAAAAGGTGGTCTGCCACATTAGTGGAAATTTTTGGGAGTCCCGTAGTTTAGGATCTTCTAGGACATCCACCCCATAGTAAAAGACAGATTTTTTTTGATCTCTCAATTCCCACCAGTAAGGAGAAAGCACATTACCCAATAGGATTTTTCAGGATCCATGGAGTCATATTTGAAAACAGTGCCCTGACCCATTTATTGAAAGTCAAGGAAGGCTGTCAGTTTAGCAGGCAAGGGGAAAAGAAGGAAAAGGCCTGTAGTAGGTTTGTGCTATGACACAAGCAGGCCTACCACTTGGGTGTATATTATGGCAGTTTTTTGGTATTGTTTTCAACATCTCTGTGCTAAGTAGAGTCTATTAACTCCAAAACTACAATTAAAACTTAAAACTCAATGTTTCTGCTGCAAATATATTTTATATACCTGGGCCCAAGTGAGACAAAGCCTCTGGTCATGGAGAATCAAACGCTCAGATAGAGCTATTCATTGTGAGCCAGGTCATAAATACAGTCAGGCCCAGAAACAACCCATCATAAGATGGAAGTGAGACATTGTTATCAAAACCCAAGTTTGGCTGTTTGCCACTTGAAAGCCAGTACTCAAGAGACAAATGTTGCTTGAAAAGGAAAGATAGCTTTCTTCATTCAGGAGGCCAGCAACGTGGGGAGACATTGGACTGATGTCCAAAGACCATTTCAGGTTCTGGGTTAGGAGCAGAATTTTTTAAAGGGGAAATCCAGGATAGAGTACATGCACACTGATGAAAAGGGCAAGGATGTGGGGCACCTGGGTGGCTCAGTTGGTTAAGCGACTGCCTTCAGCTCAGGTCATTATTCGGGAGACCCGGAATCGAGTCCCACATCGGGCTCCCTGCTCAGCAGGAAGCCTGCTTCTCCCTCTCTCACTCTCCTTGCTTGTGTTCCCTCTCTGGCTGTGTTTCTCTCTGTCAAATAAGTAAAATATTTAAAAAAAAAAAGAAAGAAAGAAAAGGGCAAGGATATGAGTATTCATGAGTAAAGAGAGAGCATGTGCATTGAACAAACATGCACATAACATACATCCCATATTCACTTTGAGGTGAAGACCTGACATTAAAACAAGGCAAAATTCAGCCCTTAATGTTAGGAGGTTCTCTTAGGACAAGGAGAAGGAACTAAGGCATGCTCTGAGAGCCAATATAAACTAGATCACATTATGGGTTCATTATCTTGGGTAAAGAATTCAGGGGCTTGCTTGTTCATAGGCTAGAGCCATATCCATTGACCTTGAGTCCAGGGTTCTGCAGAGACAGCTGGTGGGTTTGTTAGTGGGGTCTGAAAACACAAAATTGCTGATTAGAGAGAAACAGTTCTCTGAAAATCAAACTTTAAACTTCATGCTAGTTTCAACCTTATTAACTCTAGGGGCATAGTTTCAGTAACTCCCTGAGTTATAAACATTTCCTCAATCTTGAAGAATTGGGGTGATGACCCTCTGGTGATTTCCTTATCTCCTCCAGTAAGGCAGGTTTCAGATAAAGAGCAGTGTTTGCAAATCATAGTTGTAAGCAAAGTTCCTCTGATGAAGGAACATGCCTACATACAAGGCTAAATAGAACTTTCTAATCTCTAGGTTGCAAAATAGAACCAATATGGAATCAGACATGCTAAGTTTCTTTCCTGTTATAACACCAAGAATGAGATATGAGCAGAATCAGAAGTAGCCTGCACAAGAAAATACCCCAAATTCCCATGTCACCTACTGCTATTACTCCAGTGCCTCCCTTCAGCTCACATCTTGCAGTCACAGGCTAACAGAAAAGGGAAAATAGCAAGTGTAATTCGTGGATGAATCAGCATGATAGGTATATGTATATCTAACTTGTACTGCTGCTATATCTGATCCCGCTTGGTGGTAGCCCTTAAAGACACTGATGACGGCCAAGCTCCCTATTGGGCTGAACTTGAGGTATTACACTTGGTCTTCTAATTTGAATGGAAATAAAAGGAGATATATGGGCAGTGGCTAAGGATTTGGTAGGTTTGTCTGAGGCTTAGAAAGAGAAAGATTGGAAGATTGAGGACAAAAGATCTACTACAGTCACTCCTTCAGAAAGAGTTTTAATGCAAGAAGCAATTAAGAAAATCTGAAATCTTGGGGCACCTGGGTGGTTCAGCCATTAAGCCTCTGCCTTTGGCTCAGGTCATGATCCTGGAGTCCTGGGATTGAGCCCCGGAATAGAGCCCCGTGATTGAGCCCCGTATCAGTCTCCCTGCTCAGCGGGAAGCCTGCTTCTCCCTCTCTCACTCCCCCTGCTTGTATTCCTCTCTAACTGTGTTTCCCTCTGTCAAATAAATAAATAAAATATTTTTTAAAAATCTGAAATCTAAAATATCTATCTATAGATAATGAGAAAACAATAGGACCAATTTAGGAATTCCTTCTTGGTGACTATGGTATAAAAATTGGTAAAAATGTGTAAATATCTGAGAGGAAGTTAATGTAAATCCATCAGGCAATCCTAGGAACTTTAACAAGATGAGGATCTTAGTTGAAGAAACCAGAACAGCTATGACAATAAAATAATACATCTACAAATGGATAATTTTAAGACCCAAGGTAAAGGTGTAAAGAAGAGGAGATCAACTAATGGGAAAGGAGGAGGAAGGCAGGGTCCTAATAAATTAAGTATAAGCCTGGATTAAATATTGAATTTATAATAAACTATTTCTGTCATGCATATGTTATTGTTAGAAAAGTGAGAATTGACAGTCCTAGATAGTTTGTCTTCTACCATATGTTGATTTAAGACTTTTTGCTCTTGGGTTTGGTTTTCCTACCATAACTATTTAAATTATTTCCCAAAGAAATCTCATAATAAGAGACATAAAATCCTAGCTATCTGCCCTTGCTTAAAGCATAAACTAAGTAACATAAAGTTGAGTAATTTTCTTTTCTTTTCTTTTTTAAAGATTTTATTTATTTATTTGACAGAGAGAAACACAGCAAGAGAGGGAACACAGCAGGGGGAGTGAGAAAGGGAGAAGCAGGCTTCCCTCCAGGCAGGGAGCCTGATGTGTGGCTCGATCTCAGGTCTCCAGGATCATGACCTGAGCCGAAGGCAGTCGCTTAACCAACTGAGCCACCCAGGTGCCCCAAAGTTGAGTAATTTTCAAAGCTAAGGTTTCTGTTTTGTTTTGTTTGTTTTAAAAATTTATTTATTATTTTAGAGAGAGAGCAAGAGAGCAGAGGGTAAGGGCAGAGGGAGAAGGAGAGAATCTCAGGCAGGTTTCATGCCAGTACAGAGCCTGATGAGGGGCTTGATCTCATGACCCTGAATTCATAACCTGAGCTGAAATCAAGAGTTGTATACTTACCTGACTGAGCCTATCAGGTGCCCCCAAACCTAAATTTGGAATGCTTGAAGGACATTGGCAACAACATATAAAAATTGTGAAATATCGTTTTTGCTGGTGTGAGAAGAGTTAGTACTTAGATTTTTACTTTGTTAATATTTATAAAATTTTGTATTTAACAGAAAGCTATTCCCATCTGTTATGGCTGGTATTGTATATCCTCCAAAATCATATTGTTGAAGGCTCAATCCCCAGTACTCAGAATGTGACTGTATTTGCAGTTACATCTTTTAAATAGGCAATTAAGATCAAATGAAGTTAAATGGGTGGGCCCTAAGACAATCTTACTGGCATCCATGTAAGAAGAGGAAATTTGGGCACACAAAGATATCAGGTATTCACAGGCACAAGAAAAAGTCTATGCGATCACTCCATGAGCAGCGAGAGGGTGGCCATCTATAAGCCAAGAAGGAGGGGCTTAGAAGAAAACAAAGATGCCCATACCTTGGTCTTGGACTACTAGCCTCCAGAACTTAAGGAAATAAATTTCTGTTGTTTAAGGCACCCAGTTTGTGGTATCATGTTATGGAAACCTTAGAAAATTAGTACATTATACTGGTGGTAAACAGTCTAGTCTATGTTGCTGAAGATGACTGCTCCAGTAGTGGAGTGAAATCCTTCTGATGAACTGAATTCAATATGAAATTCAGAGGGACTGACAGACATTTACAGCTCAATTTCTTTGGACTTCAATATTTGTGAGGAAGGAAACATGGAACATTCTTCATTATGTTAGATATGTAGATACGTGGTGCTCATTTGATTATATGTACTGAGTTATGTTGAATAACACTGCTAGGTTTACTTTGAGATGGGTACTAGAGTGGGAGTTTTCCAAACTTTTAATGCAGTTAAAAGGATGATTAAGGCCCATTTTAAAGACCTCTGTCAATGCATTTGGGCCAGGAGGACACAAGAGAACTAGTTATTATAAAGAAAACATCCTTTATGTGTGGAAGTCCTCCCCTGATGTGCTTTCATCTCTTCCACAAAGGAAGGCATCATACCCTTGAACAATTATAGAGTTGGTACCTTAGAACATTAAGCTAATACTTTAAAAATTTAAAATAGGGGAATATCTAGAAGATGACACTATAACCACAACAGGAATCTTTTACTTTTGCCTACCTCCTTTCCAACACCTCTCCTCCAAGAGAAAAAAAAAAAGTACTTAATCACAATTTTAGGCTCTCTGCTGGGCCAAATTCACTAATACTGGGCTCATTCTCATTCACTTGGCCTTTATTGTAGACTTTTTCTTCCTGATTCTTTGGGGTAAATATAATAAGAAAGGCCAATGCCTAAGAGGAGGTTAGCTTCCTCTTCACTCAAGCTCCTACCTCTTTTTTCTCTCTTTTCTTCCTTCACTGTTGTATCTCACATGGCTTTCTCTTTGTCTCACCATATCTAGCTAGCTAGCTAATTATCTTTCTGCTGATAAAAGAGGATACAAAGAGTTCTCTTCTTGATGGGACTAGTGGTATCTGAGTACGATAATCAGAATGGCTCTAGCCATCTTAAAGACATGAGGGACATTAAAGAAGTCAGTTGATTTGCCGCTATGACAGAATATAGAAATAGAAGAAACTTGAAGTCTTGATAATACTAATTATGAAATGATAAATCCCTTTATTTTTTACTCGAGGTGAGTTAATATTCTCTTTCTGCAACTAAATCATTTCCACTGATATGAAATATACCATTGAGTCAGTTGTTCTTTTCCTCTATTATTTGGCTGACTCAAGAATAACCTCCTTTGCCATTGTTTCTCCCTGACAAATTACTCCCATTAATAGAAATTTGTTTTCATGAAATAGTTGAACATGTAGGGACAGATGTGCATGAATATGTTCATTTCAGAATTATTTATAATAATTTATAATAAGAATCAACTTAAATGTTTATCAGTACAGAAGACATTAAAGTATGATACATTCATACCTTAGACAATAAAAAATCATCAAAAAGAAAGTTATAAAAATCAATTGATGTAGAAAAATATTCATAGCTTATTACTGAGTGAGAAACTAAAAGCTGAATTCAACAAATTTTGAGCATGAACGAACCAATTTTATGGTTATAAAAAACGTCATGGAATATTTATTTGACATTTATGCATGTGAATAATAATTCAAAAAATAATGACCACTAACATTTATTGAATATCTTCTCAGAGCCAGGAAGCATGCTATGTGATTTATATATATGGTAGTAATTAATCTATAGCTCAAATAATGTAGACATTATTATTATCTTCATTTATAGATGAGTAAAGTGAAATTAAGGAAGTAAAAATTTTTGCTGCCTAGTCATTGAGCAATAAGATCAAAGTTTATATCCAGGTCTATATAGCAGCTTGTTATATTTTAACTTTTATATAATAATATTTATAGTATTCATTTACATATTATATTATATTATATTATATTATATTATTACATTACATTACATTACATTACATTACATTACATTACATTACATTACAAATACCTGGAATAATTACTTCCAAAAGACAATAATAATTGAACTTTTTTCCTTCATCACATTTTTCTATATCATTACATTTTCTAAAGGAAACATATATGATTTCATTTTTCTTTAAACATATATCACTTCAAATAAAAAGGGAAAGGAAATAAATACATGACATATACAATTATAAATTATAATAAGCAACCTTCATAAAATGCCTTTCCTATTTTTTGCATAGGTATCAGGAGAAGTATTTCTAGCTCTAGATCTACTTGGCTCTGTAACTTTAGGAAGTCAATGAACCTCTTAATTTCCTTTCATGCAAAGTAGATATAATGTTACTTAGCTCTCCTTCAAACAGTTGTCATAAAGATTTAATGAGCTAGTGGACATTAAAGAGCTTGGGAAGTTTTAAAGCGTGCTAAACTCTTCCAGGGTATTATTATTCTTTATTTTCTATATATTAAAACATATTTTAAATGTGTATTGTGTTTTTAAAAATTTCAGTGTCTTGAAATCAGAATATAGCGTATGTCTTTGTTTCCTAATTAGGTAATGGGATGATAATACTGACCTTTTAAGTTACTGTGGGAGTATGTAGATATACTATCTATACAGTAGATATACTGTAGATAAAGTATCTTGCACCATAAGTTCTAACACAAAGTGGGGCACATATAGGTGTGGGTATGTGTGTGTGTGTGTGTTAAACTAAAAAGTCCCAGTGGAAAGTAAGCTTCTGTTTGGAATTCTGTTCTAATATAAACTCATATTTGTGCTCAAAGAAACAATAACAGGAACAATAAATGTGCAATCTGGTTCCCTAAGGAAAAGCAAATCCACATTTAAGAGCTTTCATCCCGAGAGCTCTAATACACTATCTAGTTTGTCAGAGGGGATATATTTATTAGCATAATAAAAGAGTACCAGGAAATTGCATAATAGTAACTAATTGTCTGTCCTGCCTTCCTCCTTGGAAACAAAAATGTCATGAAAGTTCATGAACACACATGAGACCTGTTCATCCCGTTGTTTTTAAGTTTGCTTTTTTTTCCACTACTTTTCTATTGTGAATCTGAGAAGGAATTGTCTTCCAAGGAGGAAGGAAACATAGTTTCAAAAGGCTGATTTTCTACTATTCCCTGGATCCTGGAGAACCATGTAATCTGCTGAGTATTCTTCTCCATCCCTTGATTACAGTTTTAGTTTTTATTTTATCTTATTTTATTTTATTTTTTAAAACATTTTACTTATTTATTTACTTGACAGAGAGAGAGTAGGAGAGGGAGAAGCAGGTTCCCCACTGAGCAGGGAGCCTGATGTAGGGCTTGATCCAGGGACTCCAAGATCATGACCTGAGCCGAAGGCAGACGCTTAACTGATGGAGCTACCCAGACACCCCTAGTTTTTATTTTAATTCCAGTTAGTTAACATACAGTGTAGGGCACTGGCTCCGTGGGTTAAAGCCTCTGCCTTCAGCTCAGGTCATGATCTCAGGGTCCTGGGATGGAGGCCTGCGGCATCCTGCTTTCTGCTCAGCAGGGAGCCTGCTTCCTCCTCTGTCTCTGCCTGCCTGTCTGCCTACTTGTGATCTCTCTCTGTCAAATAAATAAATAAAATATTTAAAAATCTAGTGTAATATTTGTTTTGGGTGTACGATACGGTGATTCAAACTTGCCTATATCACCCAGTGCTCAATTGCAACAAGTGCTGTCCTTAATCTCCATCACCTATTTAACATGATACCCTTCCCCTGGGAATCGTCAGTCTGTTATCTGTAATTAAGAATCTGGGGTTTTTTTTTTGGTTTGTCTCTCTCTGCCTTTTTTCCCCCTCTTCATTTGTTTTGTTTCTTAAATTCCACATATTAGTGAAATCATATATTATTTGTCTTTCTCTGATGACTTACTTTGCTTAGCATAATACTCTCTAACTCATCCACATCATTGCAAATGGCACGATTTCCTTCTTTCTTATGGCTGAATAATATTTCATTATATATGTGTGTGTGTATATATATGCATGTATTTATATATATAAAATAGAAGTGATATATAAAAAAGAGATATATATATAGGGGCGCCTGGGTGGCTCAGTTGGTTAAGCGACTGCCTTCGGCTCAGGTCATGATCCCAGAGACCCGGGATTGAGTCCCACATCGGGCTCCCTGCTCAGCGGGAAGCCTGCTTCTCCCTCTCTCACTCCCCCTGCTTGTGTTCCCTCTCTGGCTGTGTTTCTCTCTGTCAAATAAATAAAATCTTAAAAAAAAAAAAAGAGAGAGATATATTATATTCACTTCTTCTTCATCCATTCATCAGTCAAGGGACTCTTAAGATGCTTCCATATCTTGGCTATTGTAAATAATGCTGCTATAAAAAGGTGCATGTATGCCTTTGAATTAGTGTTGTATTCTTTGGATAAATACCTAATAGTACAATTGCTGGATCATAAGGTAGTTCTACTTTTAACTTTTCAAGAAATGATCTGTTTTGTTTTCCATAGTGACTGCACCAGTTTGCTTTCCCACCAGCAGTGCACAAGTAGTTCTTTCTCTCCCCATCCTTGCCAGACCATTTTTCTTGTGTTATTGATTTTCTGACAGGTGTGAAGTGGTATGTCATTGTAGTTTTGATTTGTATTTCTGGATGGTAAGTGATAATGAACATCTTTTCATGTGTCTGTTGGCCATCTGGGTATCTTCTTTGGAGACATGTCTATTCATGTCTTCTGCCCATTTATTGGATTATTTGGTTTTTGGGTATTGAGTTTGAGAAGTTCTTTAGATATTTTAGATACTAATCCTTTAGTAGATATGTCATTTGTGATTATCTTCTCTCATTCCATAGGATGCCTTTTGTTGAAAAGTGCAGAAAGTCCTTTACTGTGCAGAAGTTCTTTATTTATGCAGTCCCAATAGTTTATTTTTGCTTTTGTTTCTCTTGCCTCAGGAGACATACCTAGAAAAAAGTTGCTACAGCTGATATCAAAGAGACTACTGCTTGTGTTCTCTTCTAGGACTTTTATGGTTTCAGGTTTCACATTTAGGTCGTTAGTGCATTTTTAATATATTTTTGTGTATGGTGTAAAAAAGTGGTCCAGTTTTTATGTCTTGAATGATGCTGTCCTATTTTCCCAGCACCGTTTTTTGAGGAGACTCTCCTTTTTGCATTGGATATTCTTTCCTGCTTTGTTGAGATTAATGGACCACATGGTCATGGATTTAATTCTGGTTTTTCTATTCTGTTCCATTGATCTATGTGTTTATTTTTGGGCCAGGACAATACTGTTTGGCCACTAAAGCTTTGTAATATAACTTGAAGTTTGAAATTATGATGCCTCCATCTTTGCTTTTCAATTTTTTAATTTTTAAAATTTTAATTATTTTAGGATTGTTTTGGCTATTTGGGGTCCTTTGTGGTTCCACACAAATTTTAGAATTGTTTGTTCTAGTTCTATGAAAAATGATGTTGGTATTTTGATAAGGATTGGGTTAAATGTAAAGTGCTTTGAGCAATATAGATATTTTAGTAATATTTATTCTTCCAATCCATGAGTATGAAATGTCATATCTTTACATTATTTCGTGTTGTCTTCAGTTTCTTGAAACAGTGTCTTAGAGTTTTCACAGATCTTTCACCTCTTTGGTTAGGTTAGTCCTAGGTATCTAATTGTTGGTGCCATTGCAAATAGGGTTGTTTTCTCAATTTTTCTTTCTGCTGTTTCATTATTGGTGCATAGAAATGCATCAGATTTCTGTATAGTGATTTTGTATCCTGTGATTTTACTGAATTTGTTTATCAGTTCTAGCAGTTTTTTTGATGGAGTCTTTGGGTTTTCTGTATAGAGTATGCCATTTGCAAATAGTGGAAGTTTTACTTCTTCCTTACCTTTTTGGATGGCTTTTGTTTCGTTTTGTAGTCTGATTTCTGTGGCTAGGACTTCCAGTATTATGTTAAATAAAAGTGACAAGAGTGGGCATCATTGTCTTGTTTGTGACCTTAGGGTAAAAGCTTTCAATTTTTCACCATTCAATATGATGTTAGCTGTGTTTTTTGTGTGTGTTTTGTTTTGTTTTGTTTTGTTTTTGTATGTGGCCTTTATTATGTTGAGGTATGTTTCTTCTAAACTTACTTTGTTGACTGGTTATCATGAATTGATATTGTACTCACTCAAAGTATTTTTCTACATCTATTGAAATTATCATGTGTTTCTTATTCTTTCTCCTTCTGATGTAATATATCACAATGATTGATTTGCAAATATTGAACCACTCTTATAATCCAGAAATAAATCCCACTTGATTATGGTAGATGATTCTTTTAACGTATTATTGAATTTGGTTTGCTAGGATGATTGAGGATTTTTGTATCCATATTCATCAGGGATATTGGCCTGTAGTTCTTTTTTAGTGGTTTCTTTATCCAGTGTGTGCCATTAGGATGATGTTGCCCTCATAGAAGGAACTTTTAAGTTTTTCTTTCATTTCTATATTTTGGAATAGTTTAAGAAGGATAGGTATTAACACTTCTTAGATCCTTTCTTTTTTTTAAGATTTTATTTTATTTATTTGACAGAGAGAAACACAGCAAGAGAGGGAACACAAGCGAGAGAAGGGAGTGAGAGAGAGAGAGGGGAGCCGAGCAGGAAGCCTAATGTGGGGCTCGATCCTGGGTCTCCAGGATCATGACCTGAGACTAAGGCAATCGCTTAACCAACTGAGCCACCCAGGCGCCCCTAGATCCTTTCATAGAATTCATCTGTGAGGCCATCTGGTCCTAGACTTTTTTTCGTTAGGTATTATTTGATTACTGACTCAATTTCTTTGCTGGTTATTGTGTTCAAATTTTCTGTTTCTTCCTTTTTCAATTTTGGTAGTTTATATGTTTCTGGAATTTAACCATTTCTTCTAGGTTGTCCAGTTGGTTGGCAGATAATTTTTGTAATACTCTTATAATTGTTTGTATTTCCATGGTGTTGGTTATTTCTCTTCTCTCATTTGTGATTTTATTTATTTTAGTCCTTTGTCTCTTTTTCTTGGTAAGTCTGGCTAGAATGTTATCAGTTTTATTGATATTTTTTCCAAAGAACCAGCTCCTGATTTCATTGATCTGCCCCATTATGTTTTTGTTTTACTAGTTTGTTCTGTTTTTTTTTCTATCATTTATTTTTGCTCTAATCTTTATTATTTCCTTCCTTCTGTAGGTTTTAGTTTTTATTTCTTACTCTTTTTCTAGTTCCTTTAGGTATAAGATTAGCTTGTTTATTTGAGATTTTTCTTGCCCTTGTGATAGGCCTGTATTACTATAAACTTTCCACTTAGATCCACTTTTGCTGCATCCCAAAGGTTTTAGATTGTTGTGTTTCATTTTAATTTGTTTCCATGTACTTTTTTATTTCTTTTTTTATTTCCTGGTTAACCCCTTCATTATTTAATAACATGTTATTTAACCTCCAGATTATTTCTTTTGATTGGCTTCTAGTTTCATAGCAATGTATTCAGAAAAGATGTGTGCTGTGACTTTGATCTTCTTCAATTTGTTGAGCCTTTTTTGTGGACTAGTGTGTGATCTATTCTGGAGAATGTTCCATGTGCACTTGAAAATAATGTGTACTCTGCTATTTTAGGATGGAATGTTCTGATTGTATCTGTTAAATCCATCTAGTCCAGTGTCATTCAAAGCCATTGTTTCCTTGTTAATGTTCTATTTAGCTGATCTGTCCACTGATGTAAGTGGGGTGTTAAAGTTCCTTACTATTATTGTTTTATTGTCAATTGGTTCCTTTATGTTTGTTTTTAATTGTTTTATGTATTTGGATACTCCTTTTTTGTGTGCATGAATATTTACAATTGTTAAGCTTCTTGTTGGATTGTCCCCTTTATTACTATACAGTGTCCTTTTTTTTTTGTCTCTTGTTACAGTTTTTGTTTAAAGTTTATATTGTCCAATATAAGTATTGCTATTCTGGCTCTTTTGACATCCCTTTGCATGATAGATATTTCTGTCTTCCCTCACTTTAAATCTGCAAGTGTCCTTAGGTCTAAAATGAGTCTTTTGTATGCAGCATATGGATGGGTCTTGTTTTTTTTTTAACCCATTCTGTCACCCTATGCCTTTTGATTGGAGCATTAGGTCTATTTATATTCAAAGTAATTATTGTTAGATGTGTATTTATTGTCATTTTATTTCTTATTTTATGGTTATTTCTTAAAATTTCTCTGATCCTTTCTTGTGTTTCTCTCATGTTTTGCTGCTTTTCTTTAGTGATAGATTTCTTTCTCTTTCTTGTTTGCATGATTATTAGTGGTTTTTGACATATATTTACCATTAAGTTTGGAGATAATCTCTTCTGCAATAGCAGTCTATATTAAGTTGATGGTTGCTTAAGTTTAACTCATTCTTTTCTCTTCTTCTCCCCACATTTTCAGTATATCTTATTACATTTTATA
This sequence comes from Spilogale gracilis, assembly GCA_004023965.1. Classification (NCBI taxonomy): domain Eukaryota; kingdom Metazoa; phylum Chordata; class Mammalia; order Carnivora; family Mephitidae; genus Spilogale; species Spilogale gracilis. Next base: position 81,129 of record PITA01000872.1, read on the forward strand.
TCCCTTTGTGTGTGTGAGTTCCCTGCATTTTTATTGCTTTTTTTCCTCTACCTTATAATACTGTCAATTTTTTGCCTACGTTACTACTGTCAACTTTTTTCCTACCTTAACACTGTCAATTTTGGTCTCTTTTTTCCACTCAAAGTGTCTCTTTTAATATTTCTTGCAGGGCTGATTTAGTGGTCACAAACTCCTTTAATTCTTGTTTGTTTAGGAAACTCTTTGTCTCTCATGCTATTCTGAATGATAACTTTGCTGGATAGAGTATTCTTGGCTACAGATTTTTTCCCATTCAACTCTAAATAGAGCATGCCATTCCAAAGCTTGGAAAGTTTTCTGTTGAAAAATCTCCTGCTAACATTATCAGTTTTCCCCTGTAAGTTACTGACTTCTTTTGTCTTGCTGCTTTTGATTTTTTCTTTATCATATATCATACAAATTTAATTGCAAAATGTCTTGATGTAGTTCTGCTTTTGTTGATTTTGATGGGAGTTCTCTGTGCTTCCTGCATCAGAAAATCTGTTTCCTTCCCCATATTAGGGAAGGTTTCAGATGTTATTTCTTCAAATAGATCTTCTATCCCCTTTTATTTTTTCTTCTTTTGTGACTCCCATAATGTAAATGTTATTATATTTGATAGAGACATAGCTCTCTTAAGTGTACTCTCATTTGCTACAACTCTTTTTTCTCTCTTTGTTCAGCCTGTTTACTTTCTATTACCCTGTTTTCTAGGTTACTAATTCATTCCTCTGCTTCTTCCATCCTACTGTTCATTATACCAACTGTGGTTCTTTATTCTGTTTATTGAGCCCATTATCTGTGCTATATTATTCCTTATCTCTGAATTAAGGGTCTCACTCATGTCTTCATATCCTTATGATCATTGTTTTAAATTCTCTATCAGTCATGTTACTTATATCTGTTTCACTAAGGTCTCTGGCCCTGGTTTTATCCTCTTCTTCATTTGGGATAAATTTCTCTGTCTTCTCATTTTGTCTGCTCTCTGTGTCTGTTTCTTTGTGTTACAAAAGTAATCTGTGGGTGTCTGGGTGGCTCACTTGGTTAAGTGTCTGCCTTCAGCTCAGGTCATGATCTCAGGGGCTTGGGATCAAGTCTCATGTTGGGCCCCCTGCTCAGTAGGGAGTCTGCTTCTCCCTCCACCCCCTCCCCTGCTCATGATCTCTCTTTTTGTCTCTCTCTCACATGCTCTCTCTCTCTATCAAATAAATAAATAAAATGAAGAAAGAAAGAAAGAAAGAGAGAAAGAAAGAAAGAAAGAAAGAAAGAAAGAAAGAAAGAAAGAAAGAAAGTCAGCCATGTCTTCTGCTGTTAAAAGTAGTAACTTTATGAAGGGGAGGTCCTGGATGCCCTGCAGTGCAGTGATCCCTGTTCGCCAGAACTGGCACTGCAGCTGAGTATCCTGGAGGTGTTGTTTATGCCCTGATGTTGTGTCTGAGTTACTTTCCTTTCAGTGAAGTCATGTGCACTGACTCTGCCTGCTGTGGGCTGTGCTTGCCCTCTGTGGTGTTAGTGGGACCCAGCTGAATCAGCTCTGAGGATGCATGCCCACCAGCAATAATGTTAGCAAAATTTGCCATGAGCCACTAGTCTTATGTCATGTTCCTCAAAGTTCTGGTGTGGCTGGGGGTTGCAAGACTGAATGGAGCTGGATGCAGCTGAGCATGGCATGCACAGGGGGCTGGGGACTCACGGGTGGGCACTGGGTACTGTGGCTGGTTGGGGCATGTATACAACTTTAACAACATTTGCCCAGAGCTTTGTGCCCATGCTACAAGTCTATGTAACCCTACCTCCCACAGGTGGCTCTCTGTTTATGTTGAGGAACAGGGGAGAAAAATGGCTCTTGCCAGGTCCCTTGTTTTCAAAGAAGTCCCCCAGCATGCTCAGAAGTCAGTATGAGCAAATCTGTCTCCTATTTGACCCCAGTGTTTTGTAAACTGCCATTTTTATGTTACCTATCTGTGCAGGCTGCTATCTCTTTAAGGGCAGTGGCCCAGCTCTCACTTCCCCTCCTGGCTCAATTGGTGCTGAGTCAGTTGACTTTTAAAGCCCTTTGCTCCAAGTCCCACTAGTTTTATAAGTTCACAGAATCAAGCCCCTATGGTTTTTAAAGCCAAACATTATGGGGATTATTCTTCATGTGAGATCCTTGGTCTGAGGACCCATTTCTTTGCCCTCTCTACACACAACTCCCTCCTTCCTGCAGGCAGCCTCTCTCCATCTTTTTGACCTTCCTAAACTTTCAGATGCAGCTTCTCTATGGTTAGTTGTGGAGTTTATTCTGCTAGTCTTTGGATTGCTTTCTGGTTTATTGACTTGGATGTGGATGATATCTAGTTGTGAACATGGGACAGGGTGAGCAGAGGGTCCTACTACACAATCTTCCTATGCTCCTCCACATTCCTAGCTTTTGAATGAGAAGTCTTCAACTGGGAAAGCAGTTTATGCAATCCTATGGAAAGAACCTAATAGCTTATTTATTGTAGAAACCCTAAATAATATTTCCTCATTATAGGCATCCCCATAAATTAACATTTATTTTGCATTTATATATTCAGCTTACCTGATAGAAAATTGTTCATTATCTCTTGTTTTTTTCCATCCTTCCTGTTCCTTCACTGATAACTGAGCTGGTGAGTGAGCGTAGAAGTGGAATAAGCTATGAACAAAGAGTGTTCCCAAACAATATCTCATTCTCTGAACATTTTTGATGCTCTTTCATGCCATGCAAATCTCCCTTTCCTGTACCCTAGGGATCAGCTCTTTGTGACCTTGACAGTTAAAAAAACTGATATACTAAACTCTAATAGTGAAGTAATGGCTGTTAATGGATTATGTTACCCCTTCTAGGAATTTTATATTCAATTTAAACAGGTTATTTGAAAACAAAATTTTAGTCTTAAAAGAATCATTATAATAATAATTTTGAGTGCCCCTCAACAGTGGTTTGTGATGCAGGAATTGATGAACAAAAGACTGAAAAGTAGGTAGGCTTTTTTTCTCCAATCTTTACATGTAATTATGGCATTCCGATAGTACAAACTAAACATTGTTTTCTAAGCGTTTGTGATCCGACACATTGACCGATGAAAGGTGGTCTGGAAAATTGGAGACACTAAAAACTGCACAGGAAGCATATCAAATGGGTAAAACATAGGATATGGAAGTAGTTAGTGGCCATATGGGAAAAATATTGAGTAAAGCATAATATCCACAGGGTATGGATAGGAGTGAAGTGTCCAGGTCTCCTTGTCTAGGAAAGGAGGGGATTCAGATATATTGATGGAAAAGAGGCATTTAAGCAGGGATGATGTATGCATTTCCAGACACATAAGGTAGCCTTTTTTTTTTTCCCACATAGCCTAAACAGAGGCCCAGAAAAGATAGAGCAGTGATAATTTTAAGATGTGAGTATGGACGAAATTGATAGGGAAGAGAATAACAGGAAAAGAAAGAGCTGGGAAAGAGCATTTGGAATAGCTGCGTTAATATAAATATTGAATTAGAGACTTGCATGAATTGAATTTGGAACCTTGACTCAATATTCAGTTATGAGTAGCAACAATTGTTACTGCACACAAACTTCACAAGGGAATAAAATTAATTTTGGTGGCCTCAGTCTTTCCTTTCTTCTCATTGCCTCAGTTTTCTATTTTTTATCTTCCCTCAACCAGTATTATCTGGAAAGCTATTACTCAAATAATTCACCATTGGAAAAAATTTCCATCAAAAATAATGGGTTACCCTTCCAAAATAAATTCACATGTCAGTAGGGGATGAGACCTTAATCTTATTTTCTAATTATTTAGTTCCAGTCATGTGTTTATGCCAGAGACATCATGCCCATTTTGGGATTGTTCTTTATACCTTGCCATGCATGTGACTACCGTGGAGGGCAGACCTGAGCTCCTTTAAGGTAGTTTAATTTTCATGATGCTAAGAACTTAAAGTACTCGGACAAGAAGGCTGATTGGAACTCCCATATTCTGTAATGGAAATGGGCTTGTCAAAAGATATCTAATTAAAAAAAAATCAATGACGTTCCCTGAGAGATTTTTCCTTCCTGACTATGCACAGGAAAGGGGTTAAGGGGACTATGTACATAGATTGGCACACTGATATTCTCAACATAGTCAAGAGACTGAAAGGCAAGTCCTAGGGGTGTTCTGAGGTCTGGAGACCTATACACGTTTTTCAGAATTTACATTTAGTTTCTAATTTCTAGTCTACTTTTTACCCAATGACAAGAATCTTAAATCTTTTTTTCTGGGTCCGTAATTGGCACCTTTGCAAGTTTATATCTATGTACATCTCCTGAGAGTTGTAGAACTTGTTTGATTTGATTTTAAAAGCCTAGAAGCCTCATTATAACATGGATCCCGTTTTTCAGCACTAACTTTAAAGCCCATACTGCTTTCTTTAACTTGCCTTCCTATGGATTAAAGAAATAACAATAAGAAATAAGATTGTTTGCCTTTGACAACATTCATAACACCTGAGTCTGACTTTCAAAAAAGTTATTTCTAGCAAAAATAGGGAGGGTTTATTCTAGGACCTACCTTTAGCAAAAAAACAGCCATATTAGAGAAACAACTGCAGGAGTAATGTGCCATATTCCCAGAAGGAAAGGTGGGTGTTTAGTTTATGGAAAAGGAGGCATGCTGTGGACAGATCATTTCTTATATTCTTGAGAAGTGTGTCAAATAGATGAGGAAATAAGAATCAATGCAAGAAACTATAGGGAGACGTATTTCAGTTCAGTAGAAGATATACAAATGGCTAACAGACACATGAAAAAATGTTCAGTGTCACTAGCTATCAGGGAAATTCAAATCAAAACTACA